>CM031628.1:52242482-52284982 GCA_018398815.1 Conus ventricosus | reverse complement strand
GGGGAGGGAGAGAGTAACCCATCCAAGTACTGACCAGGCCCGACGTTGCTCCACTTCGGTGAGCGGTCGAGAACTGGTGCTTTCAATGTGGCATGGCCGTTGGCAGAATTAGGGTTTGAGTAGGTGGCGGTTCTTCATAGACTGATACGGTCTGGGCTGTGGAAGCTGTCAAACGCCCTGTTGGCCGACTCCCTTTCATTCGAACCACAATGGACACGCTCTTCTGAGCGTCTGTTAGCTGCAACAAAGCTGGCAGGCCGCTTTGTGGTATTCAGTGTGTGTGTGTGTGTGTGTGTGTGTGTGTGTGTGTGTGTGTGTGTGGTGTGTGTGCGCGCGCGCGTGTCTGTGCGTAACGGTGTGTATGCGCGCGCGTGTGAGCGCTTGCGTGCATGTGTATTTATGTTTGTGTCTGTGCGCGTGCACTTGATAACGTGTGCATGCGCGTATCCCTGCGTGAGTGTATGTGTCGGCATGTATGTATGTGTGCTTATGTGTGCGCGCCTCAGCGTGTGTGTGTGTGTGTGTGTGTGTGTGTGTGTGTGTGTGTGTGTGTGTGTGTGTGTGTGTGTGTGTGTGTGTTACTTATTGCGAGGTTAATATGTCATCTTTGACAATGTTCAATTATGCATTTTTTTTTTTTTTTTTGGGGGGGGGGATCATATAGTCTCATGCTCAATGTGTTACTGAATGAAAAATATTAAAATATTATTTAGCAGACCGTGTCTTATTTATTGTTGATCTATTGTCACCGAATTCGCCTCAATACACTTTCAAGTTGTTCAGGTGCTCTCTCTCTCTCTCTCTCTCTCTCTCTCTCTCTCTCTCTCTCTCTCTCTCTCTCTCTCTCTCTCTCTCTCTCTCTCTCTCTCTCTTCTCTCTCTTCTGTCTCTCTCTGTCTCTCTCTCCCTCTGTCTGTCCTCTCTCTCTCTCTCTCTCTCTCTCTCTCTCTCTCTCTCTCTCTTCTCTACGTGCGGCTCGGTTAGTGAACTTAGTGATAAAACTAGTCCAGCCAAATATTATTGAGTCCCATGCCCCATTTCAGACGGGATATGTTGCATGAATTGCTGTCATCTACAAGACATGATGTATGGAACTAGTCACTGATTTCGCACAAAGATTTTGAGAAACGGATCACCTCATAACTCTGTACTTTTAGACATTCATTTAATTATTTTTCTTTTATTAGTGTTGCTTTTCCCCTTACTTTGTTCATTACATATCTTTTTTAAAAATTGGAAATGAAAGACTGTTGAGTTGTTGGCCTGCGTTTGTTTTTTCCCCCACTATTAGATTGTTCGTCTATGTATGTATTTGTCTGAGCAATCAATGTTTCTGTATACATTTTACAGTGCCGATTGGGTAAGTCGACGCTCAAAGAGATCTGATTTCAGTTACTGCTGTTTGTGATGGGAATAAAAGATTGGTTCTGGTCGTGCCATATGTAACGTGCCATCCACGCAGACAGCTTAATTGGTTTTCTCTTCCAAAAGTTGTATTTTACATGTATGCAACATGTTACGCGTGCGTTCACACACGGAGCCTCGGTTTATAGTCTCATTCAAAGGATTGAAAAGGCCATTGTCTCAGAACCAATCTCAGGGGGCCTACTTCGCAACCACTTATTCCCCCCTCAGCCACCCCCCCCCCCCCTCCCCACTCTCCACCGGTCCCTCCGCATACCCTTCCCTGTACCCAAACGGACCGTCAGAGATTCGAACCCACAACGCCAGGATCACCAGGATTACGTGACCAGCACAATATTAACTGAGCTGAAATAGACTCACATTATTGAAAAAGAAAAACAAAAAACAAGCAAACATACAACTACATCAAAGAAAAAAAAGAAAAGAAAGGCAGAGTACAATTGATCCATAGATGCACAGTAACGATTACTAGACGCGTAACACGAAACAGAGAATGAATTATTGGCACCTAGATCTTCAGACGCTACAAGCGACACACAGAAAGAGATTGAAGCTAGATACTGATCCTGCCTGCTTTATTTCTTTGGTGCTATAGATGGTGTCACGACCGACCCCTGAAGGTCTGCCCTGACAGGATCGGTCTAGATGGGAGTGAAGGGAGTGACTGACCTCACACGCCTCGCAAGAGACCACACAAGAAAGATTACGATACAATACACCATTTATTCACACCAGCACACACATAGTCTCAAATAAGCATTCCAACACACACAACATGCACAATCACAAATAAGCTTTTCAACACACACACCATACACATTGTCACAAACAAGCATTCCAACACATACAACATGCACAATCACAATCAACCATCCCAACACACGCATTCCTTTCCGTGCTTCATGTGGTTCCCCATACCTCTGTCTCTCCAAAGTCCTCCGAGAGCACCGGGTCGACTCAGGCACCCCAGACCGGGTCTGTTCCTGAATATAGTCTTTCAAGGCTATACCCTTGACACACACACACACCCCAAATGGCACGATACAGTGCTAACCACACCCGGTCACGTGCGCTGCAGGAGGTCCGTGGACAGTGGAGAACGCCTCTGGTGGGACGAGGCGCCGCCGCGGAAAGTCCCGGACAGGGCCAGGAACATCCAGCAAAGTCCACGTGCTCCTCAACCAGTGCGCGGCCCCAACAGCGCCAGCATCGGGTGGAGCCCCCGGGAGGAGAGAATAAAGGAAGGAACTGGAAGGAAAGGAGAAAGGGTACTGGAACCCCGCAGTCAGTACGGTCTGATATTTGCTGCTTAATCCTAACAGCCACTCGCATGATGGGCGAGGGGAGGTGTTTGCGGATTAAATTAATAACATCAGCTCAACACAGACCTGAGCATAACACAGTCAACAAACCAAACGAGGAATGTTCGGTAAAGGTCTCCTCACACGAAGCAGGTAAGAGGTTACATTAACAGGCTAAACAAACAAATATCAATTTATATCTTCATCCTTCCCTCACTCACGTTCAACATTTTCCTTTCTTAGGAACTGAACTAATACAGCAACCACTGCTCTATAACTGCCGCCACATTTGCAAATAATAATAATTCAATGGCACAATTATCTCCACATTTTATAGCAACATTTTAAAAAATGACACAATTCTCCAACCATGCATCCAAACGACTAATCATGCATACGCACGCTCGCAAACATAAAACACTCGTTCCCCTTGCACACACAAACAGACGGTGGCCGAAGAATAAGAGACCGGCGATTGTGACAGGGGCGGACGAGCGAGACCAAGCAAGTACCAACCCTGAATCACCAGGTTCTCCCCCATCCCCACCGACTACCGCATCACCAGATGCATAAAAAGGAGAAATACTTTTGGATATAATTTTGACTGGCCAGGTTAAAAGATTGAATTAACCAGAAAAAGTGGTCTCAAAACAATATTTCTTTTATAATTTTGAAAACCAACAGAAATTGCGCAAAAGAGAAGAATTAGCCGGCTAACAAAAAAAAACCAAAAAAAAAACCCACGAAACTGATGCTTACCAGCTACCCGTGGGTGACCCAAAGTGGCGGGTCAAGCGACTCTCTGCCCTCTGTCCAGTCGATAGGACCAGCAGAGCAGATGCGGAAAAGATGACGTGATGTGATGTCCCTCCCCTACAGGCCGACTGTAGGAATGAAGGTACCGACCGTACCTTCGACGAAGTGGTGAAGAACCAAAAACAGAGCAGGCGCTCTCAGGGACATCTTCCGCTCGAGTGAAGAGAAAACCTGCCTAAACGATGGCAGCCAACATGCCACGCTACGTCACAGTGAGAATACCTCAAGCCTAAGAGGAATGAATGCACGCGCGGCAGGTAAAAAAGACAGGAGAGAGGCCGATAGAGACAGCCAGTTCAAGCGAAAGGTACCAGCCACCCGTGAACCTGCAGGATGAATTGCACGGGCAGTGGAATTAGAGAGAGAGAGAGAGAAAGTAAACCTAACCTGAGCTGAACAACATTAAGGTGCAAACGCACCACAAGCCACATTAAGGGACGGATACACGACAACAGCAACGACAATAAATAAATGAATAATTCTACTACCCTAGATGGGCCAATCGTCATAGGCCTCGTGACAAACTCGAGAGAACGGGAAAACACGGATTCAAGCTCACCCGCTCTCAACCGGTCTTAACCGGTTTCGAGCGGCCGACCTTGAATCCGTGTTTTCCCGTTCTCTACTTTTCAGATTTTAGTTTTTGCATAATCCTGGGTTTTTCTTGATCATTTTCAATAACATCATTTTCGCGCAGACAGTCATCAAACACTAGAGTGGAAATCCCCCCCTAAATTTAGAACTCATGTAAGAATTGGCCGGGACACTGTGTAAACACCCCTAATTAGAGGGTTCGGGGATTGTGGCAGGCAGTAACATGTACGGCGGTCCCGGGTGGCTCCTATGATACCTGTAATTAACTAACTGTAACCACCATAAGGCGGGGCTGGCGGCGCTCACCTGGCTGGCCTGGTCGGCAAGGCTGATGTCATTATGGTACAATCAGCAAAGAACATTCTTGAATGCGAAGAACGATTTCACCATTCTTTCCCGGACTGCCGCACGAGAAGGTTGTTTTTGACTGTGCTCCGGCGTGACTATTGTGTTTTGGCTGTGTTTTATTTTAACAATGGCTAACAGGTTTACCGAAGAACAGGCTCGCGCTATTCAAGATCACAAGGTTTACTTTACTAGCATGTTAGAGTATTTGTCAAAAAAAGAACTAGGCGAAGCCTGTTCTCTGCCAGCAAAACCCAAAAGAAGCATTGCTTTTTTGGAAGGAACAGAAAAGGAAAAAAGTGAACCGACTGCTTTGGAAATGCACGACTATCTTAAAGGTTTGTTGGTTCAAGGAAATGAAAACGTTGAAAGAAATATTGAACAAGATATAGCCGGTTTCAATACGTGTTTGACTATTGATGAGATGGTTCTTTATCATTGAAAGTTGGACAAATCAAAACAATTCATCATGCATTGATTGTTGGGCGTTGGCTTGAGACAGCTCAAGGCATGGTTAAAAAACAAAAACGCTTCAAACATGGCGTTCATTTCTTAAGACGCAGGTAAACATGGCTGATTCGTATGCCTGAAAACTTATTCAACTTTCTGGGGGCAAACAAACTAGATAGGGCTAGGCAGACCTTAGTACATCTGCCAGTATGGTCAGCCTTGCTGACTGCTACTATAAATAGGCGTTCATGTGTGAATGCCTTATTTTAGTAGCAAGAGGACTGTGGTAAAATCCACCTTGCTATAAATAGGCGTTCATGTGTGAACGCCTTATTTTAGTAGCAAGAGGACTGCGGTAAAATCCACCTTGCTATAAATAGGCGTTCATGTGTGAACGCCTTATTTTAGTAGCAAGAGGGCAGCGGTAAAATTAGCCTTGCTGACTGCTACTATAAATAGCCGTTCATGCTGCGAACGCCTTATTTTAGTAGCAAGAGGGCTGCGGTACTGCCTGTACTTGCTATGTGCGGACACTAAGGAGGTAACTCCTGCACACCCCCACCCTACCCACCCCCACCCCACCCCGCCCACCCCCACCCACGCATGCACACACTTAAGTCACTTTTAAGTTCTTAACTCAAGTTACCCCAAGTCACCTCTAAGTTCTTACTTAAGTCGTCCTCAAGTTCTTACTCAAGTCACTTCTAAGTTCTTACTCAAGTTATCTCAAGTCACTTTTAAGTTCTTAACTCAAGTTACCCCAAGTCACCTTTAAGTTCTTATTCAAGTTACCTTTAAGTTCTTACTTAAGTCGTCCTCAAGTTTTTAATTAAGTTCTTAATTAAGTCACATCAAGTTCTTAATAAGTTCTTGATCAAGTCACCTCAAGTTCTTAACTTAAGTCATCCAAGTTCATAACTAAGTTATCCCCTAAGTTTTATAATTATTTATTAAGTTCTTAAAGTATTATTCCATTTTAAATGGATCAAAATGATCTTTTGTTGTTGGCGGTTCTAGCATACTTTTGGGATCGGCTTTTGTATTTAGTGGTTGAGATTTTTTTTGACTGCTTTGGTTTTTGTTGTCTTTGTTTATATATTTTATAACCGTAATAACCACCCCCAATAGCAATGCGCCAAAAATGACAATTGCTTTAAGAAAATATGAAGACTTTGGCGGTGTAGGTAACCCTGTTGTTGTAGGCCTTGAATTAACTTGTTCTGTCGTTTTTTATAGCCGGCATTGAAACAACTGGCTGCGGCTCTGGCACTTTTTCATTCTGTGATTGTAACTGTAATTTTTTTTGTTTGTTCCACTCTGCTAATTTTTTTCCTGCTGCAACGCATCCAGGATGAGGGGGTTTAGTGACCACTTTCACCTGATTCAATGTTTTCTGATTCTGATTCTGCTGATTTTCTGGCTCGGTCATTTTGAAGGGAAATAAAATCTATATGATTAAAAGTAATTAATCCCATGATTAGCGGCGACAATAATGTTCCAAATCTGTAAATATAGATCGCATCCTAGAGACTCTAATGACTTTGTTAAAACTGGATCCTGCGTTAAATCATACATAAAGTCTTGTTCAGAATCGATGGGAGCAAATCTACTAACTAGTTTAGTGTACAAACTAAGAACCGTTTGCCCGACACTTTTTACCATTCTTGATCCTAGTTGCGCTTCATACCTGTTATGATACTTTATAATGTCTTGTGGCGACATCTGTTGAATTTGTTTCTATGCTGAATTCATTGCCGAGGAACTGTTTTGTTTTCCCACATGCTGCCAAAGAATACAACCTCCTTTTGGGGCATAACAGCTTGGTCATCAACTTCTTCATTTGTAAGTCCAAGACAGATTAGGTCGCTCTGTAGCTGTAGTAGATCATCGCTGTTCATGTTTATTACTAAATATAATTATTTTTTTGTTTTAAAAATGAGCGCCGAAAAGACTGTAAACCAATCTTGTATACCATTCTGCTGTTATTGGCGGCTAAGTATAGGATACACAATGCTTGGTAAAAGCTTGTTAAAAATAAAACCGGCAGATCTTGGCAAACTAGACTTTGAGGATTCAGCAAAGCTAATTGCTGTTATAGCAGCTTCGTTTGCTACGAAAGATTTTCTAGTTAAGCAAGGAATAATGTCCAGACAGTATCAATATGTAAAATTTAAAAAAAAACATTTATAAAAAATGGCTTCATTTCGTAATGATGTTAGGCGGCGCAGTAGTGAATGCACTTGCTTTTAGCGGAAGTAATTACGCATTTAGTAAACTGCGGGATGACGGTGAGAGGAAAAGACATAACAAAGCTATGGAGCAACTAGCAGCTGCACAAGACACCTATGAAAAGCAGAGAATTGAGCAGGTAGATTTCATTAATAACAAACTGAAAAAACAGGGACATGCAGCTTACACATTTAAAAATGTTGACCAGGCAATAAAAGAATATTATCTTGTAACAGGCAAACCAATGAGACATTGCCCCCACCAAAATTCAGTGATTTTTATCAGCCATCAGAAAAACAAAAGATGCAAGAAATCGTGTTTTATTGTCTTTGGCATGGCCGTCGTGTATTTTGTTTGCGCATAATATTGGCTGAATAAAAATGAACAAAATCTATTATTCGCCAAAAGGATATTGGAAGGGAATCACGGCAATAAAAAAGCTAAGCAAGCAGCAGGAGTCAGTGAACAAACAGCGAAGGAATGGTTATCTAAACAAGCGATTTGGCAAATTTATCTACCGGCGCCTAAACGAATACAAAGACCACATTTTGTTAATACAATACCGAACGACACCCATCAAATGGATCTTCTATATTTACCAATGATACGATTAGACGAAAAGAATTTAAGTACGCACTCCACAGTCATTGACATAGCTTCAAGATACAAAGATGCAGAACCATTAACACAAAAGAGTGCTTCTGCTGTTGCTGTCGCTATACAACTGATATATCAACGGGGTCCCTTAACTTATCCTCGCATGATTCAAGTCGATGATGGAAAAGAATTTAAAGGCCGAGTGAATCAATTATTGTTAAAACATAGAGTTACCATTAAAAGAGGCATCCCAGGAGTTCACAGATCACAGGCTTTAGTTGAAAACTTTAACAAAACAGTTATCTGAAAGACTTTTCTCCTACCAGTATCACAGAGAGCTGATTGACAATTCTCGCACACAGAATGGGTTAGAAGACTGCCCTCAGTTTTGCGCGCAATGAATAATGAAGAATTTAAAGGGTTAAAACCAGTACAAGCAATCAAAAAACAAACATAAATGTTGCTGAAGGAGAGTCTTCATCTGGCAAACTATTACCATTTGGTTTGAATGTAAGGTACCTTTATTTGCCGGGGGAAGCAGAAGGGGACACTCGCATCAGGGCAACAGATCCAGTTTGGAGTGTTGACCCATATGAAATAAAAAGAATTGTAAAAATGAATCCGCCCGTTGTATTATTTACGAGGAAACTGACACAACAAAACAACCAGCCCCTCAAAGATCTTTTGTGAAGGAAGAACTGCAGATAATCCCACCAGATACAGTTCCGGTTGCTTAATTAATTTTAATTTACATAAATATATTTGAGTCTAAAATGGAAGCTCAGAACGAAACAGCGAAACAAGAATGATAAATAAAGAGAACTTGGAATTAATACGAGAATCATATGATACGTTTCTGCTATTAAGGAATTAATACGAGAATCCCATGGTACGTATTCTGCTGTTAAAGAAACAATTACGAGGATTCATCGACACATGGCACTGCATCCAGATCACTTACAGCCCAAAATCCCAAATTTTGACTATCAAAATGGGAAAAGATATCTTGAAATAATAAAAAAAATTCGAGCACGTCAAGCAAACATGAGAAAAATTTGAATGAATTGGAAGATGATTGATTGATTTTCTAGATAAATTTCAGGGAAAAATATGAACCCGAATATAAACTCTTCGGTGAAGAGGTATGTAATTATGCGGTTCTCCAGTGCCGATTGCATATGAAAACTCTGGATTAACAAATACTCGTTTTGTGTTTGTTCTATCTAATGACTTCTTTGTTACAACAGTTGTGTTGATCTCATGCAGATTAGATCGTAGTTTTACGTTGTCATGATGAAAAGTCTTATTGTCAAACAATGCTTCTTTATAGTTGTCATGCGATATGTTTGACTGCACAACACTGCGAGATATTCCCTTTGCTTTCTTAATGGTTTTCTTCTGGCTCGAAATACTGTACATTTTCGACCTTAAACCAATAAACTCCTTAATCACCCCTCCAGATAATTCACCCTTCATCTTTCCTAAAACCTTCTTGTTAACGGATGAATGCAAAGGCGAATCTTTAGAATAATCGGATGTGTCGTACCATCCCGCATGCCCTTTAGCTACTTCCATTTCCATGTCTTTATAGATGTCTTCAGTAGGGATATCTATAACAAAACTATCTGTTTTTTATCTGTGTAAAGTACTCTGGACTCTGGATACGTGGGTTTAAAGTAGTCATAAAGAAATTCTAACATCAAAAGCTTTGATAATTCTAAAACAGTAAACCCAATAAATACAGGCTTGTCTAATTTGACTTTCTTTTTTTTCATCATTATGCCAAAAAGCTGATCATGAAATCTTCTAAAGTTCTGATAATTTGGTTTTGAAGTCAGCTTAATTGCTTCGTTCTCTCTGGTGACCAATCTGACATCTTTGCGCTTGTGCGGATTCTCCATAGTCTTTCCGAAACAGCTGTTGTTCATCAGCTTGAAAAAGTCTTTTTCTGAAGCATCTGTGGATTTAGTTCTAAGATCAGTGTTCTTTATTATGTATGGCTTCATGAACTGTTCTTGATCAAAAGCAATTACACGATGAACTGCTGTCAGCTTTAAACCATGTCTTAAATAAAATTGTAGAAGTCTGTAATGACAGACATAATTTTTGTTGTTGCGAAGATTAGGCACAAGTTTAGGCGGCTCTCTTGGATTCATCTTTAGACTTTCTGCTGCTAATGGTAGTCATTATGTAGGTCATGGAGTTCATGAGGATATTCTAAGTCAACTTCTAGAATGAAACCGCGCTGTTGATCTGGTGTCAATCTGCTCAACCACTTTAATGCTCTTTGCACATTATTTGTACCGCCGCCAGTGTACATTTTAAAGTTGCGTAATGGAAGTGATTGCGCCATTGCCCATCCATACAGATTGTTTGCATCTAAATACATAAGATAGTTAGACCTTTTACTTGGATCATAGGCGTCCAAGTATTTGTTGTTTGCTTTACAGTAATGATGCGACGCCATACTAATTCCTCCACGCAATCCGTTTTCAATCATCTGAATCATTGGTAAATCTGACAATAAATCAATCTGTACTCCAGTATATTTTAAGAAAGCATCCCAACTCATCCCGGGCGCAGAAATGTAATGCGCGGGATCCAGGCTATAATGTTTCATGCAGGTCTTTCTGTAATTTTCAAAACGTCCGCCAACAAACATACATCAGCCATTAAGTATGCATCATGATAGTCTCCCATCGTTTTACAATCTAACTTCTGCCACGCATCTTGAGCATGCTGGTAATCAGAATCACTGATGCCCTTTCCTCTAAGACTAGAACAGAACGCAACTTTAGGAGGAAGTGTATCTTCATCAAACCTTTCCCAACTGTTCATGTACTCATAAGGGTAAACACCCTTTCTAACAAGTGTTGGGTCAAAATATTCTTCTGTTATTGGGCAGGTCTTTAAGGACATAGCCAGTGACTCTAATGATCCCATCAGGTGTTGCATAGAGTCATAAAAAGACATGTTATTTAAAGTGAAACACATGTACTTTTCTGATGACTGTGCAATGCATGACACCCTGAAGACGTCGGTTACTGCTTGCATTATAAGATGAGAGTCGTAACCTCGCAAGTTATGAAAGAAGATGGGCAGCTTCCATGTCTTAGGATCAAACTTTAGTTGAAGATTGCATTTACTGTGCGCTGCTCCTCTGAACTTTCCGCTAATGTGATCATGGTCTCTTACTGTCGGATTGGCTTCCTCGCTGTTAGACATTAGTTCTAAACCGCAAATCCAACAATGTGTGGCTGAGTCATACTGTTGTTGATCTTCAGACGACATTATGATTTCAGATAAGTTTAGATTATTAGAACAGGCGTTACGCACTTGCTGCATGCGTTCTAAGAAGTATTTTGCAGCATTAGGCCCTCTATATAATTCTGGGTGCTGAATGGGCGCCATCCGACCTGACAATAACAAAAGCAAATGAACAAATCTGATGATTACTCATTAAGACTGTTTTTCGAAGTTTTTGTGGCGCTGGCCCTTCATAAGGAACAATAAGCGACTCGAAGTCTGCGTAAACAATGTATGGACTTGTTTGCAGCCGTTTCCAGTTCTTAAAACTAACTTTAGATCCGGGTGGGGGCGTAATTAGTTCTGTATTACAGTCAACTGGGCTGATACAATGTTTTATATGTTCACTCGCGGCTTGAACGGATGGAATTCTTGTTAAACATTTTCTACAGAATTCTTGTTTATTTTTTTGTTTTGAAGTATGCCGCATTAGTCTACTCATTGCTCGTATCAATGTGTAATGTGGTAGCCCTGTTGGCGAAAACATCAGTAGTAAGTCAACATGGCTTTTGTCTGGTTCGCCAATCCATGGACTGTTTTTGGATACTCTGATGGGCTGCAGATTTGTTTCCTCATCCCATGTGTAGATATTAACAGTTATTGGTTTTGTTTTGTTCTTCAAACTGATCAATGGAATCTACGCTAACAGGAAAGGATATTCCACTAAAGTTAAGATCATTGCTGTAAGGTTCATAGTTAGACACTCTCTCTGCGTTTTTGCGGACGTGATGCAGCCTTGCAAGAACACACCACATGAAACATTTGTTGTCTGAATATTTTATGTTTAGAACTGCTCTTTTTGATACCAATGCTGGAGGCAGCGAAATGTAAGCCTTGCCAACAATCGGAGCATACTTAGACTGTTTTAATCTGATCTCTAAGACTTCGCCCTCTGACCAACCAGAGCCTCTCATTTTGGCTTCTTCAGTGGCCACATCAAAACTGTGTAAGCAGTTGGTCTGCCCAACCAGGTGTTAAGTCATTATGAGAAAGAATAACCTGTTGTTGCGTCGAGACCCAGACTTCTAGATTTTCTTCATTTATTGTTATATAGTCGATTAAAACTTTTAACATGACTTTAACTGGCGGGTCTATTGTTAGTTTACCTGGAACTTGAGAAATAGCATGAACAACGCTTGCCTGTACGTTTGTTGGATCAATGACTTCTAGATTAATATCATTTAAAGCTTTTGACAAACGCTCTCCCTTAAGCATTCCTTCAAACAATTCGTCCGGTCCTTCATATATCTTATCCATGTTGAGTTTCTTTTCTAACTCAAAATATTTATTTAAATTAAAAAAATAATTAATCAGAATCAATATCAACGGTCTTTTTGTGCTTGGACTCATAAACTAAAGTATAAACGCCTTTTAATGTTGTTAATGTGAGCTGTTTAGAACAGAGTTTAATGTCTCGTTTACTTTTTTTTAAACATTCCTTTTTAATCTGCTCGGTGTCTGGCTGTTGAGAAAAACTTGCCCTCGCCTTTTTTTGAAGATCAAACTTTTGTCTTTTATAGTCATCAAAATCGGCCTGTAAACGACTAAATTCTTCATCCGTGATGTTTGAGTCAGCTAGCGCTTTATTTATTGTCAGTTTAAACGAGCTAAGTTTAGCTGTTATTAGTTGAACCATAGCTGTGTGCTTTTGGAGTTTAGTTTTTAATTTTTTGCCGGCCGCACTTACAGCTAATGAACACAGACCGAGAGCTAAAGACAAACCACCTAGAGGTAAAGCTGCGGGTGCACCAACACCTGTTGCTAAGAGACCAACACTTGTTCCTGCTGATAGAGCACTTAAAGTTGATGCTCCAGTATTAACATATGTAACAGCATTACAGGCAGCAGAATACCTTCGTTTGGTTTTGCTGTATTTTGAAAGGTCTTGCTCTAGTACTTGCTGCATTTGTGTAATGTTTGTTAATCTGAAGGCTTTTATGTTAGGGGTTTCTACTATCCCTTCTTGTGGCGACTCGGGTGTTGGAGGCACATTTGGATAAACCTGAACAGACATGCTTTTTATAAAATAAAAAATAATTTAGTATTGTATATCTTTTAATCTGTTATCTTGAATATTCAGCTGCGCATCATATATTAAAAACAAATACACGTTAAGTGGTTTATCGGCCTCTTTTTCTTTATCAATTTGAATGTTTATTATGTCTCTAACAGTTCTCCCGCTTCCATGTAACTGATTATCCTCCGTTGCCCTTAGGTCAATCCATAAACCGTATTTCGTTGTTAAATAATGATCAAGTCTAACACTGTGAAGATGTAGATCTTTAGACACAAGGTCAACTGTTGGATTTCTACACACTCCCACCTCCAAACAGTTTTCTTATTTCATCAAAATGCTGATAAGGTTTAAGCCCGCTAGCGTAGATTTGGTTAGGACTACCCTCAATTGTACATTGCACTTTCGTTATTTTGGGATTAACAAAATTTTCAGTTTGTCTTTTGAATGGTTCTTCATTTTCACACAGCAATAAAATACCTTTAAGCGATCTTGCTGCGGCACTAAAACTAAAATTCCATATAGTGTCTGCCCTGCTTTTAGGATATTTAGAATGAAAAATCACTCTTTCGTAATATATTGCTAATTTTGCCTGATATTGTTGCTCGATCAGCCTTGCTAAATTAGGGTTGCTAACGATGTCAAACTCTAACGAGATGTCAGAAATGCTGTACTTTGCTTCGGTGTCTGTAGATATAATAACATATTTGTAGTCATTAAAAGTTAGTTCATATGACAATCTGTCTTTTAATGCTCCTTGAAAGTATGGGGCATGCACTTTTAACAACTCAAAATCTAGGGGTATGAAAAAGCGATTTTCATACGCATAACTTACGGCTACATACTTTTTGCCGTCTTTAGCATCTGCGGCGCCTATTCTATGTTTTAGTGCTTCTTCATTTTCGATTCCTTGAAACGCAAGATCAGCCCTTTCGTTCCCGGTTAGCCATAGATCAGAATAGGTTAAAAATATGTCTGCATTATGTAAAGAAAATATTTCTTGCCCCTCAAGTTTTATAGAAATTTTCTTAACGATTGCCCGTCCCAAATTCTGGACAACTGTCCTGTTTGTGTCTGTTGTTGAAGCGAGTTCTATTTTGAAAGTAAGTCGCACAGAGCCTGGCACAATCACTTCATCCGCTCCTAGGTCTGGAAATTTGACAGTAAGAATTTGATCCGCATCAATAGTAGATGGATTATTTGGAACAGTAATATTCCGTTTATTTCCCTTCACGCCAAAGGGCTCTTTCAGTCTTCTATGCGGGTCAAGAATCGAGCCATATGTTTGCGACATTTTTTATAAAACAAAATAAAAAGTTAATTATTAAAGAAACATGGCAGGCATTGAAGGTGAAGAAGATTATGATGTTTTTGATCCTGGAGACGACATGAGTGAAACGGCTCCTTTGACACAGCATCGCTCAATGATCTCATTGCGACATGAATTAACAGAAAGTACGGTCAGAGCATTTTACAAAAGTTTAGGCTTAAACCCCCCCGAATTTATAGACCCTAATGATTTTGAAGTAAAAGATGATGGCCATTTGTATGTGAAAAACGATCAAGGAGAACCTGTTCGGCTTACAACTAAACGAGACCCATCAAAGTTTTTAGCCGTGGGTTCAATTAGACAAGGACTCCCTATGAGCGCACAAAATCGCCTTGGCATTGCTAAACCAAAATTAGCTAGGGAGGCAGTTGCTAAACTTCAAAACACACTACAAGAACTCCCAACAGATAGCCAAATACAAAACATGGAACTTCAAGTTTTAAATCAAACAGCAGGCGAAATAATAAATGTAATAGAAGCAGAGCCCAGTTCTTCAGAAGAAACAGTACCAAAAAAATTGATGATTCTTCATTGCCTTTGAGAGAATTATATGCCCTTAATCGTATTTTAAAAACCTTCAGAGGCGAATTAATAAACAATTCAGCAAAACTGACTGAACTAAATAAGCATATAAAAAGAGAAAAAGAAAAACTCGTTGAGGCTAATAACGCCAACTTAGGGCATGATATAAAAGAAAGAATAACCAAAAAACTAAAAGACCTTAAAGAACTAAGATCATCAAGAATAGAAGTGATGTCTACTAACCGAGAACAATTACGAACTCAAGTGAGCAGAATAAGAGAAAACTATCCAAAGAATTTTATATGAAGACACAACACTAGCAGAACGAATACGAACACTGTTTAGAGAACAAGGAGTCACATTAGCAAGCGTTATAACAGCCTTAGGTTTTGCAGTAAGTACACTGGCGATGGCTATTACAGGCGGCGGTGGTCAAAGCCCAGTGCCTCCACCGCCATCGCCTCCATCACCGCCTGATAAATCATGGGTAAAAAAACAGCTTGATCATCTTGCGGGGTTATTAAAAAATTAGCCAGTAAAGCCGTGGATGCTTTACCGGGTATATTAGGGGGTGTTGTTAGCTGGCTTTTGTCTACTGCAAGCAAAGTAGTTGGCTTTATGGCCGAGCACTTATGGGCCTTAGTTCTCTTATAGTCGGGTTAATATTTAGTAAAATAAAGACCAAGTAATCCTAGGCCAGTTAATCCAAAAACAAGTGCTGTCTTTTCATATTCATGGTCATTATTTTTTTTTACTTCAACAGCCTTCGGGCTTTGGGCCACGGGGATTGGATGACTTATTCTTGGGGGGGCATCTGTTTGTTTACTGCTTGCAATATTACTGGCTCAGAATTTATTTCGTTTTTCCCGACCTTCTGTTCATTGCCTGCCACAAGGATTTCATTATTGTAGTTTATTATTGTACCTATCTGGAGCCTGAGGTCAGAAGGCAGCATGTATAAACCAGTGCCAACAGCAAAGTCTACTTTCGATCTTGCGTATTGTAAAACATTTTGGTATCTTTTAATACTTGAAGGCAAATCAACTGTAGAATTAATGGCGTCCTCTAAATTTGCTAAGTTTTGTTTTTGTGCATCAAAACCAGTAGAAGGATCAGTTATGCTCGATCTCGTTTGTGCTTGCGAGCCTAGCAAACACCAAACGTAAGTACGAACAGAGTCGTTTATTCGCTCTATTCCTGCTTTAGTTAGGCCCTTAGAAGTGTCTAAGATAAATGTTGTCCATGCTGTTTTATGCTCTTGCTCTATGGACCCTAGGTGAACAGCTGTGCCTGAAGAGAAAGATGTGTAAGGAGGATTCCAAGCATAGTTATACTTTCTGTGCAGCGCCCAAAAATAAGGGGTGCCTAACCACGATTAAGATCCGACTTTTGTCTAAGTCTGTCTTGGCCTTAAATATTGAATTCGTTACAAATCCTTTCAAAAGCCTTCATGTCTATTCTGTTGCTGAATGGATTAAACGGTTTGTCGTTTGGTAATGGAGCTTGCAGTTCAGTCAAATACGCCTGAAGGTGTAATAAAAATGAAATCTATACACTGACCTCACCAAAGGATCAGGATGATTTAAGTGATCAGCATACGACACTCCACACCCAGTTGATGCACAAAACACAGCAAAGTTTAACTGGTTCTGATAAAACTGCATCGGATGACTAAACCACACTTTCGCGATGTAGTCTTTTTTAATAGAGGGTTAAGATAGCTCTTCAATGGAGTACTAACCTTTACTTTAAAGGTGTCAGACTGAGTCACAGAAATGTCAAGAGTATCAGTTGTTATATTTTTAAGATTGTAGTGCGGCCCAACAGAATATTTTGCACCAGTATATTTAAATGCAGTCATTTTTATTTCGTTTAAAAAATGTTTGTAACAATAACAACTCAAGACCGTCCTTCGTTTTTAGAACATGCTATTGATAACAATTGCAGAGCCAAAATGGTTGCACTTCATGAAATATTTTACAAAGTCGTATGGTTTAATATAAGTGAATCCAAGGAGAATAATAAGATTCTAAAAGTTGACAAAACAGGGGCCAAAGTTAGCCAGTTAACAATACCTGATGGTTATTACGGGTTTTGCTCACTAAAAGAAGCAATGAGTACGAGTAACTTCGACATTACTCTCAAACTTAACAATGCAAATCTAAAAACAATGTTAACATTCAAACCTGAAAAAAAAAGAAGTAGGTTACTATTTTGATAGAGAGCTAGCTAAAATGTTAGGCTTTACAACTACCAATCGACCCACTCATAGTTTTAGTGTTACGCCAGACAAAACTACTTATGAGGGAGAAAATCCACTCGATCTTGCATTACATTCATTACTCTATGTTCATTTGGATGAGCTGAGCACTGATGAAAACTTATATGATGGAAGGCCCTCAACTGTTTTAAGAGCTCTTCCGTCAGGAAAAGCTGCATATTGCGATTATGAAATTATACAATTCCCTAATTTACAGTTTAAAAGATTAGTTTGTGGGAGGGTCAGATCATTTAATATAAAAATCACAGACAAAACGGGGAAAGTTGTGAAATGTGATAACCTACACATTGTTTTAGAAATAAAATAATTAGTTGTTCTAAAAAATGTCGCATGGGCCAGAAGAATCAGAGTTACATTTGCGCCTGTGAGGTGTATAACTTTAGAATTAAAAGACCTTGCAGACGTTGCGGACTTTGAACAAAACGGTGAGATAGGCACTTTGTATGGTTTTGAGTACACTAAAGATGGTGATTATAAACGCAAAGAGGTTGGCGACAACAAAAAGTTTCCTAAACTAGAGCAACTGCGCAATGTAGAAGCAAATAATGCTGGCCAGTATGAATATAAAATAGTTCGAAAACCTGACAGCAAATGGCACTTAGAACCATATTTAGAATGGGAAATAAAATTTGAATTCATAAGCCCATTTACTTTTTTTAGCCGTCAAAAAAGTTTCAGAAAAGCATTCAACTCTGGCCCTTTACATGTAAGTCTTATGCCGGACGACAATAGTCGGAAAGAGATTGAAATAAAGCCGTATGGGAATAAACAGTACATCCTCCACAGAAGAGAATCAGTTTTGAAAGATGCTTCTACAAAATTACAATTCATTCCGCCAATGAAATTAGGAGACACGTTCACAATGATATTTGAAATTTCTGTCTTAAAAGATGTGGAGAGGGATGGGGTTGTGGGCGTTAGTGACGTCCTTCTAAAAGGAATTCTAATTAGCTGGCAAAACTTAGACGTTGAAAAACTTAAAGTTACTGTGGTCATTCTTTACGACGGTGGGGGGATTAAGGTCGTTACAACCAGTGACAAAATCAATATTAGTCTAAATAGAAACAATCTTACAGAACTAAATTGGATTAATCTTACCCATTTAGATCTTATAGGATTTTTTATACTGAACAAGTTTTGACAGAGAGCATGATAAAAACAATAACTGGATTAGATTAAATTCTGTTATAAACTATGGAGCAGTTAAACTTTATGACAAAACCCCTCATTGTTCATTGATTTGTGGGCAGACTGGTTGTGGAAAAACAATATTTGTCCTCAACCTATTATAAACAGTTTATCGTTATAATTTTGATTATATTGTGATTTTCTGTCCAACACTTAAATGGAACAAAGCATATCATGATAGAAGGTTTATATGGATGGACGATGGCATATATTTAGTTGATCCTAGCAATAAACTGAGTGAGAGTTTAGAATACTTTTATAGACTGTTTGAAGGAACGCAGACACTATTTATTATAGATGACTGTTCGGCAGAAAGCGACATAGTTATAAAAAGAAACACTTTATCAAAAACTAGCTTTCAGTGGAAGACATGCTGGGATAAGTGTGGTGGATTTTATGTCAAAAATATAACTCGGTTTTAAAAGACTTTAGAGAACAGTTAAAGACTGTAGTTTTATTTCACATGAAAGACAGAGACTCATTTGATGAATGTTTGCGTGAAAATGATGTTATTGAAAATGATCAGGAAAAACGCAGGATTAAGCAAAAATTAAAATCTGAAAAGTTTAGTAAATTAGTATTGAAAACGGATAATCCTACGCAGTATGTTTGTTTGTAGGGTTTACTTGTCAGAGAACAGGAAAACACGGATTCAAGGTCGGCCGCTCGAAACCGGTTAAGACCGGTTGAGAGCGGGTGAGCTTGAATCCGTGTTTTCCTGTTCTCTACTCGTGACAGATGGTGTGGGTGTGTGTATGACTGAACGACATATCCCTTTAAAAACAATAGTCTCTAAAAAGGTCAAAGTTCGGGGTTCCAGTAAAGATCATGTAGCAACAACCAAGTTTGAACAGATGAAAATTGGCTGTGTGAAGAAAGAAAATTGGACGGGAAAAAGATTATTTGATCCTGGAATTAGGGGTGAATAAATTAGTTTAATGCCATATGCCGGCAAAAATAGCAGAATGATGCACGACTTGTGGACTCCTTGTGTTTCTACGCCACTGGTAGGGCACATGAATTTTGGAGTGAAAAGTCTAGCAGACGACAGGAAAATGAAGGGGCATGTGGATCGTGCTGGCACAGAAGAAGGAACGGACATGAGACCTGCCTCACAGTCAGGTAGGGTATGGGTCAAGGGCTGGACATGAGACCTGCCTCACAGTCAGGTAGGGTATGGGTCAAGGGCTGGACATAAGACCTGCCTCACAGTCAGGTAGGGTATGGTCAAGGGCTGGTCAGTGCGATGAATATGGTTTGGCACTTGCTGGTCTTCTGAGAAAAGCCAGGTGCAGCTTTGAGTGTGATAGAGAATACACAGCGTTTTGGGCCTAAACTGTAACAGTAGACTCAGAACCGAAAGTTCTCGGTTTTTCCAAACGGATGCAATTTGCTGTCAACTTCCTCCTTCGCTTGAGAAGAGACGGGGCACGCGGACTGCCCAATAGTCGTGTGACTGACTGACTGACTGACTACACCAAAGCCGAAGCGGGCAGTTGGTAAAGATTCCTCTGTGTGGGCAACTTGAACAGTGTTCGGTAAAGGTGAGTGATGTATGAATGTTCAAGAAGCACACGCACACAGACAGACAGACAGACACACACACACACACACACACACACACACACACACCACACACACACACACCACACACACACACACACATGACTAGCTAAAGGGGGGTGATTGACTTAAAGAACGCGAAACGTCTTCTTACTACTTTCTGACAACCGCTTGCTGTGTGTGCTGGCTTCATACAAAGACACTGATACCCAGTCTACCAGCAATTTGCATGACCGCGGACTTCGCTTGATATCTTGGCCCTGCGAGGATGGGCAGACAATTCTTTCTTTCTTTCTTTCATGTTCCTGGCATTGCTATATCTTCAATCCGGTTGGTAATGCAAAGTCCACAGCCTGCCGTAGAGACCCCACCAGTCCCCACAGCTTCTCCTGGACATCAACTGGACTGGGCCACCTCTGGCGTCTCGAAGCTTCAAAGGAGGGGCAGCACTGTAAGATGTGGGTGGGAGTATGAGGGCCTGTGCCACAAGGGCACTGGTCAGTATGAGAGAGTTTGAGACGTGCGAGATGGGAGAGGAGCTGGCAGTGTCCTGTTTCCAGCCTGAGTGTAGTAACTTGAGCTGCTCTGTTGAGTTGATGAATGCTGTTCTCTTCAGTCCCAATGTCCAGACGTTGGCGCCAAGCTCTTCTGAAGTTGTTCCTGAGGATAGTTTTAGCTTCATTGTGGGACAATGGATGTCCTGACTGTTCCTGCCGATGCTGGACAGACGGTCTGCCTCTACGTCCCCTCCAATGTCACAGTGAGAAGGAATCCACTGCAGGACTACAGTAGTTCTCTGTTGGAGCAGATTGAGGTCTTCTCTGATGGCTCTGATTATTTGGAGACAATCCAAAGGAATGACTGAGAAACAACAGAAGGCAGCTGCTGATTTTTAAAGTGGCTTTCCCCACGTGGTTGAGTGATTGTCACAATCGTTTGTTTTACCAGTGTAATCTGGACACGAGTGATTTCCTCTGAGGAAGGGGAGGTGAGCTTGCCAAAAATTTTGGAAAATGAAAAAGCGAACTTGTTTTGGTTTTTGCGTTTTGTTTTCTCTCTGTCTCTCTGTCTATCTGTCTGTCTGTCTGTCTGTCTGTCTGTCTGTCTCTCTCTCTCTCTCTCTCTCTCTCTCTCTCTCTCTCTGTACACACACACACACACACACACACACACACACACACACACACACACACACACACACACACACACACACACACAGTCCCTGTGGCAGAGGGCACAGATGAAGTCTGACGCTGGTCTGTCTGCCTGGGCTGCAGCCTTTCTTCTCATTCTCTTTTCCCCGTGCTGCTGAGCGAGTGTCTCTTCGAACTTGGAGAGACCTTTCTGCACAGTTCGTCTCCAGGCTGACCGCTCGAGGGCTGTTACTTCCCATTTGTTCTGGTCGATGTTCAAGACTTTTAGGTCCCTCTTTCACACGTCTTTGAATCGCAGCTGTGGTCTGCCTGTGGGGCGTTTTCCCTGCACAAGTTCTCCATAGAGGAGGTCTTTAGGATCCGTCCATCATCCATGCGCACGACATGGCCGAGCCAGCGCATACGTCTCTGTTTCAGCGGGTGTGTACATGCTGGTGCATCCGGCTCTTTCTAGGACAGTGTTGTTTGGGACCTTGTCCTGCCAGGTGATGTTCAGAATGAGTCGGAGGCTACGCATATGAAAAGCATTGAGCTTTTGCTCTTGTCGGGCACCCAAAGTCCAAGACTCGCTGCCGTACAGGAGGGTGCTCACGACGCAGGCTCTGTAGATCTGGATCTATGTGTGTTCAGTCAGCTTGCTGTTGTTCCATGCTTTCTTTGTCAATCTGGTCATGGTGGTAGCTGCCTTGCCGATGCGCCTGTTGAGCTCTGCGTCAAGTGAGAGGGTGTCTGAGATAGTTGAACCCAGATTTACAAAGTCATGGACGACATCCAGTTAACGGTCATTGATCCTGATGACTGGGGGAGAGTCAACATCCTGTCCCAAGACCTGTGTTTTCTTCAAGCTAATTGTAAGCCCGAAGTCTTGGCAGGCATCGCTGAAGCGAGTCATGAGCTGCTGTAGGTCCTCGGCTTGAGTGGGCAGTTACTGCTGCGTCGTCTGCAAAGAGGAAGTCACGCAGGCACCTCAGCTTGACTTTAGTCTTGGCTCTTAGTCTGGAGAGGTTGAAGAGCTTTCCGTCTGTCCTTGTTCAAATGCGTGTTTCAGCATCACAGCAAAGAAGATTCCAAACAGGGTGGGAGCCAGAACGCAACCCTGTTGCACTCCGCTCCGTATGTTGAAGGCAGCTGATGTTGAGCCGTCAAAGACGACGGTGCCTTTCATGTCTTTGTGGAAGGATCTGATGATGCTGAGAAGTTTGGGTGGACATCCAATCTTGGGGAGGATCTTGAAGAGGCCATCCCTGCTGACCAGATCGAAAGCCTTTGTGAGATCTATGAAGGCAATAAAAAGTGGTTGCCTTTGCTCCCTACATTTCTCCTGAAGTTGTTTAAGGGAGAAGATCATATCTATAGTGGATCTGTTGGCACGGAAACCGCACTGTGATTCAGGATAAACTTGCTGTGCAAGTACTTGGAGCCTCTTCAGTACTACTCCTGCAAAGATTTTCCCAACGATACTAAGGAGGGATATGCCACGATAATTATTGCAATCGCTTCTGTCATCTTTGTTTTGTACAATGTGATGACGTTGGCATCCCTCATGTCTTGTGGTACTTCGCCTTCACTCCAACAGAGGCAGAGGATTTCATGCAACTCGGTGATGAGTGTCTCTTTACGGCACTTCAGTACTTCGGCGGGAAAACCGTCTTTCCTGGTGCCTTGCCAGAGGCAAGAGAGTCCAGGGCTTCGTTGAGGTCGTCTATGATTGGTTCTCTGTCAAGCTCTTCCAGCTCTGGTAGGCGCTCTATGGCATTCAGGGCGTCTTCTGTGACTACATTTTTCCTTGCATATAGCTCAGTGTAGTGTTCTACGCAGTGCTCCATCCGTTGTTCTCTGTCCTGAATCACCTCCCCTGTAGCTGATTTCAAAGGGGCAGTTTTTTTTTTGCGTTGGGCCCAATGCCTGCTTGATGCCGTCATACATCGCCTTAATGCTGCCTGTGTCAGCTGCGATCTGAATCTGGAAGCAGAGCTTAAGCCAATAATCATTGGCGCATTGCCTGGCACACTGCTGAACTTTGCTGCGAGCAGCACGGAGAACCTGGAGCTTTTGCTCACTGGGATTGGTTTTGTATGCTGTCAGGGCGTTTCTCTTGGCCTCGATGACTGGTGTCATTTCTTCTAAATGGGCTTCGAACCAATAAGCTGACTTGCTGGTATTTTTGCCAAAGGTGGACATGGCGGCGTTGTAGACAGCATCTCTGAAGTGTTCCATCGGTCTTGGGCATTTGCAGTGGGTGGGCCAGGAAGAGAATCCTCCAACACACGTGCAAACTCCTCCACTTTTCTTTGATCGCGTGTTTTGCTGGTGTCGATGCGAGGCCGGCCCTCCTTTCTCGTGTATATAAATATATATATATATATATATATATATATATATATATATATATATATATATATATATATATATATATATATATATATATATATATATATACACGAGAAAGGAGGGCCGGCCTCGCATGCGCGGTTGCGTGCGTGTGTGTGTACGTGTGTGTGTGTGTCTGTGTGTGTGTGTGTGTGTGTGTGTGTGTGTGTGTGTGTGTGTGTGTGATTGTGTGTGATTGTGAGTGATTGTGTGTGTATGTGTATCTAGGTTTGTATGTGAGTGCGTGCGTCATTATGTGTGAGCGCATGCATAAGTGTGTATTATACTTATGTAATTGGTGTGTATTTATATGCATTATAGTAATGTTTGACGAGATGGTATGTATATGATATACATGAAGTTGGAAATCATGTAGAGAATACGTAGTCTATCGCACGTTTTCTCCCTTCCTTTCTCCTCCCAGACGTTTCTGCCCTCTATTTCTCCATTGTCGCAATCGATCCCCGCTCCCCCTCACCCACCCCTTCCCCATCCCCTTCTCCCTCCCCCATTTATTTCCCTACTCCCCTACCCTCACCAATCCTCCTTCAAACCTCTCCCCTCCCTCTCCCACGTACCCATCCATTATCCCACCCCAGCTCTCTCCCCCCCCCCCCCCCCCCTCCCCAATTCCCCTCAACATTTCTACATTCTTTCTCTCCTTCCCCTCTAAACTCCCCCTAGGTCTAATTATATATCCTAGAAAGTGTGTTCTACGCATGCGCTCGTGCGTTTGGGTGTTTGTGAGCATGTACACACTGACGTGAGCTCAGAACAATAATGGTTCTCGTGCGTGGTCTCCTTTTCTTCATCCCCCATGAAACAGGCACATGGTGGAAGTTTTTCTTTTGCTGCTTTTCCGAACGTGGAATTCCCCCTCCCCTCCCCCCCCCCTGCACGCTCTCTCTCTCTCTCTCTCTCTCTCTCTCTCTCTCTCTCTCTCTCTCTCTCTCTCTCTCTCTCTCTCTCTCACGCTGCATATGTCAAGATCGTGGTCTGTGGTGGCAATCAAAATTATTTTCAACCTATTATCAATCTGCACCTTTTGGCCCCTCACCCTTCACCCCTATCCTAATTTTATGTTTCCTATTGATGAAATGTTTTATACTCAACGTTTTATTTTAAGTTAAAATATTTTAATTCATGTGCCTTTTCCCTACTGTATACATTTGTGATTTGTGTTCAGGATCT
The DNA here is from genome assembly GCA_018398815.1 of Conus ventricosus. NCBI lineage: Eukaryota > Metazoa > Mollusca > Gastropoda > Neogastropoda > Conidae > Conus > Conus ventricosus. The sequence goes on along the minus strand of CM031628.1, from coordinate 52,260,307 downwards.
GAGGGTGGAGAATGCGAGCTTTTTACTGTCACAGTCTGTACCCCTGACGAAGGCAAATATAGCCGAAAATTTGGGATATTTTTATCTTGTTTGTTTGGATTTTTATCTACTTTGACTGTTTATATATATATATATATTATATATATATATATATATATATATATATATATATATATATATATATATATATATATATGTTAAAATAAGGTACTAAAAAGAGAAATCGACAAATTTGTTTCTAGCGGCGTTGCGCTGTCATCAGGATGGTTTTTGTTTGCCCACCGCCGATGTTATATAGCGTGTGGGCTCACGTTTGCGGTTATTTGCACGTGCGGGTTGGCTGCACGTGTTTTTTGGGGCTTTCAGGTTTTTGTTTTGGATGTGTTCACTAACAACGATTTCCATTTATGCCTGCAGTTGTTTACTATTTCTGTTTTGGTGTTTAAAGTTGCTAAGTGTGGTTTGCATAGCATTAACCATTTTTCAGTTAAACATAGGTTGCACCTTTTTGAAACATTGCTGTATGGTGATGCTCTTTTTATGATTTTCCAGGATATATTGTAGCTTGTTTTTGCGTCTTTAAGTTTCCAGATATATTTGCTCAATTCTGTTTGGTTTTTATATTTTTCTTTATTAAATGACTGTTTGTGGTTTGCATATCTGGTTTTGAAGTGGTTTTCAGTGATCCCTATGTATGTTTCTTTTTCATTTTCTGATGTCACAGTAGCCTGGTATACAATGTTGTTGTGGAGACATTTATTGTCTAGTGGGCACTGCTCTTTTCTGGTGCAATTGCAAGATTTCCTTTCTTCACCCTTCTTTGCTGTGTTGATTTTCATTTTGTTGGATGCGTCAATTAGGTTTTTAAGGTTGGCATACATGAGTACGATAGTTTGACAGTGTTTTTGTTAAATATTTTGGACAGTTTGTGTTCTTTTGGAAATGAAGTTGTTAAAATTTTGAAGAATTCTTTCCCTATGTTTGTTTTGAGTTTCCCGTCGTATGGGGGGTTATACCATATGATTTTTCTTTTCCTATTTTTCTTGCTTTTGTTTGTGTTGTTGTCTGGGTTGTATTGTAATTTGTAATTGTATCCACTTGTTTGTAGTGCCTCCTGGTATTCTGCTGCTGCATTGTTGAACACTCTCTCATTGCATGACAAGTTTGATAGCCTCTTGTTTATGCCATGGGGTATGGTCTTTAATACAGATGGTGGGTGGTTACAAAAACCTGAAAGCCCCAAAAAACACGTGCAGCCAACCCGCACGTGCAAACAACCGCAAACGTGAGCCCACACGCTATATAACATCGGCGGTGGGCAAACAAAAACCATCCTGATGACAGCGCAACGCCGCTAGAAACAAATTTGTCGATTTCTCTTTTAGTACCTTATTTTAACAAATGTTGCTCCCCAAGGGGTTGAGCACTCAAAAAAATCATTTTGGGTATTTTAATCACTTTGATCTTAATCGCTCCTCACGTTGAGCACTGTGACCTAGAGAACAGGGAAATACCAATCCTAACTCACTTCCGCCCTCAACCAGTTTCGGGCGGAAGTGACCTAGGATTGGTATTTCCCTGTTCTCTGACAAGTAAGACTTCAATAACCAAAAAATAACGATTATCTACAAACAAACATACTGTGCAGGGTTATTCGTTTCAATACTAATTTACTAAAGTTTTCAGAGAGTAGCGTAGGGGAAAGTAGCCGCGGCTGAACACGTTCCATAGAGTAACGTAGACTGCCACATGACACTCCACGTCAACACTACTACGCCGGCAAGAGCCGGCCATTTTAGCCATGGCTTTCAATGGAGACAGACGTGCTTTGTTTACAGAGGAACAACGTCTTGTTATGGAGGATCATATGCAATACTACAGGCTTATGGTGGAGTATATAAACTCAGGTGGGCGCTGTTTTTTACCTTGTAAGCCAAAGAGCAGTATTGCTTTTTTGGAAGGCGGGGAGAAAGAAAAACGAGAACTAACCATTGATGAACTACACAACTACCTTGAAAGCTTGTTGGTTCAAGAAGAGATTTAGAAAGAGATTTGGGCAATTTTACTGAAAAGATGTTGATGTTTTTGATAAGCTTTTGACGGTTGGCGAAATGATTCCATTTCTACAAAATGGTGTTCTTTTACTAAAACTTAGCAAAAGAAAAACTATCCATTATGCTCTGGTTATGGGCCACTGCCTTGAAAAGGCACAAACAATGTTTCAAAGATCAAAACCAACTGAGACATGGCGTTCATTTTTACGAACGCACATGAATATTGATGACTCATATGCAAGAAAACTGATGCAGCTTTCAAAACTTTTTTATTATTGTCCAAAATTTCATAACCTTAGCATCAGCATCAATGATTGTTTGCCAAACGAAGTCTGATCGCTAAGTACTTTCAGAAAATGATGATTTTCGAAACGCCTGGCAAAATTAGATCGAGTTCTCTTAGTACACCTAACAGAACGGGGTGGGGTAGTGGGTGGCGCCACTATTCCTACAAAAAGCTTCAAATGTTCAGCGACAGGTGTACTAACTGGCGATTAAGAGCCGCCAAAAAAACCCCCCACTAACTCTGCCAAATGCCGGTCCCAAGCCCGGATGAGAAAAGAGGAGGGGTGTGGTATAAACTTTTTTGTGTGAGAAGGAAAGTATAATGAAACTCTTTGTTGCGGGAGGCGGTCTGTGGTGAAGTCAGCCTTGCTATAAATAGCCGTTTATACATGAACGGCTATTTTTAGCAGCAAGAGGACTGTGGCGAAGTCAGCCTTGCTATAAATAGCCGTTTATACATGAACGGCTATTTTTAGCAGCAAGAGGACTGTGGTGAAGTCAGCCTTGCTATAAATAGCCGTTTATACATGAACGGCTATTTTTAGCAGCAAGAGGACTGTGGCGAAGTCAGCCTTGCTATAAATAGCCGTTTATACATGAACGGCTATTTTTAGCAGCAAGAGGACTGTGGTGAAGTCAGCCTTGCTATAAATAGCCGTTTATTACATGAACGGCTATTTTTAGCAGCAAGAGGACTGTGGCGAAGCAGCCTTGCTATAAATAGCCGTTTATACATGAACGGCTATTTTTAGCAGCAAGAGGACTGTGGCGAAGTCAGCCTTGCTATAAATAGCCGTTTATACATGAACGGCTATTTTTAGCAGCAAGAGGACTGTGGTGAAGTCAGCCTTGCTATAAATAGCCGTTTATACATGAACGGCTATTTTTAGCAGCAAGAGGACTGTGGTGAAGTCAGCCTTGCTATAAATAGCCGTTTATACATGAACGGCTATTTTTAGCAGCAAGAGGACTGTGGTGAAGTCAGCCTTGCTATAAATAGCCGTTTATACATGAACGGCTATTTTTAGCAGCAAGAGGACTGTGGTGAAGTCAGCCTTGCTATAAATAGCCGTTTTATACATGAACAGCTATTTTTAGCAGCAAAGGACTGTGGTGAAGTCAGCCTTGCTATAAATAGCCGTTTATACATGAACGGCTATTTTAGCAGCAAGAGGACTGTGGTGAAGTCAGCCTTGCTATAAATAGCCGTTTATACATGAACGGCTATTTTTAGCAGCAAGAGGACTGCAGTAAAAATAGCCGTTTATGTGTGAACGTCCTATTTTAGCAGCATGAGTCTAACAGGATGTAGTGGTGCTCGTAACTGGGACAGATGTGCCCCACCCCCACCCCACGCATGCACACCTCCTCCCCCCACCCCCCACCCCACGCATGCACACCTCCTCCCCCACCCCCACCCCACGCATGCACACACTTAAGTCACTTTTAAGTTCTTAACTTAAGTCGCCTCAAGTCACTTCAAGTCACCCCAAGTTCTTAATTAAGTTTTTAATTAAGTTTTTAATTAATACTTCAAGTTCTTAATAAGTTCTTGATTAAGTTCTTAATTAAGTTACCTCAAGATCATAACTAAGTCATCCTCTAAGTACAACCAAGTTCTTATTCAAGTTATCTTATAATTATCAAAAAAATACAATCTATGTTTTTATCTTAAATAGTAGATGTCTAATATAGTACACACACGCCTCAAAAAACGCGTCATCGTTGAGGATGTCTTGCTCAGCGTTCTCTGCATAGATCTTAATGAAGTTCTTACATCCTAAGCAACCGCATTGATTACAATTCTGGTCTATGGAAATGTCTTTTATAGACTCCATGTCTTTATTTATTGACTTCATCATTTTATAATACGCCATGATCTATTTTTATCAAAAAAGCAAAAAATTTTAAAATTAAGTTTCTTAAAATATTATTCCATCTGAAATGGATCAAAATGATCTTTTGTTGTTGGCGGTTTTGGCGTGCAGTTGTCTTTTTCTGTATTTAGTGGTTCAGATTTTTTTGATTGCTTTTGTTTCTGTTGCCATTGTGTATATATTTTATAACCGTAATAAACGCCCCCAGCAGCAGCAAGGGCGCCAAAAATGGCAACAGTTTTAAGTTCAATATTCCATGAAGACTTTGGTGCTGTAGGTCTTGTATCACATGGAGTTTTTATAGCTGGCATTGAATCAACTTGTTCTGGCGCTGGCGGTGTTATGTTTTCATGATGAGTTATATTCTGTAACATTAATTTTTTTTGTCTGTTCCACTCTGCTAATTTTTTTTCCTGCTTTAAACACGCCCAGGATGAGGATACTTTTCACTGGCCCCCACCTGATTCAGGCTTTTCTGATTCTGCTGATTTTCTGGCTTGGTTACTTTCTCCACCTGATTCAATGTTTCCTGGTTCTGATGATTTTCCAGCTCGTTCATTTTGAAGGGAAATAAAATCTATATGATTAAAAGTTATTAATCCCATGATTAGCGGCGATAACAATGTTCCAAATCTGTAATATAAATCACAGCCTAGAGACTCTAATGACTTTGTTAAAACTGGATCTTGCGTTAAATCATACGTAAGATCTTGTTCAGAATCAATGGGAGCAAATCTACTGACTAGTTTAGTGTACAAACTAAGAACCGTTTGCCCCACACTTTTCACCATTCTAGACCCCAGCTGCGCTTCATACCTGTTATGATACTTTATAATGTCTTGTGACGACATCTGCTGAATCTGTTCTATGCTGAATTCAGTTCCGAGGAACTGTTTTGTTTTCCCACATGCTGCCAAAGAATACAGCCTTTCCTTTTTGGGCATAATAGCTTGATCATCAACTTGGTCATTCATAAGTTCAGGAAGGTTTAGGCTGCCTTGTAGCTGTAGTAGATCATCACTGTTCATGTTTTTTATTAATTATAATTATTTTATTTTCTAAAAATGAGCACCGAAAAAACTGTTGCTAACCTTGTATACCATTCTGCTGTTATTGGGGGGTTAAATGTAGGATACACAATGCTTGTAAAAGCTTGTTAAGAATTAAACCAGCAGATCTTGGCAAACTAGACTTTGAGGATTCAGCAAAGCTAATTGCTATCATTGCAGCTTCGTTTGCCACGAAAGATTTTCTAGTCAAGCAAGGAATAATTCCAGACAGTATAAATATGTAAATAAAAAATACATTTATAAAAAATGGCTTCGCTCGTAATGATGATAGGTGGCGCTGTGGTGAATGCGCTTGCTTTTAGCGGAAGTAATTTCGCATTTAGTAAACTACGGGATGACGACGAGAGAAAAGACATAACAAAGCTATGGAGCAACTAGCAGCTGCACAAGACGCCTATGAAAAGCAGAGACTTGAGCAGTTAGATTTTATTAATAACACACTGAAAAAACAGGGACATGCAGCTTACACATTTAAAAATGTTGACCAGGCAATAAAAGAATATTATCTTGTAACAGGCAAACCAATCGAGACATTGCCCCCACCAAAATTCAGCGACTTTTATCAACCGTCAGAAAAACAAAAGATGCAAGAAATCGGGTTTATTGTCGTCGGTATGACCGTCGTGTATTTTGTTGCACATAATATTGGCTGAATAAAAAATGAACAAAATCTATTAATCGCCCAAAGGATATTGGAAGGGTATCACAGCAATACAAAAGCTAAGCCAAGCGGCAGGAGTCAGTGAACAAACAGCAAAGGAATGGTTATCTAAACAAGCGATTTGGCAAATTTATTTACCTGCACCTAGACGAATACAGAGACCGCACTTTGTGAACACAACTCCAAACGACACCCATCAAATGGATCTTCTATATTTACCCTCTGATACGATTAGACGAAAAAGATTTAAGTACGCACTTACAGTCATTGACATAGCTTCAAGATACAAAGATGCAGAACCATTAACACAAAAGAGTGCCTCTGCTGTTGCTGTCGCTATACAACTGATATACCAACGAGGCCCACTAACTTTCCCTCGCATGATTCAAGTTGATGATGGGAAAGAATTTAAAGGCCAAGTGAATCAATTATTGTTAAAACATAGAGTTACCATTAAAAGAGGCATCCCAGGAGTTCACAGATCACAGGCTTTAGTCGAAAACTTTAACAAACAGTTATCTGAAAGACTTTTCTCCTACCAGTATCACAGAGAGCTTATTGACAATTCTCGCAACACAGAATGGGTTAGAAGATTGCCCTCAGTTTTGCGCGCAATGAATAATGAAGAATTTAAAGGCCTAAAACCAGTACAAGCAATCAAAAGAAAAACAATAAATGTTGCTGAAGGAGAGTCTTCATCCGGCAAACTATTACCATTTGGCTTGAAAGTAAGGTACCTTTATTTACCGGGGGAAGCAGAAGGGGACACTCGCATCAGGGCAACCGATCCAGTTTGGAGTGTTGATCCATATGAAATAAAAAGAATTGTAAAAATGAATCCGCCCGTGTATTATTTACGAGAAACTGACACAACAAAACAACCGGCTCCTCAAAGATCTTTTGTGAAGGAAGAACTGCAGATAATCCCGCCAGACACAGTTCCGCTTTAATTAATTTACGTAAATATATTTGAGTTTAAAATGGAAGCTCAGAAGGAAGTGCAGAACGAAACAAGAATGGTAAAGGAAGAGACCTTGAAAATGATACGGGAATCATTTCATGCGTGTAATGCTATTAAGGAAACATTTTCGGGGATTAATCAATGCATGCTAAATCATCCAGATCACCTACAACTCAAACCCCCAAATTGGGAAAAAGAATATCTTGAAATAATTTAAAAAATTCGAACGCATCAAGCAAACATGAGAAAAGATTTAAATGAATTGGATGAAGCTATGATTGATCTTATAATAAAAGTTGATGAAAAATATAAACCCCCTGTTTATGCGGTCCTCCAGTGCCCGATTGCATATGAAAACTCTGGATTAACAAACACACGTTTTGTGTTTGTTCTATCTAATGACTTCTTTGTTACAACAGTTGTGTTGATCTCATGTAGATTAGATCGTAGTTTTACGTTGTCATGGTGAAAAGTCTTATTGCCAAACAATGCTTCTTTGTAGTTGTCATGTGATATGTTTGACTGCACAACACTGCGAGATATTCCTTTGCTTTCTTAATGATTTTCTCCTGGCTCGAAATACTGTACATTTTCGACCTTAAACCAATAAACTCCTTAATCACCTTTCCAGATAATTCATCCTTCATCTTTCCTAAAACCTTCTTGTTAGTAATTGAATGTAAAGGCGAATCTTTAGGGTAATCGGATGTATCATACCATCCTGCATGCCCTTTAGCTACTTCGGTTTCCATGTCTTTATAGATGTCTTCAGTAGGGATATCTATAACAAAACTATCTGTATCTGTGTAAAGTACTCTGGACTCTGGATACAAGGGTTTAAAGTAGTCATAAAGAAACTCTAACATCAAAAGCTTTGATAATTCTAAAACAGTAAACCCAATAAATACAGGTTTGTCCAATTTGACTTTCTTTTTTTTCATCATTATGCCAAAAAGCTGATCATGAAATCTTCTAAAGTCCTGATAATTAGGTTTTGAAGTCAGCTTAATTGCTTCGTTCTCTTTGGTGACTAATCTGACATCTTTGCGCTTGTGCGGATTCTCCATAGTCTTTCCAAAACAGCTGTTGTTCATCAACTTGAAAAGTCTTTTTCTGAAGCATCTGTGGATTTAGTTCTGAGATCAGTGTTCTTCATGATGTATGGTTTCATGAACTGTTCTTGATCAAAAGCAATTATGCGATGAACTGCTGTCAACTTCAACCCATGTCTTAAATAAAATTGCAGAAGTCTGTAATGACAGACATAATTTTTTTTGCCCCGAAGATTAGGCACAAGTTTAGGCGGCTCTCTTGGATTCGTCTTTAGACTTTCTGCTGCTAATGGGTAGTCATTATGTAGGTCATGGAGTTCCTGAGGATATTCTAAGTCAACTTCTAGAATGAAACCACGCTGCTGATCAGGCGTTAAACTGTTCAACCACTTTAATGCTTTTTGAATTTTTTTCGGATCACCGCCTGTGTACATTTTAAAGTTACGTAATGGAAGTGATTGCGCCATTGCCCATCCATACAGATTGTTTGCATCTAAATACATGAGATAGTTAGACCTTTTACTTGGATCATAGTCGTCCAAGTATTTGTTGTTTGCTTTACAGTAATGATGTGACGCCATACTAATTCCTCCACGCAATCCGTTTTCAATCATCTGAATCATTGGTAGTCAGTCAATAAATCAATCTGTACTCCAGTAAACTTTAAGAAAGCGTCCCAACTCATCCCGGGCGCAGAAATGTAATGCGCAGGATCCAAACTGTAATGTTTCATGCAGGTCTTTCTATAGTTTTCAAAAATATCCGCCAACAAACATGTATCAGCCATCAAGTAGGAGTCATGATAGTCTCCCATCGTTTTACACTCTAACTTCTGCCACGCATCTTGAGCATGTTGGTAATCAGAATCACTAATGTCCTTTCCTCTAAGACTAGAAAAGAACGCGCCTTTAGGTGGAAGTGTATCTTCGTCAAACCTTTCCCAACTGTTCATGTACTCATAAGGGTAAACGCCCTTTCTAACAAGCGTTGGGTCAAAATATTCTTCCGTTATTGGGCAGGACTTTAAGGACATAGCCAGTGACTCTAATGAACCCATCATGTGCTGCATAGAGTCATAAAAAGACATGTTATTTAAAGTGAAACACATGTACTTTTCTGATGACTGTGCGATGCATGACACCCTGAAGGCATTGTCCACTGCTTTCATTATAAGATGAGAGTCGTAACCTCGCAAGTTATGAAAGAATACAGGCAGCTTCCATGTTTTTTGGTTCAAACTTTAGTTGAAGATTGCATTTGTTGTGCGCAGCTCCTCTGAACTTTCCTAATGTGATCATGGTCTCTTACTGTTGGATTCGCCGCATCTGATGAGAGGCCTAAACCACAAATCCAACAGTGAGTGGCTGAGTCATACTGTTGTTGGTCTTCAGCGCCATTATGATTTCAGATAAATTCAGATTATTAGAACAGTCATTGCGCACTTGCTGCATGCGCTGTAAAAATCTTCTAGCCGCATCTGGTCCTCTATACAATTCTGGTTTCGAATGGGCGCCATCCGACCTGACAATAACAAAAGCAAATGAACAAATCTGATGATTACCCCATTAAGACTGTTTTTCGAAGTTTTTGTGGCGCTGGCCCTTCATAAGGAAAAATAAGCGACTCGAAGTCTGCGTAAACTACGTATGGAGAATGTTACAGTTTTTTTCCAGTTCTTTAAAACTAACTTTAGATCCTGGTGGGGGCGTAATTAGTTCTGTATTACAGTCAACTGGGCCGATACAATGTTTCTTATGTTCGCTGCAGCTTGAACAGATGGCATTCTTGTTAAACATTTTCTGCAGAATTCTTGTTTGTGCCCATCTTTTGAAGTATGCTGCATTAGTTTACTCATTGTTCGTATCAATGTGTAATGTGGCAGCCCCGCTGGTGAAAACATTAGTAGTAAGTCAACATGATTTTTGTCTGGCTCGCAATCGTTGGACTGTTCTTGGACACTTTAATCGCTGTAGATTTGTTTCCTCATCCCATGTGTAGATATTGACAGTTATTGGTTTGTTTGTTCTTCAAACTGATCAATTTGGTCTACACTAACAGGAAAGGATATTCCGCTAAAGTTAAGATCATTAATGTAAGGGTGATAGTTAGACACTCTCTCTGCGTTTTTGCGAATATAATGCAGCCTTGCGAGAACGCACCACATAAAACATTTGTTGTCTGTATTCTTTATGTTTAGAACTGCTCTTTTCGCTACCAACTCTCGAGGTAGTGGAATGTAAGACCTGCCTACAATCGGCGCATACTTAGCCTGTTTTAATCTAATCTCTAAGACTTCGCCCTCTGACCAACCAGAGCCTCTCATTTTGGCTTCTTCAGCGGCAGCGTCAAACTGTGCAAGCAGTTCGTCTGCCCAACCGGGTGTTAAGTCATTAGAGGAAAGAATAGTCTGCTGTTTAGTTGAGACCCAGACTTCTAGATTTTCTTCATTTATTGTTACATAGTCGATTAAAACAGCTAACATTACTTTAACCAGCGGGTCTATTGTTAGTTTGCCTGGAACTTGAGAAATAGCATGAACAACACTTGCCTGTACGTTTGTTGGGTCAATGACTTCTAAATCAATATCATTCAGTGCTCTTGATAAACGCTCTCTCTCAAGCATTCCTTCAAACAATTCATCTGGCCTTCATATATCTTAGCCATGTTGATTTTTCTTTTCTAACTCAAAATATTTATTTAAATTAAAAAAAAAAAAATAATTAATCAAATCAATATCACGGTCTTTTTGTGCTTGGACTCATAAACTAAAGTATAAACACCCTTTGACGTTGTTAATGTGAGCTGTTTAGAACAGAGTTTAATGTTTCGTTTACTTTTTTTAAGCATTCCTTTTTTATCTGCTCGGCGTCTGGCTGTTGAGAAAAACTTGCCCTCGCCTTTCTTTGAAGATCAAACTTTTGTCTTTTGTAGTCATCAAAATCGATTAAATTCTTCATCCGTAATGTTTGAGTCAACTAGTGCTTTATTTATTGTCAGTTTGAACGAGCTAAGTTTAGCTGTTATTAGTTGAACCATAGCTGAGTGCTTTTGGAGTTTAGTTTTTAAAATTTTTTTCCAGCAGCACTTACAGCTAATGAACACAGGCCGAGAGCTAAAGACAACCGCCTAGAGGTAAAGCTGCGGGCGCACCTACACCTGTTGCTAAGAGGCTACACTTGTTCCTGCTGATAGAGCACTAACAGTCGATGTTCCAGTATTAACATATGTAACAGCATTAAAGGCAGCAGAATACCTTCGTTTGGTTTTGCTGTATTTTGAAAGGTCCTGCTCTAGTTTTTGTTGCATTTGTGTAATGTTGGTTAATCTGAAGGTTTTTTATGTCAGGGCTATCCCTTCTTTTGGCGGCTCTGGCGCTGTAGGCACATTTGGATAAACCTGAACAGACATGCTTTTTATAAAATAAAAAATAATTTAGTATTGTGTATCTTTTAGTCTGTTATCTTCAATATTCAGCTGCGCATCATATATTAAAAACAAATGTACATTAAGTGGTTTATCGGCTTCTTCTTCTTTATCAATTTGAATGTTTATTACGTCTCTCACAGTTCTCCACCGCTTCCATGTAACTGATTATCCTCCGTTGACCTTAGGTCAATCCATAAACCGTATTTTGTTGTTAAATAATCATCAAGCCTTACACTGTGAAGGTGTAAATCTTTAGACACAAGGTCAATTGTTGGATTTCTACACCTCCCACCTCCAAACAGTTTTTCTTATTTCATCAAAATGCTGATAAGGTTTAAGCCCACTAGCATAGATTTGGTTAGGGCTGCCCTCAATCGAACATTGTACTTTCGTTATTTTTGGATTAAAAAACTTTTCACTTCCTCTTTTGAATGGTTTCTTCATCTTCACACAGCAATAAAATACCTTTAAGCGATCTTGCTGAGACGCTAAAACTAAAATTCCATATAGTGTCTGCCCTGCTTCTAGGATATGTTGTATGATGAATCACTCTTCGTAATATTTGCTAATTTTGACTGATATTGTTGTTCAATCAGCCTTGCTAAATTAGGGTTTGCTAACAACGTCAAACTCTAACGTGATGTCAGAAATGCTGTACTTTGCTTCAGTGTCTAATGATCTGATAACACGTTTGTATTCATTAAACGTTAGTTCATATGACAATCTGTCTTTTAATGCTCCTTGAAAGTATGGCGCATGCGCTTTTAACAACTCAAAATCTAAGGGAATGGAAAAGCGATTTCCAAACGCAAACTTTACAGCTACATACTTTTTGCCGTCTTTAGTATCTGCGGCACCTATTCTATGTTTTAGTGCTTCTTCATTTTCTATTCCTTGAAACGCAAAGTCAGCCCTTTCAGTCCCGGTTAGCAATAGATCAGAATAGGTTAAAAATATGTCTGCATTGTGTAAAGAAAATATTTCTTGCCCCTCAAGTTTTATAGAAATTTTCTTAACGATTGCCCGCCCCAAATTCTGTACAACTGTCCTGTTTGGGTCTGTTGTTGAAGCGAGTTCTATTTTGAAAGTAAGCCGCGCAGAGCCTGGCACAATCACTTCATCCGCTCCTAGGTCTGGAAATTAACAGTAAGAATTTGATCCGCATCAATAGTAGATGGATTATTTGGAACAGTAATATTCCGTTTATTTCCCCTTTACGCCAAAGGGCTCTTTCAGTCTTCTATGCGGACCAAGAATTGAACCATATGTTTGCGACATTTTTATGAAGCAAAATAAAAAGTTAATTATTTAAAAACATGGCAAGAATTGAAGATGAAGAAGATTATGATGTTTTTGATCGTGGGACGACATGAGTGAAATGATCCCTTTGACACAGCATCACTCAACGCTCTCAATGCGGCGTGAATTAACAGAAAGTACGGTCGAAGCATTTTACAAAAGTTTAGGCTTAAAACCTCCCGAATTTATTAGACCCAAATGATTTTGAATTAGAAGATGGTCATTTGTCTGTGAAAAACGACCAAGGACAACTTGTTCGGCTTACAACTAAACCAAACCCATCAAAGTTTTAGCACAAAAGTACAATTATACAAAGACTCAGTGGTGAAAGATCAAAATCGCCTTGGCATTTCTAAACCAAAATTAGATAAGGATGCAGTTGCTAAACTTCAAAACACACTACAAGAACTCCCGACAGATAACCAAATGCAAAACATGGAACTTAAAGAATTAAATCAATCGGCAGACGAATTAATAAATGCAATAGAAGCAGAAACCAATTTTTCAGAAGAAACAGCTTTAAAAGACTATAAAACGACTCACCGCTACCCATGCGAGAAATAGCGGCCCTTGATCATGCTTTAAGAACCATTAGAGGCAATTAACAAACAATTAGCAAAGCTGGTGAAATAGATGAGCATAAAAAAAGAGAAAAAGAAAAACTCGTTGAGGCTGATGACGCCAACTTAGGGCTAAATATTAAAGAAAGAATAACCCAAAGACTAAAAGATCTTGAACAAGAGAGACGGCAAGACTAGAAGTATGTCTACTAACCGAGAACAATTGCGAACTCAAGTGAGCAGAAAAAAGAAAACTATCCAAAGAATTTTATATGAAGACACAACACTAGCAGAACGAATCCGAACACTGTTTAGAGAGCAAGGAGTCACTTTAGTAAAGCGTTTAACACCCTAGGATTTGAAAATAAGTACACTGGTGATGGCTATTACAGGTGGCGGTGGTCAAAGTTCATTACCTCCGCCGCCATCGCCTCCACCCTCCGCCTGATAAATCAGGTAAAAAAAAAAGCTTGATCATCTTGCAAGTTTATTAAAAAAATTAGCTGGTAAAGCCCTGGACGCTTTACCAGGAATATTGGGGAGTATTGTCACCCGGGCTTTTGTCTACTGCAAGCAAAGTAGTTGGCTTTATGGCCGAGCACTTATGGACATTAGTTCTCGTAATAGTTGGGTTTTACTATTTAGTAAGATAAAGACCAAGTAATCCTATGCCAGTTAATCCAAGAACAAGCGCTGTCTTTTCATATTCATGGTCATCGCGAACAAGTCCGCGTCTTCAATGGTTTTTGGGGGGTTGGGGTCTTGGGGATTGGATGACTTATTCTTGGGCTTTCTTTTATTGTTTGTAATATTACTGGCTCAGAATTTATGTCGTTTTTCCCAACCTTCTGTTCTTTGGGCCTGCTATAAGAATTTCATTATTATAGTTTATTATTGTACCTATCGGGAGTCTGAGGTCAAAGGCAGCATGTATAAACCAGTGCCAACAGCAAAGTCTATTTTTCGATCTTGCGTATTGTAAAACATTTTGGAAATCTTTTAATACTGAAGGTAAATCAACTGTAGAATTAATGGCGTCCTCTAATTTGCTAAGTATTGTTTTTGTGCGTCAAAGCCATAGAAGGATCAGTTATGCTCGATCTTGCCTGTGCTTGCGAACCTAGCAAACACCAAACGAAGTACGAATAGAGTCGTTTTATTCGTTCTATTCCTGCTTTAGTTTAGGCCCTTAGAAGTGTCTAGATAAATGTTGTCCATGCTGTTTTATGCTCTTGCTCTAGGGACCCGAGCTGAACAGTTGTCCCTGAAAAGAAAGATTTGAAAGGAGGATGCCAGTCATAGTTATACTTTTTTGTGCGTGCCCCGAAAATAAAGGGCGCCTAGGCCCATGATTAAAATCCAACTTTTGCCTAAATTTCTGTCTTGATGTAATATTGAATTCGTTACAGATCCTTTCAAAACCCTTTCATGTCTATTCTGTTGCTAAAATGGATTAAACGGTTTGTCTTTTTGGAAATGGGGCTTGCAGTCAGTCAAAATACGTCGAAAGGTGTAATAGAAATGAAATCTGTACACTGACCTCACCAAAGGATCATGGTGATTTAAATGATCAGCATACGACACCCCCACACCCAGTTGAATGCGCAAAACACAGCAAAGTTTAACTGGTTCTGAAAAACTGCATGGGATGACAAACCACGCTTTCTTGATGTGGTCGTTTCAATAGGGGGGTTAAGATAGCTCTTCAATGGAGTACTCACCTTTTTATGAAAAGTGACAGTCGGGCACAGCAATGTCAGAGTACAGTTGTTATGTTTTTTAAGTTTGTAGTGCGGCCCAACAAAAATTTTGCATCAGTAATATAAATGCCTCATTTTATTTCGTTAAAAAATGTTTGTAACAATAAAACCCAAGCCGTCCTTCGTTTTTAAACATGCTATTGAAAACAATGCGGGGCAAAACGGTCGCGCTCCATGAAATATTTTACAAAGCGAGGTTTTAAATATAACTGAATCAAGGATAATAAGTTCTAAATTGACAAACGGGGCTAACGTTAGCCATTAACAATACCTGATGGTTATTACGGGTTTTGCTCACTAAAAGAAGCAATGAGTAACTTTGACATTACTCTCAAACTTAACAATGAAAAACTAAAAACAATGTTAACATTCAAGCCTGAAGAAGAAGGAGGTTACTATTTTGATAAAGAGCTAGCTAAAATGTTAGGCTTTGCAGCTGACAATTATAGATTTAGAGTTACACCAAACAAAACTACTATGAGGGAGAAAATCCGCTCGATCTTGCATTACATTCATTACTCAAATGTTAAATTTGGGACGAGCTGAGAAACTGATGAAAACTTATATGAATGGAAGGCCCTCAACTGTTTTAAGAGCTCTTCCGTCAGGGAAAGCTGCATATGCGATTATGAAATTATACAATTCCCTAATTTACAGTTTAAAAGATTAGTTGCGGGAGGTCGGATCATTTAATATAAAAAATTGCAGACAAAACAGGGAAAGTCGTGAAATGTGATAACCTGCACATTGTTTGGAAATAAAATAATAAGTTTTTTCTAAAAAAATAATGTCGCGGGGGCCAGAAGAATCCGGAGTTACATTAGGCGCCTGTGGGGTGTTTTAACTTTAGAATTAAAAACCTTGCAGACTTTGGGGACTTTGAACAGAACGGTGAGATAGGCGCTTTGTATGGTTTTGAGTACACTAAAGAGGGCGATTATAAACGCAAAGAGGTTGGCGACAGCAAAAAGTTTCCTAAACTAGAACGCTGCGCATCTAGAATAAATAATGTTGGTCAGTATGAATATAAAATAGTTCGAAAGCCTGACCTCAAATGGCATTTGGGAACCATATTTAGAATGGGAAATAAAAATTTGAATTCATAAGCCCATTTACTTTTTTTTGGCCGTAAAAAAAGGGTTCAGAAAAACATTCAACTCTGGCCCTTTACATGTAAGTGTATGCCAGATGACAATAGTCGGAAAGAGATTAAATAACGCCGTATGGGAAAAAACAGTACATCCTCCACAGAAAAGAAACAGTTGTAAAAAAAGCTTCACAAAATTACAGTTCTTCCAAGCAGAAAATTAGAGACACGTTCACAATAATATTTAAAAATTTCTGTCTTTAAAGATGGGGAGAGGGGCGGGTTGTGGCGTTATTGACAACCAAAAAGGAATAATATTAGCTGGCAAAACTTAGACTTAAACGTCTTACGTTACCATCGTCGTTCTTCACAATGGCGAGGATATTAAGATCATAACAACAAGCAACAAAACAATGTTGACTTAAATAGAAACAATCTTACAGAACTAAATTGGATTAATCTTACACATTTAGGCCTCATAGGGTTTTATTATACTGAACAAGTTTTGACGGAGAGTATGATAAAAAAAATAACTGGATTAGATTAAATTCTTCTATAAACCATGGAGCAGTTAAACTTATGACAAAAACTCCTCATTGCTCTTTGATTTGTGGGCAACTTGGGAAAAACAATATTTGTCCTAGACCTATTAAAAACCCAGTTTATCGCTAAAAATTTAATCATATTGTGATTTCTCCCCACACTTAAAGGGAACAAAGCATATCATGATAGAAGGTTTATATGGACAAAATGATGACATATATTTATTTAATCCTAGCAATAAACTGAGTGAGTGTTTAAGAACAGTTTTATAGACTGTTTGAAGGAAATGCAGACACTATTTTTATAGATGACTGTTCGGCAGAAAGAGACATAGTTAAAAAAGAAACACTTTATCAAAACTTGCTTCATGGAAGACATCTGGAATAAGTGTGTGGATTTTATGTCAAAAATATAACTCAGTTTTAAAAAGACTTTAGAGAACAGTAAAGACTTAGTGTTATTTCACATGAAAGACAGAGATGCATTTGATGAATGTTTGCGTGAAAATGATGTTATTGAAAATGACCAGGAAAAACACAGGATTAAGCAAAAACGAAATCGAAAAGTTTTAGTAAATTAGTATTGAAAACAGACAATCCACACAGTATGTTTGTTTGTAGAAAATCGTTATTTTTTGGTTATTGAAGTCTTACTTGTCAGAGAACAGGGAAATACCAATCCTAGGTCCCCTTCCGCCCGAAACTGGTTGAGGGCGGAAGTGAGTTAGGATTGGTATTTCCCTGTTCTCTGACCTAAAAGATTTTAAAATGGAAGAAATCAATTTGGGCAGTCAACAAAAAACATACCATTTTCCAACCGCAATCCACCTAAAAAAATTAATAGAACAAACTGAAAAATTCATACACAATAAGAGATGGAAAGCATTCTTTTTTCTAAACCCAAACGCAAAAAAAGAGGATAAAAACACCTACATTTCAAATCATGCGATCACCACCAGCCATAGACGAAATAAAAACCCTTAAAAGATCAAATGAAAAGAATGATAACCAATTTGAATTCAAAAAATCTAACAACGGTTTCCAGACAACACAAAAAAACAAATAAAGCAAAACAAAATGACAAAAAAAAATTTATGAAGGCTGATAAAACTACAACTACTACAAAATGGAACCGAAGAATACTCTCAACTCCTTGACAAAAACATCCAGAAAAACTACAAAAAGCCGACA
>CM031628.1:52202482-52237482 GCA_018398815.1 Conus ventricosus | reverse complement strand
TGCGATTGATCTCTCTCTCTCTCTCTCTCTCTCTCTCTTCAGGTGGGGTCAGTAGCGGCAGGGCCCGAATTAACTGTAATTAGCTGACGTGTATCAGGCAGTGTCAACACCAACAGGTTGGGTACCTGTAATTAGCTTACGGCAACCCCCAGCGTGGCCCGGAATGTCACGCGGAACGGTTTTTTAAAAGTAACACAGTCAGCAAGGCTGGTTTCGCCCCCACCTTTTCACAGAGTTTTTGCAGAGAGCGGTCCGGGGAGGACGTGTTTTACTGTGCTTAGTGACTATTGTGTTTTTTTTTATTTTAACAATGTCTAACAGGTTTACCGAAGAACAGGCTTGTGCTATTCAAGACCACAATTTTACTTTAAACTGTAAGTTAGAGTATTTGTCAAAAAAGGAACTAGGCGAACCATGTTCTCTACCAACGAAACCGAAAAGAAGCATTTTCTTTTTTAGAAGGTGTAGAAAAAGAAAAAAGTGAACCGACTGCTTTGGAAATGAACGACTATCTTTAAGGTTTGTTGGTTCAAGGAAATGAAAAACGTGAAGGCAATATTTGTTGACCAAGATACAAACCAATTTCAATACGTGTTTGACTATCGATTTAGATGGTTCCTTTTTTAAAAAATGGCGCTGCATTTTTGAAAGTTGGCCAAGGAAAAACAATCCACACGCGTTGATTGTTGGCGCTGGCTTGAGACAGCTAAAGCCATGTTTAAAAAACAAAAAACGCATCAAACAAAGGCGTTCATTTCTTAAGGCGGAGGTAAACTGTCTATTCGTATGCTAGAAAACTTATTCAACTTTCTGTGGTTTTTATAACTATCCTAATTTCACAGCTAGGGATCAGTATAAATGAACTGTGCAGCAAGCATCAAACTATCATTGAATTATGCAACAGAGACGATTTTCGGAGGCTCTGGCAAACAAATTAGATAGGCAGACCTTTGTACATCTACCATAAGGAGAGGAGTAGGTGTGGCCAGCACTATCTCCATATAAATGCCCAAATATACAATGCTGATGTACTACTACTTGGCGATTAGAGCCGCCATAAAAGCTCGGCTACAGCAATTACTGGGGTTTTAAATCTGCCAAAGCCAGTTGCAAGCCTGGTTGAGAAAAGAGAGCACAGCGGCAAACTAGGCCAAACGACCCTACTGTGATCACTTTACCTGCAAAGCCAGCACAAACTAGGCCAAACGACCCCAGTGTGATCACTTGACCTGCAAAGCTCAGCAGCAAACTAGGCCAAAAGACCCCATGTGATCGCTTGACCTCAAAGCACAGCAGCAAACTAGGCCAAACGACCCCAGTGATCACTTGGCCTAGTTGATTGAGGTGCGCGCGGGACACAACCTTTTAGTTACAAAGCAAGAAGTTTTGGCCCCCAGTAGTTCCACTTCTTGTTTGTTTTTTTGGGGTTTGTGTGTTTTTGTCCTACCCCACGCAAAGCCCCACCCCCCACCCTGCCCCCACCCCAACGCATGCACTCAAGTCACTAAGTTCTTAACTCAAGTCACCCCCAAATTTACCCCCAAGTCACCCCAAGTCACTTCTAAGTTCTTACTCAAGTTGTCCTCAAGTTGTCCTCAAGTTGTCCTCAAGTCATCCTCAAGTCATCCTCAAGTCATCCCCAAGTCATCCCCAAGTTCTTACTCAAGTCATCCTCAAATCACTTCTAAGTTCTTAAATCAAGTTTTCCCTCCAAGTTCATCCTCAAGTTCTTACTCAAGTCAACCTAATATCATAACTAAAATCATCCTCTAAGTACAACCAAGTTCTTATTTAAGTTATCTTATAATTATCAAAAAATACAATCTATGTTTTTATCTTAAATAGTAGATGTCTAATATAGTAACACACACGCCCAAAAACGCGTCATCGTCGAGGAGTCTTGCTTAACGCCCTTAGCGCGAGATCGGTCAGCATAGATCTTAATGAAGTTCTTACATCCTAAGCAACCGCAAAGATACAATTCTGGTCTATGGAAATGTCTTTATAGACTCCATGTCTTTATTTATTGACTTCATCATTTTAAACAAAAAATAAACCGCCATGATCAATTTTATTAAAAAAATTATTCCATTTGAAAAGGATGAAAATGATCTTTGGTTTTTGGCGGTTTTGGCGTGCTGTTGTCTTTCTTCTGTATTAGTGGTTCAGATTTTTTTGATTGCTTTGTTTCGTTGCCATTGTGTAATATATTTTTTAACCGTAATAACCGCCCCCAGCAGCAGCAAGGGCGCCAAAAATGGCAACAGTTTTAAGTTCAAAATTCCATGAAGACTTGGGGCCCTTGAATCGCATGGATTTTTATAGCTGGCATTGAATCAACTTGTTCTGGCGTTGGCGGTGTTATTTTCATGATGAGTTATATTCTGTAACATTAATTTTTTGTCTGTTCCACTCTGCTAATTTTTTTCCTGCTTTAACACGCCCAGGATGAGGATGCTTTTCACCCGGTCCCCACCTGATTCATGTTTTCTGATTCTGCTGATTTTCTGGCTTGGTTACTTCTCCACCTCATTTAATTTTCCTGATTCTGGTTCGATGATTTCTAGCTCGTTCATTTTGAAGGAAATAAAATCTAATGATTAAAATAATAATCCCATGATTAACGGCGATAACAATGTTCCAAATCTGTAATATAAATCACAGCTTAGAGACTCTAAGACTTTGTTAAAACTGGATCTTGCGTTAAATCAATGTAAGATCTTGTTCAAATCAATGGAGCAAATCTACTGACTAGTTTAGTGTAACAAACTAAAGAACTGTTTTTGCCCGACACTTTTTACCATTCTCGACCCCAGCTGCGCTTCATACCTTTATGATACTTTATAATGTCTTGCGGCGACATCTGTTGAATCTGTTCTTTTGCTGAATTCAGTTCCGAGGGAAATGTTTTGTTTTTCCACATGCTGCCCAAAAAATACAACCTTTCCTTTTTGGGCATAATAGCGTGATCATCAACTTCTTCATTTGTAAGTTTCCCAAAACAGTTTAGGCTGCTCTGTAGCTCTAGCAGATCAACGCTGTTCATGTTTTTTATTAATTATAATATTTTATTTTTTTTAAAAAGAGCACCGAAAAACTATTGCCAACCTTGTATACCATTCTGCTGTTATTGGAGGGCCTAAGTGTAGGATTCTCAATGCTTGGTAAAAGCCTGTTAAAAATAAAACCAGCAGATCTTGGCAAACTAGACTTTGAGGATTCAGCAAAGCTAATCGCTATTATTACAGCTTCAAATTTGCTAAAGAAAGATTTTCTAGTTAAGCAAGGAAAATTCCAGAGAATATAAATATGTAAAAAAAATACATTTTTAAAAAATGGCTTCACTCGTAATGATGATAGGCGGTGCAGTAGTGAATGCGCTTGCTTTAGCGGAAGTAATTACGCATTTTGTAAACAACGGGATGACGGCGAGAGAAAAGACATAACAAAGCGTGGAGCAACTAGCCGCGGCACAAGATAACTATGAAAAGCATAGAATTGAGCAGTTAGATTTTATTAATAACACACTGAAAAAACAAGGACATGCAGCTTACACATTTAAAGATGTTGATCAAGCGATAAAAGAGTATTATCTAGTAACAGGCAAACCAATCCAAACATTGCCCCCACCAAAATTCAGCAACTTTTATCAACCATCAGAAAAACAAAAGATGCAAGAAATCGGGTTTATTGTCGTTGGTATGACCGTTGTGTATTTTGTTGCACATAATATTGGCTGAATAAAAATGAACAAAATCTATTATTCGTCAAAAGGATATTGGAAGGGAATCACGGCAATAAAAAAGCTAAGCCAAGCAGCAGGAGTCAGTGAACAAACAGCAAAGGAATGGTTATCTAAACAAGCGATTTGGCAAATTTATTTACCTGCACCTAGGCGAATACAGAGACCGCACTTTGTGAATACAATACCGAACGACACCCATCAAATGGATCTTCTATATTTACCCCATGATACGATTAGACGAAAAAGATTTAAGTACGCACTCACAGTCATTGACATAGCTTCAAGATACAAAGATGCAGAACCATTAACACAAAAGAGTGCTTCTGCTGTTGCCGTTGCCATACAACTGATATACCAACGAGGCCCCTTAACTTATCCTCGCATGATTCAAGTCGATGATGGAAAAGAATTTAAAGGGCGAGTGAATCAATTATTGTTAAAACATAGAGTTACCATTAAAAGAGGCATCCCAGGAGTTCACAGATCACAGGCTTTAGTTGAAAACTTTAACAAACAGTTAGCTGAAAGACTTTTTTCCTACCAGTATCACAGAGAGCTGATTGACAATTCTCGCAACACAGAATGGGTTAGAAGACTGCCCTCAGTTTTGCGCGCAATGAATAATGAAGAATTTAAAGGGCTAAAACCAGTACAAGCAATCAAAAGAAAAACAATAAATGTTGCCGAAGACTCCAGTTTATCCAGCAAACTATTACCGTTTGGTTTTAAAAGTAAGGTACCTTTATTTACCGGGGGAAGCAGAAGGGGACACTCGCATCAGGGCAACCGATCCAATTTGGAGTGTTGACCCATACGAAATAAAAAGAATTGTAAAGATGAATCCGCCCATGTATTATTTTCGAGAAACTGACACAACAAAACAACCAGCTCCTCAAAGATCTTTTGTGAAAGAAGAACTGCAGATAATCCCGCCAGACACAGTTCCAGTTGCTTAGTTAATTTACGTAAATATATTTGAGTTTAAAATGGAAGCTCAGAAGGAAGCGCAGAATGAAACAAGAATGATAAAGGAAAAGACCTTCGAACTGATACGGGAATCATTTGATTTGAGTTCTGCTATTAGTGCAACATTTGCGAGGGTTCATCAGCACATAGCAATGCATCCAATCACCTACAACCCAAAATCCCAAATTTTGATTATCAAACATGGGGAAAAGAATTTCTTGAAATAATAAAAAATATTCAAGCGCATCAAGCAAACATGAGAAAAAATTTGTCTGAATTGGAGGATGATATGATTGATTTTATAGATAAAGTTGATGAAAAATATGGCCTGAATATATACCTGAAGAAGATATAAAATTACGCTGTTCTCCAGTGCCCGATTGCATATGAAAACTCTGGATTAACAAACACACGTTTTGTGTTTGTTCTATCTAATGACTTCTTTGTTACAGCCGTTGTGTTGATCTCATGTAGATTAGATCGCAGTTTTACGTTGTCATGATGAAAAGTCTTATTGACAAACAATGCTTCTTTGTAGTTGTCATGTGATATGTTTGACTGCACAACACTGCGAGATATTCCTTTTGCTTTCTTAATGATTTTCTCCTGGCTCGAAATACTGTACATTTTTGACCTTAAACCAATAAACTCCTTAATCACCCCTCCGAATAATTCATCCTATCATCTTCCTAAAACCTCTTATTAACGGATGAATGTAAGGCGAATCTTTAGGGTAATCAGATGTATCATACCATCCCGCATGTCCTTTAGCCACTTCGATTTCCATGTCTTTATAGATGTCTTCAGTAGGGACATCTATAACAAAACTATCTGTATCTGTGTAAAGTACTCTGGACTCAGGATACGAGGGCTTAAAGTGGTCATAAAGAAATTCTAACATCAAAAGCTTTGATAATTCTAAAACAGTAAACCCAATAAAAACAGGTTTGTCCAATTTGACTTTCTTTTTCTTCATCATTATGCCAAAAAGCTGATCATGAAATCTTCTAAAGTCCTGATAATTTGGTTTTGAAGTCAGCTTAATTGCTTCGTTCTCTTTGGTGACTAATCTGACATCTTTGCGCTTGTGCGGATTCTCCATAGTCTTTCCAAAACAGCTGTTGTTCATCAGCTTGAAAAAGTCTTTTTCTGAAGCGTCTGTGGATTTAGTTCTAAGATCAGTGTTCTTCATGATGTATGGTTTCATAAACTGTTCTTGATCAAAAGCAATTATACGATGAACAGCTGTCAACTTCAAACCATGTCTTAAATAAAATTGTAAAGTCTGTAATGACAGACATAATTTTTTTTGCCACGAAGATTAGGCACAAGTTTAGGCGGTTCTGTTTTCGCCATCTTTAGGCTTTCTGCTGCTAAAGGATAGTCATTATGCAGGTCATGGAGTTCATGTGGATATTCTAAGTCAACTTCTAGAATGTATCCACACTGTTGATTCGACGTTAGACTGCTCAACCACTTTAATGCCTTTTGAATATTATTTGTACCTGTGTACATTTTAAAGTTGCGTAATGGAAGTGATTGCGCCATTGCCCATCCATACAGATTGTTTGCATCTAAATTCATGAGATAGTTCGACCTTTTACTTGGATCATAGTCGTCCAAGTATTTGTTGTTTGCTTTACAGTAATGATGCGACGCCATACTAATTCCTCCACGCAATCCGTTTTCAATCATCTGAATCATTGGTAGGTCAGAAAATAAATCAATCTGTACTCCAGTAAACTTTAAGAAAGCATCCCAACTCATCCCGGGCGCAGAAATGTAATGCGCGGGATCCAGGCTATAATGTTTTATGCAGGTCTTTCTATATTTTCAAAGACGTCCGCCAACAAACATGTATCAGCCATTAAGTAGGAGTCATGATAGTCTCCCATCGTTTTAACACTCTAACTTCTGCCACGCATCTTGAGCATGTTGGTAATCAGAATCACTGATGTCCTTTCCTCTGAGGCTAGAAAAGAACGCGCCTTTAGGAGGAAGTGTTTCTTCGTCAAACCTTTCCCAACTGTTCATGTACTCATAAGGGTAAAACGCCCTTTCTAACAAGAGTTGGGTCAAAATATTCTTCCGTTATTGGGCAGGACTTTAAGGACATAGACAGTGACTCTAATGAACCCATCATGTGCTGCATAGAGTCATAAAAAGACATGTTATTTAAAGTGAAACACATGTACTTTTCTGATGACTGTGCAATGCATGACACTTTGAAGGCGTTGGTTACTGCTTGCAATATAAGATGAGAGTCGTAACCTCGCAAGTTATGAAAGAAGATGGGCAGCTTCCATGTCTTTGGTTCAAACTTTAGTTGAAGATTGCATTTACTGTGTGCTGCTCCTCTAAACTTTCCGCTAATGTGATCATGGTCTCTTACCTTCGGATTCGCTGCGCCTGATGAGAGGCCTAAACCGCAAATCCAACAATGTGTGGCTGAGTCATACTGTTGTTGGTCTTCAGGCGTCATCTTGATTTCAGATAAATTCAGATTATTAGAACAGGCGTTACGCACTTGCTGCATGCGCTGTAAAAATCTACTAGCCGCATTAGGCCCTCTATATAATTCTGGCGTTGAATGAGCGCCATCCGACCTGACAATAACGAAAGCGAATGAACAAATCTGATGATTACTCATTAAGACTGTTTTCCGAAGTTTTTTGTGGCGCTGGCCCTTCATAAGGAACAATAAGCGACTCGAAGTCTGCGTAAACTACGTATGGAGAATTTTGCAGCCGTTTCCAGTTCTTAAAACTAACTTTAGATCCGGGTGGGGGTGTAATTAGTTCTGTATTACAGTCTACAGAACTTTTACAATGTTTTATATGTTCACTCGCGGCTTGAACAGATGGAATTCTTGTTAAACATTTTCTACAGAATTCTTGTTTATTTTTTTGCTTTGAAGTATGCGCTAATAATCTACTCATTGTTCGTATCAATGTGTAATGCAGTAGCCCTGTTGGTGAAAACATTAGTAGTAAGTCAACATGATTTTTGTCTGGCTCGCCAATCGTTGGACTGTTCTTGGACACTTTAATCGGCTGTAGATTTGTTTCCTAATCCCATGTGTAGACATTAACAGTTATTGGGTTGTTTTGTTCTTCAAACTGATCAATAGAATCCACGCTAACAGGAAAGGATATTCCACTAAAGTTAAGATCATTGATGTAAGGGTGATAGTTAGACACTCTCTCTGCGTTTTTGCGGACGTGATGCAGCCTTGCGAGAACGCACCACATAAAACATTTGTTGTCGTCTGTATTCTTTATGTTTAGAACTGCTCTTTTCGCAACTAATGCTGGAGCAGTGGAATGTAAGACCTGCCTACAATCGGCGCATACTTAGCCTGTTTTAATCTGATCTCTAAGACTTCGCCCTCTGACCAATCAGAGCCTCTCATTTTGGCTTCTTCAGCAGCCACATCAAACTGTGTAAGCAGTTGGTCTGCCCAACCGGGTGTTAAGTCATTAGAGGAAAGAATAGTCTGTTGTTTAGTCGAGACCCAGACTTCTAGGTTTTCTTCATTTATTGTTATATAGTCGATTAAAACAGCTAACATTACTTTAACTGGTGGTTCTATTGTTAGTTTTACCTGGAACTTGAGAAATAGCATGAGCAACACTTGCCTGTACGTTTGTTGGATCAATGACTTCTAAATCAATATCATTCAGTGCTCTTGATAAATCTTCTTGCATTGCTTCAAACAATTCGTCTTGACCTTCATATATTTTATCCATGCTGAGTTTCTTTTCTAACTCAAAATATTTATTTAAATCAAAAAAATAATTAATCAATATCGATGGTCTTTTCGTGTTTAGACTCATAAACTAAAGTATAAACACCCTTTGGCGTTGTTAATGTGAGCTGTTTAGAACAGAGTTTAATGTTTCGTTTACTTTTTTTAAACATTCCTTTTTTATCTGCTCGGGTCTGGCTGTTGAGAAAAACTTGTCCTCGCCTTTCTTTGAAGATCAAACTTTTGTCTTTTGTAGTCATCAAAATCGGCCTGTAAACGACTAAATTCTTCATCCGTGATGTTTGAGTCAGCTAGTGCTTTATTTATTATCAGCTTGAAGGAACTAAGTTTAGCTGTTATTAGCTGAACCATAGCTGTGTGCTTTTGGAGTTTAGTTTTTAATTTTTTGCCAGCAGCACTTACAGCTAATGAACACAGGCCAAGACCTAAAGACAAACCGCCTAGAGGTAAAGCTGCCAGTGCGCCTATGCCTGATGCTAAGAGGCCAACACTCGTTCCTGCTGATGCGGCGCTTATAGTTGATGCTCCAGTATTAACATAGGTAACAGCATTAAAGGCAGCAGAATACCTTCGTTTGGTTTTGCTGTATTTTGAAAGGTCCTGCTCTAGTTTTTGTAGCATTTGTGTAATGTTGGTTAATCTGAAGGTTTTTATGCCGGGGGCTATCTCTTCTCTTGGCGGCTCTGGCGCTGTAGGCACATTTGGATAAACTTGAACAGACATGCTTTTTTTAAAAAATAAAAAAATAATTTAGTATTGTATATCTTTTAATCTGTTATCTTGAATATTCAGCTGCGCATCATATATTAAAAACAAATGTACATTAACTGGTTTATCGCCATCTTTTTCTTTATCAATTTGAATGTTTATTCCGTCTTTAACAGTTCTCCCACTTCCATGCAACTGATTATCCTCTGTCGATCTTAGGTCAATCCATAAACCGTATTTTGTTGTTAAATAATCATCAAGCCTAACATTGTGAAGGTGTAGATCTTTAGACACTAGGTCTACTGTTGGACTTCTACGCCTCCTACCCCCAAACAATTTTCTTATTTCATCAAAATGATGATAAGGTCTAAGCCCGCTAGCGTAGATTTGGTTAGGACTACCCTCAATCGAACATTGTACTTTCGTTATTTTAGGATTAATAAACTTTTCACTTCCTCTTTTGAATGGTTCTTCATCTTCGCACAGCAATAAAATACCTTTAAGCGATCTTGCCGCAGCACTAAAACTAAAATTCCATATAGTGTCTGCCCTGCTTCTGGATATGTTGTATGGTGAATCACTCTTTCGTAATATATTGCTAATTTTGACTGATATTGTTGCTCAATCAGCCTTGCTAAATTAGGGTTGCTAACAACGTCAAACTCTAACGAGATGTCAGAAATGCTGTACTTTGCTTCGGTGTCTGATGACCTGATAACACGTTTGTATTCATTAAAAGTTAGTTCATATGACAATCTGTCTTTTAATGCTCCTTGAAAGTATGGCGCATGCGCACTTAACAACTCAAAATCTAAGGGAATAGAAAAGCGATTTCCATACGCAAAATTTACAGCTACATACTTTTTACCGTCTTTAACATCTGCGGCGCCTATTCTATGTTTTAGTGCTTCTTCATTTTCGATTCCTTGAAACGCAAAGTCAGCCCTTTCATTCCCGGTTAGCCATAGATCAGAATAGGTTAAAAATATGTCTGCATTGTGTAAAGAAAATATTTCTTGCCCCCCAAGTTTTATAGAAATTTTCTTAACGATTGCCCGTCCTAGATTCTGGACAACTGTCCTGTTTGGGTCTGTTGCTGATTCGAGTTCTATTTTGAAAGTAAGTTGCGCAGAGCCTGGCACAATCACTTCATCTGCTCCTAGGTCTGGAAATTTGACAGTAAGAATTTGATCTGCATCAATAGTAGATGGATTATTTGGAACAGTAATATTCCGTTTATTTCCCTTCACACCAAAGGGCTCTTTCAGTCTTCTATGCGGGTCAAGAATTGAACCATATGCTTGTGACATTTTTTTATAAAGCAAAATAAAAAGTTAATTATTAAAGAAACATGGAAGCAGAGAAGATGAAGATTATGATGTTCCTGATCCTGGAGACGACATGAGTGAAATGACACAGCATCGCTCAGAGCTCTCAATGCGCGTGAATTAACAGAAAGCCATGTTAGATCATTGTACCAAAATTTAGGCCTTGAACCTCCCGAAGTTTTAGACCCTAATGATTTTGACCGAGAAGATGATGGCCATTTGTATGTGTAAAACGATCCAGGAAAACCTGTTAAGCTTACGCATGAACGAGACCCATCAAAGTTAAAGCCCTGAGTACACTTAGACAAAGACTCCCTGTGAGCGTACAAAATCGCCTTAGCATTGCTAAACCAAAATTAGATAGGGATGCAGTTGCTAAACTTCAAAACACGCTGCAAGAACTTCCAACAGCTAACCAAATACAAAACATGGAACTTCAAGTTTTAAATCAATCAGCAGATGAAATAATAAATGCAATAGAAGCAGAAACCAGTTTTTCAGAAGAAACGACGTTAAAAACAATTAATGATTCCCCATTGCCTATGCGGGAAATAGCGCCCTTGATCATGCTTGAGAAGCATCAGAGGCGAATTAACAAACAATTTAGCAAAACTAGGTGAAATAGATGAGCATATAAAAAGAGAAAAAGAAAAACTCGTTGAGGCTGATGACGCCAACTTAGGGCGTGATATTAAAGAAAGAATAACCCAA
The DNA here is from genome assembly GCA_018398815.1 of Conus ventricosus. NCBI lineage: Eukaryota > Metazoa > Mollusca > Gastropoda > Neogastropoda > Conidae > Conus > Conus ventricosus. The sequence continues at coordinate 52,226,255 of CM031628.1, read as the reverse complement.
AGACTAAAAGATCTTGAACAAGAGAGATCAGCAAGACTAGAAGTGCTGTCACTAACCGAGAACAATTACGAACTCAAGTGAGCAGAATAAGAGAAACTATCCAAAGAATTTATATGAAGACACAACGCTAGCAGAAAGAATAAGAACACTGTTTAGAGAGCAAGGAGTCACATTATAAGCGTTATAACGGCCTTAGGATTTGCAATAAGTACACTGGTGATGGCTATTACAGGTGGCGGTGGACAACGCCCAGTGCCTCCACCGCCATCGCCTCCATCACCGCCTGATAAATCGTGGGTAAAAAAACAGCTTGATCATCTTGCGGATTTATTAAAAAAATTAGCCAGTAAAGCTATAGACTCTTTACCAGGTATAATTTGGGGGTGTCGTTAGCTGGCTTTTGTCTACTGCAAGCAAAGTAGTTGGCTTTATGGCCGAGCACTTATGGCATTAGTTCTCTTAATAGTCGGGTTAATTTTTAGTAAGATAAAGACCAAGTAATCCTAGGCCAGTCAATACAAAAACAAGTGCTGTCTTTTCAGATTCATGGTCATTATTTTTTTTGACTTCTTCAACAGTCTTTGGGCTTTGGACCAGGGGGATTGGATGACTCATTCTTGGGTGTTTGTTTACTGCTTGCAATATTACTGGCTCAGAATTTATTTCGTTTTTTCCCGACTTTCTGTTCATCGCCTGCCACAAGGATTTCATTATTGTAGTTTATTATTGTTCCTATCTGGAGCCTGAGGTCAGAAGGTAGCATGTATAAACCCAGCGCCAACAGCAAAGTCTACTTTTGATCTTGCATATTGTAAAAAAATTTTGGTACCTTTTAATACTTGAAGGTAAATCAACTGTAGAATTAATGGCGTCCTCTAAATTTGCTAAGTATTGTTTTTGTGCATCAAAACCAGTAGAAGGATCAGTTATGCTCGACCTCGTTTGTGCTTGCGAACCTAGCAAACACCAAACGTAAGTACGAACAGAGTCATTTATTCGTTCTATTTCCTGCTTTAGTTAGGCCCTTAGAAGTGTCTAAGATAAATGTTGTCCATGCTGTTTTATGCTCTTGCTCTATGGACCCTAGGTGAACAGCTGTGCCTGAAGAGAAAGATGTGTAAGGAGGATTCCAGTCATATTTATACTTTCTGTGCACGCCCCAAAAATAAGGGGTGCCTAGACCATGATTAAGATCCGACTTTTGTCTAAAGTCTGTCTTGGCCTTAATATTGAATTCGTTACAGATCCTTTCAAAAGCCTTCATGTCTATTCTGTTGCTAAATGGATTAAACGGTTTGTCATTTGGCAATGGCGCTTGCAGTTCAGTCAAAATACGTCTGAAGGTGTAATAAAAATGAAATCTATACACTGACCTCACCAAAGGATCAGGGTGATTTAAGTGATCAGCATACGACACTCCACACCCAGTTGATGCACAAAACACAGCAAGTTTAACTGGTTCTGATAAAACTGCATCGGATGACTAAACCACACTTTTGGGATGTGGTCGTTTTTAATAGGAGGGTTAAGATAGCTCTTCAATGGAGTACTAACCTTTACTTGAAAGGCTTCAGACTGAGTCACAGAAATGTCAAGAGTATCAGTTGTTATATTTTTAAGATTGTAATGCGGCCCAGCAGAAATTTTGCATCAGTATATTTAAATGCAGTCATTTTTATTTCGTTTAAAAAATGTTTGTAACAATAACAACTCAAGACCGTCCTTTGTTTTTAGAGCATGCTGTTAAGAACGAATGCGGAACCAAAACGGTCGCGCTCCATGAAATATTCTACAAAGTCGTATGGTTTAATATAACTGAATCCAAGGAGAATAATAAGATTAAAAAATATAATAATGCAGGAACTTTAGTTAGCCAGTTAACCATACCTGATGGTTATTACGGGTTTTGCTCACTAAAAGAAGCAATGAGTAACTTTGACATTACTCTCAAACTTAACAATGCGAATCTGAAAACAATGTTAACATTCAAGCCTGAAGAAGAAGAAGTAGGTTACTATTTTGATAGAGAGCTAGCTAAAATGTTAGGCTTTACAACTGCCAATCGGCCCACCCATAGTTTTAGAGTTGCAGCAAACAAAACTACTTATGAGGGAGAAAATCCGCTCGATCTTGCATTACATTCATTACTGTATGTTCATTTGGATGAGCTGAGCACTGATGAAAACTTATATGATGGAAGGCCCTCAACTGTTTTAAGAGCTCTTCCATCTGGAAAAGCTGCATATTGCGATTATGAAATTATACAATTCCCTAATTTACAGTTTAAACGATTAGTTTGTGGGAGGGTCGGATCATTTAATATAAAAATTGCAGACAAAACAGGGAAAGTCGTGAAATGTGATAACCTGCACATTGTTTTGGAAATAAAATAATAAGTTGTTCTAAAAAATAATGTCGCGGGGGCCAGAAGAATCTGGAGTTACATTAGCGCCTGTGAGGTGTATAACTTTAGAATTAAAAGACCTTGCAGACGTTGCAGACTTTGAACAGAATGGTGAGATAGGCGCTTTGTATGGTTTTGAGTACACTAAAGATGGTGATTATAAACGCAAAGAGGTTGGCGACAGCAAAAAGTTTCCTAAACTAGAACAACTGCGCAATCTAGAAGCAAATAATGTTGGCCAGTATGAATATAAAATAGTTCGAAAACCTGACCTCAAATGGCACTTGGAACCATATTTAGAATGGGAAATAAAATTTGAATTCATAAGCCTATTTACATTTTTTGGCCGTCAAAAAAGTTTCAGAAAAGCATTCAACTCTGGCCCTTTACATGTAAGTCTTATGCCAGATGACAATAGTCGGAAAGAGATTGAAATAAAGCCGTATGGAAATAAACAGTACATCCTCCACAGAAGAGAAACGGTTTTAAAAGATGCTTCTACAAAATTACAATTCATTCCACAAATGAAATTAGGAGACACGTTCACAATGATATTTGAAATTTCTGTCTTAAAAGATGTGAAGAGGAATGGGGCTGTGGGCGTCAGTGACGTCCTTCTAAAAGGAATTCTAATTAGCTGGCAAAACTTAGACGTTGAAAAACTTAAAGTTACCGTCGTCGTTCTTAACAATGGTGAGGATATTAAGGTCATAACAACAAGCAACAAAATCAATATTAGTCTAAATAGAAACAATCTTACAGAACTAAATTGGATTAATCTTACACATTTAGACCTTATAGGATTTTATTATACTGAACAAGTTTTAACAGAGAGCATGATAAAAACAATAACTGGATTAGATTAAGTTCTGTTATAAAACTATGGAGCAGTTAAACTTTATGACAAAAACCCCTCATTGTTCATTAATTTGTGGACAAACTGGTTGTGGAAAAAAAATTATTTATCCTTGACCTGTTACAAACAGTTTATCGTTATAATTTGATCATATTGTGATTTTCTGCCCCACACTTAAATGGAACAAAGCATATCACGATAGAAGGTTTATAGGACAGATGATAACATATTTTTAGTTAATCCCAGCAATAAACTAAGTGAATGTTTAGAACGATTTTTTATATTGTTTGAGGGAACGCAGACGCTATTTATTATAAAATGACTGTTCAGCAGAAAGAGACATAGTTAAAAAGAGAAACACTTTGTCGAAACTAGCTTTCAGTGGAAGGCATGCTGGGATAAGTGTGTGGATTTTATGCCAAAAATATAACTCGGTTTTAAAAGACTTTAGAGAACAGTTAAAGACTGTAGTTTTATTTCACATGAAAGACAGAGATGCATTTGATGAATGTTTGCGTGAAAATGATGTTATTGAAAACGATCAGGAAAAACATAGGATTAAACAAAAACTGAAATCTGAAAAGTTTTGTTGTAAATTAGTATTGAAAACGGATAACCCTACACAGTATGTATGTTTGTAGATAATCGTTATTTTTTGGTTATTGGAGTCTTACTTGTCAGAGAACAGGAAAACACGGACTCTGGGGTCGCCCCGGTCGAAACTGGTTGAGACCGGGTGAGCCAGAGTCCGTGTTTTCCTGTTCTCTCTCTCTCTCTCTCTCTCTCTCTATATATATATATATATATACTGAACACATTAAAAACGCACCGCTTGCCAAAAGACCCAGACAACGTTGGTAGTACAGAATTATTAATGAAAGTAAGCATATTTGATTACGCATCCATTTTTCAATTAAACAAAATGTCTGTTCTTGACAAGAATGGCCGAATTCATCTGAAATTAGCTGTTGACTTCACTAGGGTCCCTGTCAAAAAGTACACCACGACGAGCATGTCCGTCCGCGAGCTCTAATACCGAGTGTGTCCGCCATTTGCCCCGATGCACGCTTGGCAGCGCCTCCTCATGGAGTAGACAAGGTTGTGCAAGAACGCCTGTGGCAGTCCATCCCACTCCTCGGTCAGTGCGCGCCTCAAATGATCGAGAGTCTGTGGACGTCTTCCACGGGCCACAAGACGCCCCAGCTCATCCCAGACGTGTTCAATGGGAGCCATGTCAGGGGACAGAGATGGCCAGGGCAACACGGCAATGTTGTTCGCCTGGAGAAACGCAGCAGTGGCTCTTGCGGTGTGGGGTCGTGCATTATCATGCTGGAAGAACTGCAGCTCCGGGTGTTGGCCAAACAGTGGGACGACGTGGTTCTGCAGCACCTGCTGGTACGTGTTGGCATTCACATGGTTGTCAAAAAAGTACAGAGGTGTCCGGTAGTCATGACTGAATGCCCCCCAAACCATCAGACTGCCCCCTCCCATCTATCAGCTTCAAACACGCAGCAGTTGGTGTAGCGTTCCCCGACACGCCTCCAGACTCTCATTCTCCCGTCAGCATGAGATAACGCGAAGCGACTTTCGTCAGAGAACAGCACAGCTCTCCACTGACGTCGTGTCCATGGCAGATGCTGGTTGGCCCACTGCAGGCGTTGCTGACGGTGTCTACGGGTGAGGACTGGGCCAACATGAGGGCCTCTTGCATTGAGCCCTGATTCTTGCAATCGACGTCGAACGGTTTGTCCAGACACTGGACCCCGTCGACCAACCACCTGGCGACATGTTTCTGCTGCTGTAAGGAATCGATTACGAAGATGAAGCTGTCGAATGTATCGATCCTGCGCTGGTGTGGTAACACGAGGTTGGCCCGTTCGGAGCCGATCAGTGGTGGAACCAGTTGCTGCCAAACGTTGTGATAGCCTTACAATTGTAGAGTGACTGCAGTTCAGTTGTCTGGCTGTCTCTCTCTATGACATACCGACCATTAACATTCCAATGGCTCGCTCGCGTTCTTGCATAGACAGTCGCGGCATTGTTTTCGGACCACTTCGCCTGGTCGAATGACAACTGATACCGTTTTCCAGTCGGCATGACTTCAAACTCACCATTTGAGACAAAGAAACAGATGAGCTACGTTCAGTCTCGGCCCCAGTGGCAAAAAAAGTGTTTTGGGCGAGTTGCACGTGGGCGTCACACGAACGTCGGCAAGCGCGGAGAAACCGAGGCAGTGTGAATCTGTGTCCCTTAAAAATTGTGTTAACATACCAAATCCAAATACACATTTTTTTCCAAATGGAAAATCGGCAAATCAAAACGGTGCGTTTTTAATGTTGTTCAGTATATATATATACATATATATATATATATATATATATATATATATATATATATATATATATATATATATATATATATATATACAACAAACTAATAAATTCCAAGGATAAGTACCGCGCCGTTCCAGCAACTTTTGTTTATAATTCAATATATATATATTGAAGCTTTGTTTATAATTCAATATATATATATATATATATATATATATATATATATATATATACACATACATAACGAGCAAATGAATAAATTAATTCATTCACGTATACACATATACACACGTACATACACACATACGTACATGAATAAATGAGTAAACACACGAAAAAAAATGAATGACTAAATAAATATATGAACAAATGTATAAAAAAAATACATACATGAATAAAAAATAAAAGAATGAATGAATCAATCAATTAATAGATAAATCGAAAAATGAAAATAAAACGACTCGCAACAGCCACAATGCGCGCCTCTGGTGACAATGAGTTGCAGAAGATTCTGAGTGTCGTTCTGTACGGTTGTTGAGTTCTGGAATTTCAGGGAAACTTTCATCAACGTTTGATTTCTTCAGACTGTCAGATATTCGATTTCTCATGTGGCCCTTTGCGGTCGGCTGGGCTATTAGCAACATTATCTTATCTTATCTTATTCGATTTATCTTTGGTGGGGTGGGAGGGGGTGCGTGCGTGCGCGCGTGCGTGCGTGTATATGTGTGTGCTGAGTGTGGATGTTGTGCGAAAAAGCCTAGAAAAACGGTTGATAATATTAGGCTCATTGTTATATTTGAATCAATTTAGAAATTATTCTTGGTTTGCTTTTGAGTATTTGTGCATTGATCTGTGTGTATTCCGTGGTGTTATTGTCCTGCGTTCACTCAAAGTCTGTTGGCTTTTATGATGTGTGGGAGTGTGGTGATGTATGCATGTGTGCGTGCGTGCTTGTGTGTGTGTGTGTGTGTGTGTGTGTGTGTGTGTGTGTGTGTGTGTGTGTGTGTGTGTGTGTGTGTGTGTGTGTGTGTGTGTGTGTGTGTGTGTGTGTGTGTGTTCTTCAACCTTGAGTTAATCTGACAATAAATTGGTTTCAGTCAGTCAGTGTTCTTCAATTTAACGTCTATCCACGTTAAGTGATATCAGACAATGTTAGAGGGAAAGGGGGGAGGGGTAGAGGTATTAAGCAATATATTCAAAGGCTTTGAAGAAAAACAGCAACAGCAACAATAAAATAGACAACTATGAGCTAACAGAGAACTACTGATCAAAACACTCAACATCGGCTCCAGTTTACAGAACAGAATAAATAGGACTTTGATGTAATGAAACTGCAATTTTACACATCAGTGATAAATCTGATACAACTTGATTCAGAGAACATTTAGGTAGGGATGGTAGGTAAGGTTTTAAGTGCTCACATTGAAAAAGGATGTGATTATTTGTAATTTTTCCGCCACAAAGGCATGTTATGTTCTTGCAAAACTTTGTCTTAAAAGCATTCAATGTGATCTTATAAATCAAAGAAATTATAATCCGTGAATAAGGTAAGTTACATTGATGAGATGAATTAAGTGTGTCAATGTTTATTAGCTGGCGTGAGTGAGTATCTAGAAAACATCCAGAACTTTTTAGTTTTTTCTAAAATGTTTCCAGCACGCATTTTCTAATAGACTGTATCCCTCATGGACAGACAATGGAATACTGACACATTCTGACTCGCTTGTATTTCTTGTGTGTGTGTGTGTGTGTGTGTGTGTGTGTGTGTGTGTGTGTGTGTGTGTGTGTGTTGTGTGTGTGTGTCTGTTGTTGTGTGTGTGTGTGTGCGCGCGCGCACGCGCGTGTGTTGTGCGCGCTGTGTGTTGTGACTGTAGTGTGCGATGCAAGAGTGGTTGATGGTTTATAAATAAATTTTTTCATCTAACAGACTTTTATTAATCTCTTCTGCTCTGTTTCATACTTATAAATGTATTGATGTCTGTGGGTGTTTTAAATTGAAATTTTCATTCTAATATAATTTTCTGTTGGGCCGAATGTTTAAGTATAATTTCATTCTATATGTACGGAAGAGAGAGGGTTGAGGTAGACGTGGCGAGAGAAAAGGGGAGGGAGAGGGATGTAGGGAGAGAGGGGGAGGAAGAGGGATGTAGAGAGAGAGGGGAGGTAGAGGGATGTAGGGAGAGAGAGGGGTGGGGGGGGAGGAAGAGAGATGTAGAGAGTGAGGGTCTATAATGTTTCCTTGTCAATGTCCTGTTGGGAAGGAAAGACGGAAGGAAGGAGGCGCGATTGAACGTCAGAGCGCAAAAAGACACACGAGTTTTGTTTGTTTTCAGGCCTCCTGAGCTTGTGTGTGTGTGTGTGTGTGTGTGTGTGTGTGTGTGTGTGTGTGTGTTGTGTGTGTGTGTGTGTGTGTGTGTGTGTGTGTGCCTGTGTGTTTGTGTGTGTGTGGCTGTGTGTTTGTGTGTGTGTCCGCCTACTTTTCTCTTTCTCCACTTTGGCGTCTTTCAGATTTCTTTCGTCGCACCCCCGCCCCCCCCCCCCCCCCCCCGCCCCCCAAAAACACACCAATCTCCACTCCCTTTTTTCTCTTGAATGAAAATCGATTTTACTTCTTTTCTCAATCGGTGTAGTCGTTGAGCCTCCGAATCCACCCAACATGGTTTCGGAATGCCCCAGAATACTCGACAAAAAGCGAGTGTTCAGTCAAAACTGTTCGCTTTCAATGAAGTCTGATGTGTTCACTTTGTGTGTGTGTGTGTGTGTGTGTTTTTGTGGTGTGTGTGTGTGTGTGTGTGTGTGTGTGTGTGTGTGTGTGTGTGTGTGTGTGTGTGTGTGTGGTGTGTGTGTGTGTGTGTGTGGTGCGCGCGCGCGCGCGCGCATTTTTTTCATTTCTTATTGAAAAGGAGTTGTGGGTGGAAGTTAAATTTACATGTCCCGAATTGTTTTGTGTTGAAAAAAATCTATCAAAGGTGTGAAGAAGAAAAAGAAGAAGAAGAAGGAGGAGAAGAAGAAGAAAGAAGAAGAAGAGAGAGAGAGAGAAGAGAGAGAGAGAGAGGAGAGAGAGAGAGAGAGAGAGAGAGAGAGAGAGAGAGAGAGAGAGAGAGAGAAGATGAAGGAGAAGAAGAAGTTTTGATGAGAGAAAGAAGAAGAAGAAGAAGAAGAAGAAAGAAGAAGAAGAAGATTGATGAGAGAGAGAGAGAGAGAGAGAGAGAGAGAGAGAGAGAGAGAGAGAGAGAGAGGGAGAGAGGGGGGGGGGGGGGGGGGGAGGGAGAGAGGGAGAGAGAGGTCTGTACTGCTCTACACTGTTTCTCTCTTTAGTTCTTTTTTTACTGTGAGTCTGTCGGTCTGACTATATCTACATATTGGATCAATCTATTCACCGATATTTAACTTCGGTTTTTTATCTGTGTAATCAAAGAAAAATAAACAAACAAAGAAAACAACAAAAGTATCAGATAATCTTCTAAACCAACCAAGAAACCAAGCAAAACGAATCAACCAACAAACAAAGAAACAAAACTGTGGATAAAGTTTACAGAGGTTCTTGCACAGAACAGATAAAAAAATAAAACTGAATGAAATAAAGGAACAAATAATGATATACCTTGTCTGAGGGTGGCACTGACGATGGTCAGCCGTTTTGCCTTGTTACGAAGACATGTGGTGTGTGCAGCCTTCTCTCCGTCTTCCCTGCTTCCCCTTCCCTTTCTGTCTTTCTTTTCGTTTTTTTTTTTGTTAACTATGTCTTTTCCCTTCATGTTTGGTGTTGGCACAACAAAGACAGAAAAAGGGTTCACAAAGGCAAAAAAGACGATAGACAATAAACATATAAACACACACACCACACACACACACACACACACACACACACACACACACACACACACACACACACACACACACGCACGCACGCACGCACGCAACGCACGCACGCACCGCACGCACGCACATACTTCAATCCTAATTACTTTGATTTAAATAATGATTCATTTCTTTCTGTTTTCGTTTTCTTTTTTTTTCAGAGGGACATTTGAGGACAACAATACGCCCTTCTTACGTCTCCCCTTCACTTCAAAGATCCTGCTCACAAAATGGATGCAATAAATCTATTAAAATTGTTTTTCGATTTGCGATGACTTTCTTTGTTCTTATCCTGCTTGCTTATTGTTAACCACCCTCCTACGCATCCAAACCCTGTGCCGTACTAATACCCGATCTTACCAAAGCTCCCAAACTAATCATCATGTCGATCTGCTGTGTGATTCAGCTCTAAAGCTCTAGACCCTGGACCATGATCATTGCCCTGGAACAGAGAGGTAGGAAGGGGGGAAGGAATTTCCTTCACATGTGAGGGCATTCGCGCTTTAAGGCTTATCTGGGTCATGGCCTGGGCCATAGTACCACTCCCCCGTTGCTTCCATCTCGTTGTGGAAACCTTGAAACTGCTGAGAAGGGAATCTTTCGGGGCCCCTCGGATTCAGATGCGCATGAGTCTGTCGTTGACTGCTCTGTCGATGGGCTATGGATTTGCAGTCGTGAACCCGCCTTCTACTTCCTTGTTTTTTGGGAAAATCCGACCAAAGCGTGCGGTCTGTACCTGACGCTGATTTCAAGAAGTGATAGCTGGCTCTGCACTGATATTCGTCGTCCCTCACTTTTTTTATTGTCATTTCGTTCATTCCACAAATAGTCCCGCTGCTCTTTCTCCCAGGCGAAAACAGAGGCCAGCAGGGTGTTGTCGTGCCTCTCCTGTCTCACAGTCCCGAAGTGAACGGAAGAAAGCCGCGTGGCCTGCTTGCAACTCGGACACAGAGTCACCTTGGCAGGGTTTCCCCGTCCGCTCACTTTTGGGGAAAAACCTGAAAGCCATCACAAATGCGGCTCATGGAACACGACAAGGAGCAGCTGATGAAGAGACTGGGCAGCAACAACTGACCAACGATGCACAGACCACTCCGGCGCTGGACGTTGAAGACCCCCAGCCCTTCCCAAGTCCATTCTCGCTGCTGCGATCGGGGGGATCGTCCTGAAATCCTTGATTATTTTTCTGCCGACGGTGCCCGTGGAGATTCTGTCTCGCCTCCTTTTCACTGGCAATTTGATGCACATGCTGACTGCAGTCTTCCTCCCCATCTGCTGCTAAAGGACATCGACATGACGCGAAGAGCTGCTGCAGGGGATGGGGGTTTCAATGGTGGAGGTGATAGTGGTGGTTTGGGGGTGGTGGGGGTAAATGGTGTGGTGGTACTGGTGGTGGTGGGGTTGTCACACTCTTTCCTGCCGCCGAAGAAACCCAATGTAATTAGTATTGGAATGAAATGTAGCTGATATCTTTTTTATTTCTTTCTTCCCTTTCACATAGAATGCCATCATGAATAGTTGCCTACAAAATGAAGCGTGCTGCCTGAAAACAGTCCAACTGACCTCGCGTTTTGCATGGCTGTTTGACTGGATGGTTAGCTCACTGAGTAAACTGATGGGTGCTGCTTTTGATCTTGTTCCCCCTATTGCCTTGTCCTTTGCCATCAAGCTCAGAAAGGAATCTGATTTTGAAAATCAAAAGTCTCAAGCTTCCTGTCTTTAGACAGTGCTTAGGAATGAAAGGGTGGGTGAAGACATTCTATGTTCTATTTATGTAAAATTTAAAACCCTCGTTAAAAAACGACTCTCTCACTCAATGCTTGTCGTTTTGGTCTTCCTGAGCAGTGTATTTTTAATTACATAGCATAGCAATGAATGTTTGTGTACTCATTTTACAGTGCAGATTGGGTAAGTCGACGCTCAAATAGATCTGATTTCATTTTGCGCTGTTTGTGATGGGAACAAAAAATTGGTTCTGGTTCTTTCAGTAGCGATCATGGAGATTGGCCTGAACTTTGTAAATACATACGCCTCCCTTGCATCTTTAAATGGATCCTCAAGTGTAAGCATACAGATTTTCCCCTACATTTGGTACTGTTCACATAATGATTTTAGTTTTAGCAGCAGCTTATTTCTGTACACACACTTTCTTTTCATTGTACTTTTCTTCCCATCGCTGGTTGCTTTGGTGTGCTGTTGGTTTCTATTTCTGAACCCTTGGTGGTGAGAATACCACAGAATTATGGACTGTGGTGCATCTCCACTTGATGCCAAGGAATCACTGCCATGCCTCCCTGATAAGTCTGATCCAGCGGTCCAAAGGTCTCGGAACAGGCGATATGAATGATTTCTTAATTCAAGATGGATTAGAATGGTTCCCATCGGGTGTTAGTGAGAATTTCATACTTTAAATCATATTTCCCTGATTTTCGATGTCATGTCCTTTCTCCCCTTGTTGCCCCCCCCCCCCCCTCCCCCCTCTTTTGTTTTATATATATACATACACACACACACACACACACACACACACACACACACACACACACACACACACACACACACATATATATATATATATATATATATATATATAAATATATATATAAATATATATATATATATATGGTGCTCAGTTACTTATCCTTATAATTTATTAGTTTCTTTACACACACACACACACACACACACACACACACACACACACACACATATATATATATATATATAATATATATATATATATATATAATATATATATAATATATATATATGGTGCTCAGTTACTTATCCTTATAATTTATTAGTTTCTTTACACACACACACACACACACCACACACACACACACACACACACACACAGCACAAGATTTAGGAAGCCACTCACAGAAAAATTAATAAAGTGTGCTACCACCAAAAATATGGATATTATGGAATTTGTCATTTCTGAAGTGAATGGCCACTACTGCTATTAGGCCTTCATACACAATTTCATTTCCAAATAAGCACAGAGATATCGGATTAGTGAAAGAAAAGGATGAAGCGGTGATTCTCTACGTGTGTATTCTTTTACAGAGAGCAGGAGAAATGAATTACGCATACTAATGTGTTCAAAGTGCTTTGTGAATAGCTAATTACCTCATTGCAGGTTTTCGTTTATGCAAAACGAATTCTTCTATAGCCCATGTTTCAATACAGTCTACTAGATAGTTGGGTTTTCTTCCTGACATTGTCTGACAATCAGTCTTTGAACTTGTACAATTTGATTTATGTTAATGATTGTCTGACAATCAGTCTGTGAAAATGTACCAATGTTAACGATTGTAACAATCAGTCTTTGAACTTGTATTGAGTCTTACCATTTAATCTATGTTAGCAATTGTCCCACAATCAGTCTTTGAACTGTACCTTTTGAATCTATTTTAGCGATTGTCTCATAATCATTCTTACAACTTTACCATTTGATCAATGTAACAATTTTCTCACAATCAGTCGCTGAACTTGTATTCAGTTTACAATCTATCAATGTTTGTGTGCCCTACAGTGCTTTACCAAAAATGTATATGCTTACATTTTAACATGTGCTAATTAAACGATTGATCCGACTTCAGGTTTCAGTTGTCCTTGTTCATCGTTAATGAGGTAGTGTGTGCGTGCGAGCGCGACTGTTCACACACACACACACACACACACACACACACACACACACACACACACACACACACACACACACACACGCACGCACACACACCTGCACACATGCACGTTCGCGCGCACACACACATATGTACGCATGCACGCAAACGCACAGACACACAGAGACCAAGACACACACAGAGACCCAACCCAAACAGACACACAACCAGACACACACACACACACACACACACACACACACACACACACACACACACACACACACACTCTCTCTCTCTCTCTCTCTCTCTCTCTCTCACACACACACACACACACACACACACACACACACACACACACACACACACACTCTCTCTCTCTCTCTCTCTCACAACACACACACACACACACACACACACACACACACACACACACACACACACACACACACGTGGAGTCAACTTTTTCTGTGGAGAATGCCACAGCTTTCTGGGTGGTCTCTCTCCTTTCGATGCCCAGGGAGGGTCAACACAAACCAGCCTGGTCTCGCTCATGAGTCTCAATCAATGAACGAAAGATGCTGGGTTCTACTGATGAGTGCGATCTTTAGGTAGGAAATGTCAATGTTTCTGCCAGCAAGACAGGCCATGATCTCAGCATATGCTGTTTGTTGAATGATTTTATGTTTGCATTCCACCACACGCCTTTTTCATTGTCATTTCTTTTTCTGTCCCTCATCCCTCCCGTTTTTCTTTTAATCTTTCCCAATTACTTTTTTGTTTGATAACAGAAGAATTGTTGACCTGCGCTTCTTTTCCAGCACTTCCGATTCTTCAAAGTATTATCCTTTGGTCAATCAATACGAAGCGAAAAATAAAAGAGAAAAAAAAACAGGACTGGCCTTTTGACATGGATCCGCACTGACATTTATCAGGTCCTCCCTGTGGCTCATTGTGCCTTTCTAACAAGTGTGTTCACACTCGCTTCAGTCGTTTATGCAGGTGTCGGTAAACGGAAGCTGGCAATAAAGGGATGGGGGAGGATGAGGCATGCAACTTGGTGAAGAGAGAACTTGATGAAGTGTGTCCAGGACGGGGAAATCGTGATGGTATTGCTTAAGTGCACTAAGTTGATGTATTATTAGTCAGGCTTAACACACCAAGGTTATCGCTGCACTCATACACGCATGTGCACACTCATGCGCGCACCAAACATTCACCTCTCTCTGGGAATGGGATGTCACGCATTCGTTTCTCTCCTAACACGACTGAGAACAAGAAGTACAACTTCTATGCTACTTATAATCAAACATGAAAAATCCAATTACACAAAATGAACAAATCAGCACATGAAAGATCAGTACTTCGTAATCCCGGGTTATAATAAAATGACTTCTTACCTTGCCAGGTTTTCACACACACAACCACGTTTTCACACCACACCACAGTTCTTGAAAAAAAGTCTCTTCACGTCTTCTTCAGCACTGCTTGATGGTGATGCCCTTGGTTGACTGGCTCCAGACTTCAGGACTGGGTCTTCGTGGTAGTCTCTGGGATCTCGACGTAGAACTCTTCTTCTTCGTCTCTTTCACCCACCTCTGGGTTCAATTTCAGTTTGTCTATCTTCACCCACCTCTGGGCTTCAAACTTAGTTTTCTTCTCTTCCAGCTTGTCTTTAACTCTAAGACTTTGCTGTCTCTTCTATCTCCCAGACTACGTTTCTCTCGACCCTTTCTCTGTCCTGCTCACTCCTCTCCTCTCTCTCTCTCCTCTGCCTTCTCTCTCTCTCTCTCTCTCTCTCTCTTTCTCTCTCTCTCTCTCTCTCTCTCTCTCTCTCTCTCTCTCTCTCTCTCTCTCTCTCTCCTCTCCTCTCTCTCTCTCCTCTGCCTTCTCTCTCTCTCTCACTCATCTCCTCTCTCTCTCCTCTGCCTTCTCTCTCTCTCTTGTGGTGTTGTTCTCCCTCAGTTTATATACGGATAGAAACAAAGGATTCCCCTTCGGGGCCATGCCTTTGTCCATGCTGCTTCTCAACTCCCCTGTTCACAAGTACCCTGAATTCTCCATTCGCTACATTCCCCCACACATCAGCATTTACACACATCCCTACCTAATTGATTAGCAAACACTTGGCACCAGATGGACATCGAAATTTCCCGCCGACTTCGGTTGTCACTTAACACAGTAGTTATCTTAAAGAGTTCTAGGACAACCTCCACGCGCATTCAACCAGCCTGACAATAGAACCAACACAGTGACCCACAGCAATACCATCAGAACGAGTCCAAGACTCCTGCTCTTCACTGACTGTTTACAAAAGAACCTCAGCTGACTAAGCGTCTAGCACTCACTTGGAGCACCGAGGTCGTAGTGGTTACATCCCTTCCCCCTTTCGCTATCGGGCAGGTCCGAACTCTCTACTACCTTAGGTGCCATCTGTCATCTGACCACTTCGTCCTCCTTGACACAGTTCGGCCGTGTGCGATGGGTAAGGTACCCTGGTTAATGGGTCTATTACCTATTTGTATACTACGTACAACGTCCCTTTGCCTCCAAGCGTTTAATGCCTTTTGTGAGAGGTTTCACGCCCTTTGACAAGGTGGGTGAGTGGAGTATACACCAAGAGTTCATCACTGCACCGCCAAAATCCTCGGAACTTTCACGACCAGTCGTCGAGCGAGGGAACGAAACGAAAGGAGACTGGGAAATGACATGCCAATTGACCTTGCCATGAGTAGATTGCACGGCCATGTAATCTCTGAAAAGAGAAGAGGAAACAAAACGAAACAAAACCCCAGCTCGTCGTGATTTTATCTGCGATCATAATGCAATGGTTCTGGTGCTTTCACACATCATGGACATCATCTTCATTGAGTTCTACATCGCTTCAATGATACCTGAGCTAGTGTCATTTATTCTTCCTCGCCGTCTTTTAAGATCCTTGACGAATTTACACGTGTGTTTTGATTGTTCAGAGAGAGAGAGAGAGAGAGGAGAGAGAGAGAAGAGGAGAGAGAGAGAGAGCAGAGGACAGAGAGAGAGAGAGAGAGAGAGAGAGAGAGAGAGAGAGAGAGACGCAAATAAAGGGGGCAGGAAGTTGTTATCTTCTATATTTTATTCCATGGTAAGAGCAAAGTAATAAAATTCCAAATCGCGGTTGTGTGCTGTCATTATTTTTTTCCCCCGATCATCCTGAAGAAAGATCAACTTTGGTCAAAACATGTTAAACAATCAGAGGTGAGCAGCACAGTACATTCCAAGCCTAGAGGCAAGCTGTCCGGGAAACACAAACAAACAAACAAAGACAAGTTCGACTGGTCAGAGACAAAAATGAGCGAGACAAACAGTGTGGCAAGCATGGCGTCGACCACAAGATGAAAGACCGTAAGTTCTAGAAAAAGGAAAATATGTGCTAATGCTTCTTCTTCTTCTGTCGACCCAAGCCAGTGAGACACTGGAAAGAACCCTTCATTGTCTAGGACATAGAAAATGGGCCTGAATCGACAAAGGCATAGAAAAAGGGAGTGAATCGACAAGACATAGAAAAAGGGAGTGAATCAACAAAGACATAATAAAAGGGAGTGAATCGACAAAGACATAAAAAAGGGAGTGAATCGACAAAGACATACAAAAAAGGGAGTGAATTGACATAGACCTAGAAAAAAAGGAGTGAATTAACAAAGAAATAGAAAAAGGGAGTGAATCGACAAAGACATACAAAAAAGGGAGTGAATTGGCAAGTATGTACAAAAAGGGAGTGAATCGGCCAGGAGATAGAAAAGGGGAGTGAATCAGCCAGGAGATAGACACAGGGAGTGAATCGGCTAGGAGATAGAAAAGGGGAGTGAATCGGCAAGGAGATTGAAAAAGGGAGTGAATTGGCAAGGAAATGGAAAAAGGGAGTGAATCAGCAAGGAATTAGAAAAGGGGAGTGAATCGGCAAGGAGATGGAAAAAGGGAGTGAATCAGCAAGGAAATGGAAAAAGGGACTGAATCGGCAAGGAAATAGAAAAGGGGAGTGAATCGGCAAGGAAATGAAAAAAGGATGAATCGACAAAGGAAGTAGAAAAAGGGAGTGAATCGACAAGGAAATAGAAAAAAGGGAGTGAATCGACAAGGAAATAGAAAAAAGGGAGTGAATCGACAAGGAAATAGAAAAAAAGGGGGTGAATCGACAAGGAAATAGAAAAAAAGGGAGTGAATCGACAAGGAAATAGAAAAAAAGGGGTGAATCGACAAGGAAATAGAAAAAAGGGAGTGAATCGACAAGGAAATAGAAAAAAGGGAGTGAATCGACAAGGAAATAGAAAAAAAGGGGTGAATCGACAAGGAAATAGAAAAAAAGGGAGTGAATCGACAAGGAAATAGAAAAAAAGGGGGTGAATCGACAAGGAAATAGAAAAAAGGGAGTGAATCGACAAGGAAATAGAAAAAAAGGGTGTCCAGGACGGGGGAAATCGTGATGGTATTGCTTAAGTGCACTAAGTTGATGTATTATTAGTCAGGCTTAACACACCAAGGTTATCTTTGCACTCATACACGCATATGCACACTCATGCGCCCACCAAACATTCACCTCTCTCTGGGAATGGGATGTCATGCATTCGATTCTTTCCTAACACGACTGAGAACAAGAAATACAATTTCTATGCTACTTATAATTAATCATGAACAATCAAATCACACACACAATGAAATATCAAAACATAAAGGTCAATACTTCCTAATCCCGGGTTATAATAAAATGACTTCTTACCTGGCCAGGTTTTCACACACACAACCACGCTTTCACACCACACCACAGTTCTTGAACAAGTTTCTTCAAGTCTTCTTCAGCACTGCTTGATGGTGACGCCCTTGGTTGACTGGCTCCAGGTTTCAGGACTGGGTCTTCGTGGTCGTCTCTGGGATCTCGACGTAGAACTCTTCTTCTTCGTCTCTTTCACCCACCTCTGGGTTCAATTTCAGTTTGTCTGTCTTCACCCACCTCTGGGCTTCAAACTTCGTTTTCTTCTCTTCCAGCTTGTCTTTAACTCTAAGACCTGCTGTCTCTTCTATCTCCCAGACCACGCTTCTCTCGACCCTTGCTCTGTCCTGCCCACTCCTCTCCTCTCTCTATCCCTCCTCTCCTTCCTCTCTCTCTCGCTCTCCTGAGGTTGTTCGCCTCAGTTTATAAGAGGTAGGAAACAAGGATCCCCCATCGGCCATGCCTTTTGTCCATGCGGCTTCTCAACCCCTAGCTCACGAAGTACCTTGAATTCTTCCATTCGCTACATTCTCCCACACATCAGCAGTTTACACAACATCCCTCCAATTGATTGGATTATCAAACAAATACTTAGCACCAATGAGACATTCGAAAATTCCCTGCCACTTTCGGTGTCACTTATAACACAGTATTTATCTTTAAGAGGGCTACTACAACCTCCAACAACGCAAATCAACCAGCCTGACAACGAATCCAACACAGTGACACATGCAATGCCATCCGAAACGAATTCCAAGACTCCTGCCTCTTTTCACTGACTGTTTACAAAAGAACCTCACTTATCTACATTTAGCGCTCTCTTGGGAGCGCCGAGTCGTAGGCGGTTACATCCCTTCCCCCTTTCGCCTCCGGGCAGGTCCAACTCTCGCCTAGGTGTCTTCTGTCATCCTGAACCACTTCGCTCCTTCAAACAGTTCGCTGTGTGCGATTGGTAAGTACCTGTTAATTGGGCTATTACCTATTTGTTTACGACGTACAACGTCCTTTGCTCCAACGTCTATGCCTTTTGTGAGAGTTTCACGCTTCTTGACAAATTTCCCCCCCCACTCGATGACAAGCCCTGCATTGGCTAAAACTTAACATTCAAGAGATGAAACTCTCATAATTTTTCCCATTTTAAACAGTGCTAATATCGGCCCTCTCATAAGCCTACTTACACCAGAGAACGCACGCAAGATTTCTTGCATAAAAAGTAGAGAAAAAAATCAATACATACACACAATCCCAGCAAATATCAAAATGATCTGGAATCTCCACCACTCTAAGTCGTGTGGCCATAAAAGATAAACATTAATGTTTCTACGGAAATTTCTCTCCCCCTTCTCTTCAACAACGTGGCCCGCAGCCAGCCCACGTCACGCATACACGCACTTACTGGCAAAAGACCCACCTCCCCACTACCTGACTTCCTCGACCGACCATTTAATTTGGCCAACGCTTTGGTAAGACCAGCTGGATCCCCCTTTCTGTACACACACCTTCTACCCCGCGGCATGTGCTGCATTGTGCACAGAAACGCATGACATCACCAAGATACCGGCCAGTAGTACTCTCGCTCACAACCTTTTTGTGTGCGGCCTTTCTACAGAATGACCCGAGCTGACGTCACAGTTTCGCCGACAGCACCCGCCTTTCTGCGTGCCTAGAACGACAGACCTGCTTCTTTGTTTTTCCCGCACGCGAATGATAAAAGTTCGTACAATAGCCGTTTGTCTAACTCGAACCCGAATGTAATACATATATAATAAAATAAATGTAAAGTAAAATAAATAATAAATATAAATTAAATAAATTACTAAAAAATAATTAGTAAATATAAATAAAAAAAAATAATTAAAAAATTAAAAGTAACCTCTTCTAACATTTTTCCTCTGCCCTCTGTGAGCAAAACCAACCAGGTTTTCCTGAGCGAGTATCCGCCCTTTTGTTCTCTTGTAAGTGGGAGTGGGTTTGTCCTCCACCTGATACCTCCTGTCTTTCTGTTGTTTACTGCCTGGGCCTTTTTCCACTGATCCTTTTCTCGATTCGACACAGAAGTCACGTCTGTTTTCGTACCCCGTGGCTCCTGGAATGTTCCCCAATTACCAAATCAATGGCGGCTTCGGACACCAAAGCCTGTACAACGTCCACTAAAAATGGTTACAATTAACACCTTGGGCCTTTTGAATTCTGCTACTGTTTGCCATCTAGTGTCTACACCTCTTTTTTACCTGTGAAATTGTCCCTCCTTAACCAGGACTTCCCTTCACCATGACATCAGTGCACCAAGAGTCCTCTAATACATTAACCACAGTTTCCTCCCCACTCTGGCCTTTGTGCACAGCCATGTTTTAAAGTCCCCCGCCTGAATCTTGACACACACACAATCCAACAAAATAACACTGTCCAGCTTGTTTCATCTTTTCTAGCTGCTCTCTCTCTTGGCTGATCCTCATTGCGGCGGTCTGGCTTTCTGAGGTCTAAATAGGCATCTCTAGCCAAGTGTCCCCCTTCTAATTACACACAGAAAACAGACGCACATTCCTATCCACTTGGTATGGTTTTTTCACCCTTTTTGCTCAGTGATCTGTGGGCCACGTGTTAACTGCTGACCATTGCGTGAGTCATGTCTGGCCAGCCTATCCTCTGAATATCTTCCAGGCTTTCCACTTTTCAGGCCAATCACGCCTCGCTTCCTGATTCAGCTGTCTCAAGTACTCAGCTATTGTGGTTAGCACCTTTTTCCCTTAAGTGATTGAGGCCGTCCCACAACCAACAAGTATCTTTCCCTCTACACCAGTGTCTTGAGGCCTTCAAATCACAGTCCATTTCCACTCAGTTCTATCAACATTTGTTAAATAGTGATTCCGTCTAACTCCGAACGGTGTGTAGTCTCTCCCTGTCGACTCTCGCCGCACAAACTTACGCCTATACCTTCGTCATTCAAATCATACCCTTTATACTGCTTGTTTTCAACCTGTGTCAAAATCTCTCTGAACACCTTTGGTTAAGTGGAAACTGGTGTAAACGCACGACCTTCATCAAGGCAGACAGTTTAATTGCCAAGTTATCTTCGGGGCCAGCCCTCGTGGCTCAGCAACCCGATTTCAAAACCGCCTGGATATAGCATCGATTCGAATCAGTTTCTTCTCTGAACATGGATTTTAAGTCTAGTGTGGGCAACTTAGCTCGGCCTACTGACCAAACTGGTGGCGAGTTCACTACGATTAGCTTGTGGTTTCTTTCCACGCAATTTGTTTTGGCTAAAATTCTATTCCGCTTCTGCTCCTCGCTCTGGCAGCGGCACTCTCTTGCATCTGCTCAGCCCTCTCTGCATCTGCTCTCGCTTGATGCAGCGCACATCTCTGCATCGCTCGAGCCCTCTCTCATCTGCTCTCGCTTAGCAGCGCACTCTCTCATCTGCTCGAGTCCTCTCTGCATCAGCTCTTGCTCTGCAACTATACACTCTGCGTCTCTTTACCCTTTGATCAGCATTTCAAGTCAAAGTCTCTCAGCCTTCACTTTGCGGATCCTGTTGAAGTCCGAAGTTTCTCAGCCTCGACCTCTGAGTTTCGTTTACTCAGCATCGAGCTGTTCCTTTTCAAACGTCCTTCTTTCGGGCCCTTTCATCTCTCACAGTCTTCTGTGAGTTGTTCAATGAATCTACGCAAGTTCATCTCCTGATAGCCTAGTTTCTCCCCTAAACTAATCAGTTTCTCAATGGGAGTAAAACTTTCTTCAGCAGCCTTTTCTTTTTTCTTTTCTATATGTTTTAAGCTCCACTAAAACAGTTACCTTATAAACCCGGTAAAGTTGTACACAGTTTATCTACTAAAACGTTAAGAGTACACCAAACCAATGGTATGTTCCTACACAAAGGAGCCTTAATCTTAAACCACAGCTTCTGTAGAGTTAAGACTAGAACCTCGTGCTTTCGTTCTCTCTAACAACCTTTTAATACAACCCCCCTACACACAATCAATACTCACACTCAAAAGAACTAAAGGAAACAAGTAAAGAGCAATTAGAATGCCCTTAGTGGACGCTTTCATTCGCCCCCAAAAGGTTAACTTTGTTACTTAAGTACACACTTTGTTTCCTGCCTGAGACTAATTTTTGGGCAGGATCCTGGCAGGCTCGTCACGTTGTCCAGGACGGGGGAAAGCGGTGATGGTATTGCTTAAGGCACTAAGTTGATGTATTATTATCAGGCTTACACACCAAGGGTATCTTGCAGTCTCATACACGCATATGCACACACATGCGGCCCACCAAACATTCACCTCTCTCTGAATGGATGTCACGCATTCCGATTCTTTCCTAACACGACTGAGAACAAGAAATTACAATTTTTCTATGCTACTTATAATTAATCATAACAATCAAATCACACACACAATGAAATATCAAAACAAAAAAGGTCAATACTTCCTAATCCCGGTTAGAATAAAATGACTTCTTACCTAGCCATTTTCACACACACAACACTCTTTCACACCATACACAGTTCTTGAACCATGTTTCTTTTCTTCAAGTCTTCTTCACACTGCTTTATGGTAACCGCCCTTGGTTGACTGGCTCCAGTTCAGGACTGGGTCTTCGTGTCGTCTCTTCTGGGATCTCGACGTAGAACTCCTTCGTCTCGTCTAGTCACCCACACTCTGGGTTCAATTTCAGTTTGTCTGTCTTCACCCACCTCTGGCTTCAAACTTCGTTGTCTTCTCTTCCAGCTTGTCTTTAACTCTAAGACCTTGCTTGTCTCTTCTATCTCCCAGACCACCTTCTTCTCGACCCATTCTCTGTCCTGCCCCGCCCTCCTGCCTCTCTCTAGTCCCTCCTCTGCCTTCTCTCTCTCTCTCTCTCCTGGTGTTGTTCTCCGTCAGTTTATATAGGGATGGAAACAAAGGACCCCCTTCGGCCATGCCTTTTGTCCATGCTCTCTCAAACCCCTATTCACAGGCCCCCTGAATTCGCCATTCCTACATCTCCCACACATCACATTTACACACATCCTACCTAATTGAGTTAGCAAACAAATACCTTAGCACAGATGACATCAAAAATTCCTGCCGACTTCGGTGGTCACTTAACACAGTAATTATCTGAAGGAGGCTACTACAACCTCCACACGCATTCAACCAGCCTGACAACAGAACAACACAGTGACCCATGGCAATACCATCCGAACGAATCCAAGACTCCTGCTCTTCACCTGACTGTTTACAAAAGAATCCTCAACTACTGAGCATTTAGCGTCTCTTGAGCGCCGAGTCCTATCGATACAGCCCTTCCCCCTGTCGTTCCCACCTGGCAGTCCGAACTCTCCTCCTAGTGTCATCTGTCTGCTGACCACTTCGCCTCCTTCACACAGTTTCGGCCTGTGTGCGATGGGTTAAGGTACCCTGGATAAACTTGGTCAATTACCTATTGTATACTACGTACAACGTCCCTTTGCCTCCAAGCTCAATGCCTTTTGTGAAGTTTCACCTTCTGACAAATGAGTGAATCGACAAGGAAACAGCTCGTCATGCTTTGCAACTGTTGGTCAAGAGAAAAACACACACATCCGATCATGTGTGAAGCGCCGGAAACTGAACAGGCTGATATCTTTTGTTTTTCTTTTTTTTTAATTATTGTACGTACAGTGTCAATGTCACAGAAGAGGTTTTGCCGAGAGAGAGAGAGAGAGAGAGAGAGAGAGAGAGAGAGAAGAGAGACTGAAGCCTGAACTCTCTCTCTCTCTCTCTCTCTCTCTCTCCCCTCTCTCTCTCTCTCTCTCGATGTCTCCACAGCGCAGAAGTAATTTGCCTTCGCCCCGATGCAGAAAGGAATTGTCCCCCCAGAACAACAGAACGAGGGTCAGTCCAAGCAGAGCACCGGCCGTGCGAGTTCGTGGTGTTAACATGGCTATCCGTTTTGCCTTCTTCACAATGGCCCTCTTGC
>CM031628.1:52192482-52197482 GCA_018398815.1 Conus ventricosus | reverse complement strand
ACCCACCGTCGTCAAAGTTCGGGGTTCCAGTAAAGGTCAAGTAGCAACAATCAAGTTTGAACAGATGAAAAATTGGCTGTGTGAAGAAAAAAAAATGGATGGGAAAAAGATTATTTGATCCTGGAATTAGGGGTGAATAAATTAGTTTAATGCCATATGCCGGCAAAAATAGCAGAATGATGCACGACTTGTGGACTCCTTGTGTTTCTACGCCACTGGTAGGGCACATGAATTTTGGAGTGAAAAGTCTAGCAGACGACAGGAAAATGAAGGGGCATGTGGATCGTGCTGGCACAGAAAAAGGAACGGACATGAGACCTGCCTCAGAGTCAGGTATGGTATGTGTCAAGGGCTGGGACATGAGGCCTGCCTCACAGTCAGGTAGGGTATGGGTCAAGTGCTGGACATGAGCCCTGCCTCAAAAGTAAAGGTAGGGTATGGGTCAAGGGCTGGACTGAGACTGCCTCAGAGTCAGGTAGGGTATGGGGTCAAGGGTCTGGGTCAGTGGGGATGAATATGGTTTGGCACTTGCTGGTCTTCTGAGAAAAGCCAGGTGCAGCTTGAGTGGGGATAGAGAATACACAGCGTTTTGGGCCTTTTAAAAACTGTAACCGTAGATCAGAACCGAAAGTTCTCAGTTTTTCCAACGGATGCAATTTGCTGTCAACTTCCTCCTCCATTTGGAGAAGAGACGGGGAACGTGAAACTGCCCAGTGAGTCGTGTGACTGACTGACTGACTGACTACCCCAAAGCCGAAGGGGGGCAGTTGGTAAGATTCCTCTTTTGTGGGCAATTTGAAAAGTGTTCAGAAAAGGGTTGAGTGATGTATGAATGTTCAAAAAGCACAGACGAGACCCCCACGACAAACAGACAGACAGACAGACAGACAGACACACCCCACCAAAACACACACCACACACACACACACACACACACACACACACACAACACAAACACAACACACACCCACACGCACACAAACACACACACACACACACACACACACACCCCAACACACACACCACATGATAGCTAAAGGGGGGTTGATTGACTTAAAGAACGCGAAACGTCTTCTTACTACTTTGAAACACATTTCTGACCACCGCTTGCTTTGTGTGCTGGCTTCATACAAAGACACTGATACCCGGATCCCCCACCCAATTTGCGTGCCCGCGGACTTCGCTTGATATCTGGCCCTTTGCGAGGATGGGGGAGAAAATTTTTTTCTTTCTTTCTTTCGCGTCCCCGACATTGCTATATCTTCAATCTGGTTAATAAGGTAAAATCCACAGCCTGCTGCATAGACACCACAGGTCCCACAGCCACTCCTGGACCGCACCCGGACTGGGCCCCGTTTTGGCGTCTCAAGGTTTCAAAGGAGGGGCAGGACTGTAAGATGTGGGTGGGAGTTTGGGGGCCTGTGCACAAGGGCACTGGTCAGTATGAGAGAGTTTGAGACGTGAGAGATGGGAGAGGGGCTGGCAGTGTCCTGTTTCCAGCCTGAGTGTAGTTACTTGAGCTGCTCTGTTGAGTTGGTGGTTGCTGTCCTCTTCAGTCCTAATTACCCGACGTTGGTGCCACGCTCTTTGAAGTTGTTCCTGACGACGGTTTGGTTTGTTTTTTTTTTTTTTTTTTTTTTGCTGTCCAACCTCTGCGCCACCTCAGAGGCAGTGCCACACGCCGCTCATTCCGACACCCCGTCCACAGCCACAGCCACAGCCGGTCAGCCCCGCCGCAGCACCGGCACCGACAATCCACAGGGAGCAGTCAATGTCAAGTCGTTTAAGAGGCAACCTACTGGAGAAGACACTGCACTGCTGCCGAGTCACTTCGGTGGTGTTCAGTGGCACCTGTTCTGATCTAACATACGCAGGCACCACCCACTAAGCCCCTACTGACGACAATAACTGCTTAGTTGCGGAGCCGGCGTGAGTGAGCTCTCCCTCCGGAGGGCGCCACCACGTCCATCCAACGACAGCCCCCATGGACTCGCCGATACCGGTGACCCCGACAGAACCAAACCAAGGCCACAGACGTGGAGAGGCATCGAAACTGAGGTCAACCCCTGAGAGCGGGCATGAGGGCCACAGAGTTTGAGACATTTTTTTTTTTAATGCTGATCGATGAGAATGAGGATGATTAAGATGAGCTACGGATTTCCATTTCGGTCTGAGACTACATGACAGGGCTGTACTCGACGCTTCCTTTCATAATATATCCCGGCGTCAACCAGGCCGGAGATACAGGCACCTGCAGTGTTGTCAGGGAAAAATTTGAGCAACACTCTCAGAAACGCATCCATTAAGTGGATGAAACTCGACTGTGTGGTCCCAGTCTTCCCAACTGGTCCCCAGCAAACTCAACTCTGGGTAGGAGCCCGGGCGGGGCAGAAAAACCCACATGACTCTGATGGGATTCGAACCCACGACCTCCCAGCCGGGAGTCCGCGACGTTAACCACTTCGCCACGGCGGCTGGTCTGACGACGGTTTTAGCTTCATTGTAGGACAATGGATGCCCTGACTGTTCCTGCCAATGCTGGACAGACGGTCTGCCTCTGCGTCCCCTCCAATGCCACAGTGAGAAGGAATCCACTGCAGGACTACAGTAGTTCTCCGTTGGAGGAGATTGAGGTCTTCTCTGATGGCTCTGATTATTTGGAGACAATCCAAAGGAATGACTGAGAAACAACGGAAGGCAGCTGCTGATTTTTAAAGTGGCTTTCCCCACGTGGTTGAGTGATTGTCACAATCGTTTGTTTTACCAGTGTAACCTGGACACGAGTGATTTCCTCTGAGGAAGGGGAGGTGAGCTTGCCAAAAATTTCGGAAAATGAAAAAGCCAACTTGTGCTTTTTGCGTTTTGTTTTCTCTCTCTCTCTCTCTCCTCTCTCTCTCTCTCTCTCTCTCTCTCTCTCTCTCTCTCTCTCTCTCTCTCTCTCTCTCTCTCTCTCTCTCTCTCTCTCTCTCTCTCTCTGTACAACACCAACACAGACACACACACACACACACACACACACACAACAATATATATATATATATATATATATATATATATATATATATATATATATTATATATATATATATATATATAATGTTAGTAGGCATCCTTCAGTCTCGGAAGACTATGGAGTTGCGCTCTAGGTGTCTATTCTTGTACAGCGACGGGTGTGGCTGGCCAGTCCGACGCGGGAATGACAGTCCCTGTGGCAGAGGGCACAGATGAAGTCTGACGCTGGTCTGTCTGCCTAGACTGCAGCCTTTCTTCTCATTCTTTTTTCCCCGTGCTGCTGAGCGAGTGTCTCTTCGAACTTGGAGAGACCTTTCTGCACAGTCTGTCTCCAGGCTGACCGTTCGAGGGCTGTTGCTTCCAGTTGTTCTGGTCGATGTTCAAGGCTTTTAGGTCCCTCTTGCACACGTCTTTGAGTCGCAGCTGTGGTCTGCCTGTGGGACGTTTTCCTTGCACAAGTTCTCAATAGAGGAGGTCTTTAGGAATCCGTCCATCATCCATGCGCACGACATGGCCGAGCCAGCGCAAATGTCTCTGTTTCAGCAGCGTGTACATGCTGGTGCATCCGGCTCTTTCTAGGACAGTGTTGTTTGGGACCTTGTCCTGCCAGGTGATGTTCTTCTTCTTCTTCGTCGTCGTCGTTCGCTCAGACAGGAACCCCCGATGCACTGACGAAGGCTGCCGTCCGGCGGAGGCCCCTCCAGAGATCCGTAGAGTTTTCTCCCTCATCGGTTGGTCAGCAGGCGAGGTCTCTGCTCTCAGGTTATGGTGTGTTGGGACAGTCCTGTAGGAAGTGTTCCACTGTCATTGGGGCTGTACCGCAGGGGCACACTGCAGACTCGCCAGTGCGGAACCTTGTGAACATGTGATGGTGTAGCCTGGAATGGCCCGTCCTCAGCCTCACAATGTTTACTTGGTCTGGTCTGGGTAGGAGGTAGTAGGGATCTGTCTGGTTATAATCTGGATGTAGCTGAAGCCATCTTTTCCTCTGCTTCTCCTTGATGATCGTCTTGGCAAGGTGATGTTCCGAATGCGTCAAAGGCTACGTATATGAAAAGCATTGAGCTTTTGCTCTTGTCGGGCACGCAAAGTCCAAGACTCGCTGCCATACAGGAGGGTGCTCACGACGCAGGCTCTGTAGATCTGGATTTTTGTGTGCTCAGTCAGCTTGCTGTTGTTCCATCCTTTCTTTGTCAATCTGGTCATGGTGGTAGCTGCCTTGCCGATGCGCCTGTTGAGATCTGCGTCAAGTGAGAGGGTCTGAGATAGTTGAGCCCATATAAACAAAGTCATGGACGACATCCAGTTCATGGTCATTGATGCTGATGACTGGGGAGAGTCAACATCCTGTCCCATGACCTGTGTTTTCTTCAAGCTAATGGTAAGCCCGAAGTCTTGGCAGGAATTGCTGAAGTGAGTCATGAGCTGTTGTAGGTCCTCGGCTGAGTGGGCGGTTACTGCTGCGTCGTCTGCAAAGAGGAAGTCACGCAGGCACCTCAGCTTTTGACTTTAGTCTTGGCTCTTAGTCTGAAGAGGTTGAAGAAGAGCTTTCGTCTGTCCTTTTTCGGAAGTAGATACCTTCAGCTGCAGACCAAATGTGTGTTTTAGCATCACAGCAAAGAAGATTCCAAACAGGGTGGGAGCAGGACGCAAGCCTGTTTCACTCCATATGTTGAAGGCAGCTGATGTGGAGCGTCAAAGACGACGGTGCCTTTCATGTCTTTGTGGAAGGATCTGATGATGCTGAGAAGTTTGGGTGGACATCCAATCTTGGGGAGGATCTTGAAGAGGCCATTCCTGCTGACCAGATCGAAAGCCTTTGTGAGATCTATGAAGGAAATTAAGAGTGGCTGCCTTATGCTCCCTACATTTCTCCTGAAGATGTTTAAGGGAGAAGATCATATCTATAGTGGATCTGTTGGCACGGTGTCACGACCTGTCTGACACACAGACAGGCGTGAAGGCCTGGACCTGAAACTTTTTCCACTG
>CM031628.1:52160134-52183982 GCA_018398815.1 Conus ventricosus | reverse complement strand
AAAAGAAACAAACAAATAAAAAAAAAAAAATTAAAGAAAAAAAAAAACCTTTTGCCCCAGGGGCCCGTAAAATTTTTTGGGGCTTAATGGGGCTTTACGGACAATAAGGGGTGAACAACAAACATTTAGCAAAACTTGGTGAGCTGGAAGGGGATAAAGAAAAAAAAAAACGGGCTGATCAGGACATAAAAATTGGGGGCGAGAAGAAAAAGCTAAAAAACAGCAGAAAATTCAAGATTTAAATGCTACAAAGGGCAGCCAGCAGAAGTGCTGTCTACTAACAGAGCGCATTTCACCCAAAACCCAAGCGAATCAGAAAAAAACAAAAAACACAAGCTTTATGAAAAAACCGCTAGCGAAAGAATAAGGACATGTTCAGAGAACGGGGGATTTACGAGTTAGTAATTAACGCTGTTGGGTTTGCTATCCTACACTTTTTTGCTTTAACCGGGCAGTCCCCAGGGCCGTAACGCCTCCAACCCCCTCGCCGGAAAAATTTTGGATTAGAAAAAATTGCATCATTTAGCAAAATTTAAAAAATTTAAAGCACCCCAAAAGCGCTTGAGCCCCCCTGGCTAATGGGCAGTGTTTTTATTTGGGTTTTGTCTACAAAGGCAAATTTTTGGTTAATGGCTGACCATCTGTGGACGTTAGGGGGTGCTACTGCGGGATTAATTTTTGGGAAAAATAAAGTATGGCTAATCCAGAAAAGTTAGAAAAAACAAACGAGGGCTGTTTTTTCGCCAGTGTGACGCATGTGGGGCAGATCAACAGGTGGTGTGCTTTTGGACCTTTCTGGCTGTGGGTCACATAACCAGATCGCTTTTTTTCAGGGCTAGGTATTTTTTAAAAAATGGATGGAGCGGGCCTTGTGTTAACCCTTGATTGTGTCCTAAATTTTGTGTCCCCATTTAAAGGATTTCTTTGTTATAAAATTCTGTTATGCCAATCGCATCTAAGGTCGGAGGAACATGTATAATCCAGGGCCCCCACAACAAGCAACCTTTGACCCAGTAAAAGAACTTTTTTGATACCTTTTAGCTGGCGGGCAAATTTAACAGCAGATTTTAATAGCATTTTCAAAAAGGGCTGAAATTTTTTTCGCATAAAAGCCTGAGAGACTACATCAGATTTACGTGCTTGGCCCCCTAATAGACCCCAAAAACGTATGTCCTTAGGGATCATTGGCTTTGCACTCCGGCATTGTTGGGCCTTACTTTGATCAAGATAAATTTTGCCCAAGCAAAGGGTTTTTTTTTTGTTCTATGGACCCTAACGAATTTGTTTGCAGTTGAAAAAAAGGTGTGGCCCGGGCCCGTATCATGGTAATTCTCTTTTTGCACCCCCAAACAGTGTGCCTAACCCTTATTTCGGCTAACTTTTGTCTAAAAACTTGAAAGGGTTAAGTTAAATTCGTTTTAATCTTTCAATGCTTAGTCCCATTGGGCGTTGAAAGGATTAAACGCGTTGTCGTTTGGGGGGACTATTTGTAGTTCAGTTATATTCGCCTGTACGGTAAAAACAGAAATTTTTTTATGCCTTTTAAAAGATTAGGGAGTTTTTAAAAGGGTTTTCATATGAAAACCCCCAGCCAGAGTTGCGAGTAAATGGCAAAATTTAACTGTTCTGTTTTAAAAAGCATAGGGCGGGAGACCATGCGATGGCACCTATCCTCTTTATTGGGGGGATTTTTAAAAATCTAGTTGCGGGGTTTTCAAGTCTGACTTGGAAGCCGTATGATTCGTTTTTAAATGCAAGGTTAGTAAACTGAAGTCAAAGTTTGGGATTATAAAACCCCCTACTTGTAAGTGGCCTCCGTTAATTTAAAAGGCCATTTTTTTTAAAAAAGTTTTTTAAAAAAATTAAAAAAAGATGAATCTATAAAACCAACAAAACAAAAGTGTGTTTTTTAAAAGCACCCAATTAACAATAGGCGCGGTAATTATAGGATTTTCCCTTAAAAAATTGGGTTTTAAAGTAAAAGGATTAACAAATTTTGAAAGGCTAAAAAAAAAAACTGGGTGGTATTTAAAGGCGGGGAAGGCAAGCTTTTAAAAAGTTTTAAAAAACCCCTGGTTACTACAATTTTGTTCTTTAAGAGAAATATTTTAAAAAATTTTAAAAAAATTTTTGTTTAAAAATTTTTGAGGCAAATCTTAATTTTTCTATAAATTTTCCAAAAAACTTGAAGAAAGGGGGTACGTTTTTTTCCCAAAGCCTTGCTCGAATTTTAGGCTTTTTTATGATAGTGGTGAAACGCATCAATTAAAACAAATTTTGCATTTAAAAAAAGCGGTCTTTATAAAGAGAAAGGAGTAGACCAGCCGTTTTTTCTCATTTTACCCGATTTTTGTATTTTAAATTTAGAAGAGCAAAAAAAACAAAACACTAATTTATTTATGGGGGGGACCCTCTACATTTCTACGAGCCTCCCCGGGAAATTTGGGGCGGGGTTTTTGCGATTATCAGCTTTACAGGTTTGGCGGAGACAGGGAATTTAAAGAATTATTAACCTAGACAAAAATTCTTTAAAATTAAAAAAATAACTAATCAAGATGGAAAAGTTGTTTTTTTCTAATTTTTTAATGGGTTTTTGAAGTAGAAGAAGATTTAAAACCCCTTTTATTTTTTTTGCTTTTGGAGAGAAGTAAAAAAACTTTGTTAAACGTCACCCCATTTTATTCTGCAGGGAAACCCCCCGGGTTTCAATTTGTTATTACGTCAATTTTGGGCATTTTTGGCAGGGTTAAATTTTTTGTTTGTAAATAGGTTTTAAAATTTTGGCCAAAACTGAAATGTGAGGGACGTGTTTGTATGTGAAAAAGGGGGGTTTTTTCCGTGCAGAATCACAGGGTGGTGTGAACGAAGTTATTTACATTCTCTTGAGTCGATAGTTGACGGGGTTTTTGTTAAATTTTTTTGGACAGTTTGTGTTTTTTTGGGAAATGAATTTTTTAGGATTTTGAAGAATTCTTTTCCCTATGTTTGTTTTTGATTTTTCCCGCCCGTAGGGGGGGTTATCCATATAAATTTTTCCCCTTTTCCCTATTTTTCTTGTTTTTATTTGTGTTTTTGTCGGGGTTGTTTTTGTAATTTGTAAGGTATCCACTTGTTTTTTAGTGCCTCCTGGTTTTTTCTACGCTGCATTGTTGAACACTCTCTAAACTGCTTGACAGGTTTATAGTCTTTTGGGTTTATCCCATGGGGTATGGTTTTTAAAATAAAGATGGTGGAGGGGAACTTTTTTTTGTGTACAAAAAGAGGAGTATCGTTGGGCTTTTTTTAGGGGTTTATAATGGGTTTGTTGGATCCAGTTTTAAAGTTAAGTTTTTCCCACTACCTTTTTGTTTCTTCAATGGTAATTTTTAAAGTTGTGGTTTTGGAAGATTTTCCCAATTTTTTTTTCTTCTTGTTTTCGATGGTTCTTGGTTGTTGGTTAGTCCCTCGTCTCTGTAAGTCCGACTTTTTTTCCGAGTTTTTTTTTTGATGGGACAGCTTAAATTATTTCCCGGAACCAGTTCAAAATGTTTCTGCCCATCATATGATCCCATGGTTACGTCGAATGTTGAGTTTCTGTTGGTTTTCCTGATCCAGGTTTCATTTTTGCTGTGTAGTAATGTTTTCTTGGTGTGGAGAATGATTTCCATTTCTGACCCTGTTATGTCTGTGTGGTTACTGGCAAACTTCAGGGCTTTGGTGAGTAGTTCCTCATCTATAGATGGGTAAAAGTGTGTGCAGCCTTCCCTCGTTCTTTTCTGCTTTTCTTTTCTTTCTTTCTTTCTTTCTTTTTTTTTTTTCCCCTTCTTTTTGATAACTACGTCATTGCAGTCATGTTTTGAAGTTTGCACAACAAAGACATGAAAAAGGTTCACAAAGGCAGAAAGACAATAGACAATAAACATTTAAACACACACACACACACACACACACACACACACACACACACACACACACACACACACACACACACACCGTATGTATTATTTTGTTGAAATGCACTTAATGTTTCTGCAATTTATGGAAACAGTTTTGTAGTAGTAGCTTCCTTTTTTCATGATTGTCACACACCACACACACACACACACACACACACACACACACACACACACACACACAGACACACACACACGCGCGCGCGCGCGCGCGCGCCCGCACGCACGCACGCACGCACGCACGCACGCACGCACGCACGCACGCACTTCAATCCTAATTACTTTGATTTAAATAGAAATTCATTTCTTTCTGTTTTCGTTTTTTTTTTTTTTTTTTTTTCAGACGGACATTTGAGGACAACAATACGCCCTTCTTACGTCTGCCCTTCACTTCAAAGATCCTTCTCACAAAATGGCTGCAATCACCAATTCCCTTGTCTTTCGTTTTACGGTCACCTTCTTCGCCTTTTCCTGCGCGCTCATCATTGCCACCCTCGTACGCATCCTAAGCCTGTGCCGTACAAATACCCGGATCTTTGTCAAAGCTCCCAAACTAATCATCATGTCGATCTGCTGTGTGCTTCAGCTTCTAGAAGCTCTAGGACCCTGGATCATGATCATTCTCTGGTACAGTCCGGCAGGAAAGGGGGCAGGAGTTTCCTTCACGTGTCAGGGCGCTCATGCATTAGCGCTTATCTCCGCCTTGGTCTGGGCCATAGTACCGCTCCTGGTTGCTTCCATTCTCGTTGTGGAAGCCTTGAAACTGCTGAGAAGGAATCTTTCGGCCCCTCGGATTCAGATGCGCATGAGTCTGTCGTTGACTGCTCTGTCGATGGTCTATGGCTTTGCAGTCGTGGTACCCGCCTTCTACTTCCTCTTTTTGAAAGATCCGACCACACCGTGCGGTTGGTATTCTGCAGATCTGGCCCTGACGCATGATTTCAAGAAGTTGATAGCTGGCTCTGCTCTTATATTGGTCGTTCCTCGCCTTTTCATTGTCATTTCGTTCATTCCACTAGTAGTCCGCCGCTTCTCCAGGCGAGACAGAGGCCAGCAGGGTGTTGTCGTGCCTCTCTCTGTCTCACAGTCTGGAGTGGAACGGAAGAAAGCCGCGTGGCCTGCTTGACAACCCGGACACGGAGTCACCTTGGCAGGGTGCCCCATCCGCTCACTGGGGAACACCCTCAATGCCAGGCAGCAACTGCTGGCTCGTGGAACACGACAAGGAGCAGCTGATGAGGAAACTGGGCGGCAACAACTGACCAACGATGCACAGACCACTCCGGCGCTGGACGTTGAAGACCCCCAGCCTTTTCCCAAGGTCATTCGCGCTGCTGCGATCGGGGAGATCGTCCTGAACATCTTGATGATTTTTCTGTCGACGGTGCCCGTGCATTTAAACTTGGGAGGATCACTCTCGCCTCATTGTCACCGGCTATTTGATGTACATGCT
The DNA here is from genome assembly GCA_018398815.1 of Conus ventricosus. NCBI lineage: Eukaryota > Metazoa > Mollusca > Gastropoda > Neogastropoda > Conidae > Conus > Conus ventricosus. The sequence continues at coordinate 52,178,597 of CM031628.1, read as the reverse complement.
GACTGCAGTCTTCCTCCCCATCTGCTGGCTAAAGGACATCGACATGACGCGCAGAGCTGCTGGAGGTGATGGTGGTTTTAATGGTGGAGGTGGGGTGCTGGTGGAGATGGTGGTCGTCACACTGCTTTTCCTGCCGCCGAAGAATCTCCAATGTAGATTAGTATTGGAATGAAATGTAGCTGACATCTTTTGATTTCTCCCCTTTCACATAGATGCGTCATGAATAAAGCTGCCTACAAAATGAAACGTGCTGTCTAAAAACAGTCCAACTGACGTCGCGTTTTGCATGGCTGTTTGACTGGATGGTTAGCTCACTGAGTAAACTGGTGGGTGCTGCTTTTGATCTTGTTCCCCCATTGCCCTGTCCTATGCCATCAAGCTCAGAAAGGAATCTGATTTTGAAAATCAAAAGTCTCAAGCTCTCTGTCTTTAGACAGTGTTTAGAAATGAAAGGGTGGGTAAAGACATTCTATTTACTGTTTGTGTAAAACTTAAAACCTGAGATGAAAACGACTCTCTCCACTGCTAAAAAGGTAAGTTAGTCCTTTTCTTGTCGAAAGACCTTTTGGAATGTGCCTTTCGATGTAAATCTTTCTCCTGTCAACTTAGAGAGAGAGAGAGAGAGAGAGAGAGAGAGAGAGAGAGAGGAGGAGAGAGAGAGAGAGAGAGAGAGAGAGAGAGAGAGAGAGAGAGGAGAGAGAGATTGAAAAGGGTCAGATAGAAAATAGGTACCCTTGAGAAATCTGTTCTTAAGTCACAGTATCCTGCACGTGTCACAAAAAAGAGAATGTTTACATTGTGACAGAAAGGAGACTGTTTACATTGTGACAGAAAGGAGAATGTTTACATTGTGACAGAAAGGAGAATGTTTACATTGTGACAGAAAGGAGAATGTTTACATTGTGACAGAAAGGAGAATGTTTACATTGTGACAGAAAGGAGAATGTTTACATTGTGACAGAAAGGAGAATGTTTACATTGTGACAGAAAGGAGAATGTTTACATTGTGACAGAAGTACAATAGTGTGATTTAACGCAACGACGTTGCAGTAACACCTGTGAAGGAAGGGTACGATTGAACTAAATGAAGCTGTGCCAAGAAGTTCTGACATCTGCCACTGCCTTTATATGCATTCTTCGAATGCAGACAGCACACCAACTACTAGGACCACTAACGGTGATCGCTTCAATGAAGGTTTCATTTTGTGTAAAAATTCTTTCAGTACTGTATGAACATACAAAATGCTTGTCTATTTTGGTCTTCCTGAGCAGTGTATTTTCTGATTACATAGCATAGCAATCAATGATTATGTGTACATTTTACAGTGCCGATTGGGTAAGTCGACGCTCAAATAGATCTGATTTCAGTTGCTGCTGTTTGTGCTGGGAATAAAAGATTGGTTCTGGTCGATATTCGTTCAGTAGCGATCATGGAGATTGACCTGAACTTTGTGAATACATATGTATGCTGTTGGATACCATATGGCCTCCCTTGCATATTTAAATAGATCCTCAAGTGTAAGCATAAAGAGTTTCCCCTACATTTTGTACTGTTCACATAGTGATATTAGTTTTTGCAGCAGCTTATTTCTGTACCACACTTTCTTTTCATTGTGCTTTTCTTCCCTTCGCTGGTTGCTTTGGGGTGCTGTGGTTTCTATTTCTGAACCCTTGGTGGTGAGAATACCACAGAATTATGGACTGTGGTGCAGCTCCACTTGATGCCAAGGAAGCACAGCCGTGCCTCCCTGATGAGTCTGATCCAGCGGACCAAAGGTCTCGGAACAGGCGATATGAATGATTTCTTAATTCAAGATGGATTAGAATGGTTCCCATCGGGTGTTAGTGGAGAATTTCATACTTTAAACACATTTCCCTGATTTTCGATGTCATGTCCTTTCTTCCCTTGTTGCTGGAATGGTGCTCAGTACTTATCCTTGGAATTTATTAGTTTTTTTGTAATTTAGTCCTTTGCGGATTCATTCCAAGAACTGGCCCTCAGCACTTGTGTCTTAAGAGGTTATCTTTTATATTTTCTACTTTTCACAAGAAAATGTAGCTTGTTTTGTTCTTTCATGATTTTCTTTTGCTTCTTATGTGGCACCTGTGGTTGGTTTTTTGAAAACTCAACAAACATACTACGGTATTGCATACCAGCCTTTTCTGGGATAGCATTCTTCTTAAAACCGAAAAGGCAGAGGAGTCAAATTACCACTTTCCGCGGTCACTGAGGAGAAACAACCAAGTTTCGAAATATCGGTATATGACCAGGAGTTATGTGTTAGTGAGTATCCTCCCTATTGGAGATTATAAGCTTGCTGAAGGCTCATTTTTGAGAAGCATATATTTTATTTTTCCCCATCCACCCGTTTGAGCACATACTGTTAGTTAGGCAGTATTAACTACCACTGCAGATATGAATGCTTATCCCCCCCCCCCCCCCTTTTTTTCTCTTCAATCTAAGACATAAGAACAAGCTTTGTTTACAATTGAATATGTATGTATGTATATGGTGCTCGGTTACTTATCCTTAGAATTTATTACTTTCTTTACACACACACACACACACACACACACACACACACACACACATATATATATATATATATATATATATATATATATATATATAATATATATATATATATATGAAACATTTTTACACACATCTTTTCCCCTGAACGTGATGATGCAAGTCTCTTTCTTGCCTCAAAGCTGTTGACAGTATGATCTATAGACAGAGATAGACAGACAGAGATATCACAGTGTATATATACTGCAGGATGGTGACAGGAAGTTTACCAGGGAAAGGCATGGTGGCGGATATGTTTATGGTCGAATCAGTCGTAGTGATGACAGTCACAGCTGTGATGGTTCTTTCGCTGTACAGGAGGTCTGAAACATAGATTAGAACGACCATTTTGGAGTGATAGGATGACAGAACGTTTTTCATTTCGTCCAGATCTTGTTTAGCTGAACAGAAAGCGCCAGCGCTGTTGTCCAGTTGTAGCCTGTCTAATATATATATATATATATATATATATATATATATATATATATATATAGATGAATATAACCAAAGAGCCTAAAATGATTTTAAAAGTGCTCGACCCCTTGGGGAGCAACATTTGTCAATGATGTTAAAAAGGAAGGTTAAAACTCGAGGTTAAAACTCTACAAATTTGTTTCGAGCTTGCTGCGCTGTCATCAGGATGTTTTTGGTTTGCCCACCGCCGATGTTATATAGCGTGTGGGTTCCCGTTTGCGGTTGTTTGCACGTGCGGGTTGGCTGCACGTGTTTTTGGGGGCTTTTAGGTTTTTGTTTTGGGTGTGTTCACTAACAACGATTTCCATTTATGCCTGCAGTTGTTTACTATTTCTGTTTTGGTGTTTAAAGTTGCTAAGTGTGGTTTGCATAGTATTAACCATTTTTCAGTTAAACATAGGTTGCACCTTTTTGAAACATTGCCCCCAAAAACACGTGCAGCCAACCCGCACGTGCAAACAACCGCAAACGGGAACCCACACGCTATATAACATCGGCGGTGGGCAAACCAAAAACATCCTGATGACAGCGCAGCAAGCTCGAAACAATTTGTAGAGTTTTAACCTCGAGTTTTAACCTTCCTTTTTAACATCATTGACATATATATATATATAATTGAATATGATGGTTCCCTGAGGCAGCTAGTGAAGGGCTTCTTATAGTTATAATATATTCCCCCCATTTTCTTCATCTTCAATTTTTTTTTTTTTTAAGTTCAAATCTTTGCCAAGTCATTACTATAACGACTGAAGAATTGTTAACCTGCACTTGTTTTCCCCCACTACTTAATTGTTCAGCATTCTTTTTCAAATTGTTTTGCTGTGTGTTTTCTTGATTAATTTGATTTGACTTTTTACTGCTTTGATATTGTTTCTCTCTTTCGCTGTTTGTGTTTGCTGTTGCGGATTACTTGAGTACCCACAGAAATCTGATTTTGACTCTCTGATATTTCTCTCCAACATACACACACACACACACACACACACACCACACACAACACACACACACACACACACACACACACACACACACACACACACACACAAACACACACACACACACACACACACACACACACACACACACACACACACACACACACAGCAGAAAATTTATGAAATCACTCCATACACACACACACACACACACACACACACACACACACACCACACACACACACACACACACACACACACACAGCACAACATTTAGGGAGCCACTCCCAGAAAAATTAATAATGTGTACTACCACAAAAAATATGGATATTATGGAATTTGTAATTTCTGAAGTGAATGGTCACTACTGCTATTAGGCCTACATACACAATTTCATTTCCAAAAAAGCACAGAGATATCGGATTAGTGAAAATAAGGATTAAGCGGTGTTCTCTACATGTGTATTCTTTTACAGAGAGCAGGAGAAATGAATTACGCATACTAATGTGTTCAAAGTGCTTTGTGAATAGCTAATTGCCTCATTGCAGGTTTTCGTTTATGCAAAACGAATTCTTCTATAGCCCATGTTTCAATACAGTCTACTGGATAGTAGGGTTTTCTTCCTGACGTTGTCTGACAATCAGTCTTTGAACTTGTACAATTTGATTTATGTTAATGATTGTCTGACAATCAGTCTCTGAACATGTACCACATGATCAATGTTAACGATTGTAACAATCAGTCTTTGAACTTGTATTGATTCTTACCATTTAATCTATGTTAGCGATTGTCCCACAATCAGTTTTTGAACTTGTACCTTTTGACTCTATTTTAGCGATTGTCCTCACAATCATTCTTACAACTTTTAACCATTTGATCAGTATAACAATTTTCTAACAATCAGTCGTTGAACTTGTATTCAGTTTACAATCTATCAATGTTTGTGTGCCCTACACTGCTTTACCAAAAATCTATATGCTTACATTTTAACGTGTGCTAATTAAACGATTGATCCGACTTCAGGTTTCAGTTGTCCATGTCATCGTTAATGAGGTAGTGTGTGCGTGCGCGCGCGCCCGTTCAACACACACACACACACACACACACACACACACACACACACACACACACACACACACACACACCACACACACACACACACACACACACACACACACGCACACAGACACATGCACACATGCACGTTCGCTCGCACACACACACACATATGTACGCATGCACGCAAACGCACAAACACATAGAGACACAAACAGACACACATCCACACACACACACACACACACACACACACACACACACACACACACACACACACACACACACACACACACACACACACACACACACACCACACACACACACAACACACACACACACACACACGTGGAGTCAACTTTCTGGTGGTCTATCTCCTTTCCCATGCCCAGGGAGGTCAACACAAACAGCCTGGTCTCGCTGATGAGTCTCAATCAATGAACGAAAGATGCTGGGTTCTACTGATGTGTGCGATCTCTGGGTAGGCAATGTCAATGTTTCTGCCACAAGACAGGCCATGATCTCAGCATTATGCCACAGGCCAAGATCTACACATAAGACAGGCCATGATCTCCCCATAACACAAGCCATGATCTCCCCACATGCCACAGGCCATGATGTCAGCATATGCTGTTTGTTGAAGGATTTTATGCTTGCATTCTACCACACGCCTTTTTCATTGTCATTTCCTTTTCTGTCCCTCATCCCTCCCTTTTTTCTTATAATCTTTCCCAGTTACTACTTTGTTTGATAACAGAAGAATTGTTGACCTGCGCTTGTTTTTCCCGCACTGCCTATTTCTTCAAAGTATTATCCTTTGGTCAATCAATACGAAGCGAAAATAAAAGAGAAAAAAAAAAAAACACAAAAAACTGGACTGGCCTTTGACATGGATCCGCACTGACATTGATCAGGTCCTCCCTGTGGCTCATGGTGCCTTTCCAACAAGTGTCTTACATTGATCAGTCCTCCCTGTGCTCATGGTGCCTTTCCAACAAGTGTCTTCACATTGATCAGGTCCTCCCTGTGCTCATGGTGCCTTTCCAACAAGTGTCTTCACATTTATCAGGTCCTCCCCGTGGCTCATGGTGCCTTTCCAACAAGTGTGTTCACATTGATCAGGTCCTCCCTGTGGCTCATGGTGCCTTTCCAACAAGTGTCTTTACATTGATCAGGTCCTCCCTGTGGCTCATGGTGCCTTTCCAACAAGTGTCTTCACATTGATCAGGTCCTCCCTGTGGCTCATGGTGCCTTTCCAACAAGTGTCTTCACATTGATCAGGTCCTCCCTGTGGCTCATTGTGCTTTTCTTACAAGTGTGTTCACATTGAATCAGGTCCTCCCTGTGGCTCATGGTGCCTTTCCAACAAGTGTGTTCACACTCGCGTTCAGTCGTTTATGCAGGTTGTCGGTAAACGGAGGAAGCTGGCAATGAGGGATGGGGGAGGATGAGGATGCAACTTGGCGAAGAGAGAACTTGATGAGGTGGGGGAGTGGAGTATACACCAAGAGTTCATCACAGCACCGCCAAAATCCTCGGAACTGTCACGACCAGTCGTCGAGCGCGGTCGAACGAAACGAAAGGAGACTGGGAAATGACATGTCAATTGACCTTGCCATGAGTAGATTGCACGGCCATGTAATATTTGAAAAGAGGAAGAGGAAAGAAAACGAAACAAAACCCCAGCTCGTCGTGATTTTATCTGCGATCATAATGAAACGGTTCTGGGCTTTCACACATTATGGACATCATCATTCCATTGAGTTCTACATCCTGCTCAAGCAGACCTCGCTCGTGTCATTTATTCACTCGCGTCTTTTAGATCCTTGGACGAAATTTAACTGTGTGTTTTGATTGTTAGAGAGGAGAGAGAGAGAGGGTGAAGAGAGAGAGAGATGAGAGAGAGAGAGAGAGAGAAGGAGAGAGAGAGAGAGAGAGAGAGAGAGAGAGACGCAAATAAAGGGGACAGGAAGTTATCTTCAATATTTTATTCCATGGTAAGAGCAAAGTAATAAAATTCCAAATCGCGGTTGTGTGCTGTCATTATTTTTTTTTCCCGGTCATCCTGAAGGAAAGATCAACTTGGTCAAAACATGTTAAACAATCAGAGGTGAGGACCACAGTACATCTCCAAGCCTTGAGGCAAGCTGTCTGGGAAAAACAAACAACAAAAGACAAGTTCGACTGGTCAGAAGACAAACATGAGCGAGACAAACAGTGTGGCAAGCATGGCGTCGACCACAAGATGAAGACCGTAAGTTCTAGAAAAGGGACAATATGTGCTAATGCTTCTTCTTCTTCTGTCGACCCAAGCCAGTGAGACACTGGAAAGAAGCATTCATTGCCTAGGACATAGAAAATGGGACTGAATCGACAAAGACATACCAAAAAGGTGAGTGAATCGACAAAGACATAGAAAATGGACTGAATCGACAAAGACATACAAAAAAGGGAGTGTGAATCGACAAAGCCATACCAAAATGGAGTGAATCGACAAAGACATAGAAAAATGGGGTTAAATCAACAAAGAAATAGAAAAAAAGGAGTGATTCAACAAAGAAATAGAAAAAGGGAGTGAATCGACAAAGACGTACAAAAAAAGGGAGTGAATTGACAAGACATAGAAAAAAGGAGTGATTTCAACAAAGAAATAGAAAAAGGGAGTGAATCGACAAAGACACGCAAAAGGAGTGAATTGACAAAGACATAGAAAAAAAAGGGTGAATCAACAAAGAAATAGAAAAAGGGAGTGAAAAGGAGGTGAATCAACAAAGAAATAGAAAAAGGGAGTGAACCGACAAGACATACAAAAAAGGAGTGAATTGGCAAGTATGTACAAAAAGGGAGTGAATCGGCAGGAGATAGAAAAGGGGAGTGAATCAGCCAGGAGATAGAAACAGGGAGTAATCGGCTAGGAGATAGAAAAGGGGAGTAAATCGCCAAGGAAACAGAAAAAGGGAGTGAAACGACAAGGAAATAGAAAAAAAAGGGAGTGAAACGACAAGGAAATAGAAAAAAGGGAGTGAATCGGCAAGGAAATGGAAAAAAGGGGAGATGAATCGACAAGGAATTAGAAGGGGGGTGAATCGGCAAGAAAATAGAAAAGGGGAGTGAATCGGCAAGGAAATGGAAAAAGTTAGTGATCGGCAAGGAAATGGAAAAAGGGAGTGAATCGGCAAGGAAATAGATAAAAGGGAGTGAATCGGCGAGGAAATAAAAAAGGGGAGTGAATCGGCAAGGAATGAAGAAAGGGAGTGAATCGACAAGGAGATAGAAAAAAGGGAGTGATCGACAAGGGAAATAGAAAAAAGGGAGTGAATCGACAAGGAAATAGAAAAAAAGGGAGTGAATCGACAAGGAAAACAGCTCGGTTTATGCTTCGCACTGTTGGACAGAGAGAAAACACCACATCCGATCATGTGTGAAGCGCCGGAAAACTGAACAGGCTGATACTTTTTTTTTTCTTTTTTTTAAAGAATTATTGTACGTACAGTGTAATGTCGACGGAAGAGAGTTTTGAAGAAGAGAGAGAGAAGAGAGAGAGAGGAGAGGGAGAGAGAGAGAGAGAGAGAGAGAGAGAGAGGGAGGAGAGAGAGAGAGACAGACAGACACACAGACACACAGACAGACACACAGACACACAGAACACACACAGAGACACACAGACAGAGAGAGACAGACAGACACACAGACACACAGACACACACACAGACACACAGACATGAGACAGACAGACAGACAGACAGACAGACGGACAGACAGACAGACAGATTTCAGATGCTTTATACTAAAGTCTCTCACTCTCTGTCTCTGTCTGTTGTCTGTCTGTCCTGTCTGTCTGTCTGCCTGTCTGTCTGTCTGTCTCTCTCTTCTCTCTCTCTCTCTTCTCTCTTCTCTCTCTCTCTCTCTCTCTCTCTCTCCTCCTTCAGATTTGAAATGGTTTATTCATATTTGTTTAAAGTCTGAACCCTTCGTTCTCTTGACATGTTCTCCCCCGCCCCCCTCCTCTTGTTTGTTGTCTGTCTGTGTCTCTGTCTCTGTCTCCGTCTCTCTCTCTCCTAAATTTCAGATGATTTATCCATACTGCTTTGACTGAAGCCTGAACTCTCTCTCTCTCTCTCTCTCTCTCTCTCTCTCTTCTCTCTCTCTCTCTCTCTCTCTCTCTCTCTCTCTCTGTCTCTTCTCTCTCTCCTCTCTCTCTCTCTCTCTCTCTCTCTCACACACACACACACAGCGCTTGTCATTACCCCCCCCCGCCCTCTACACACCCCCACCCTCTTAACAGAAGCTAAACAGCATGCGAAAAGATGTAAGTCTTTGGCGACAGTGCGAAAGAGATTTTCCAAGTGGTCGTCATTAAAGAGCCAACGACTCCCTGGAGAAATCAGTCCTGAAAGAGTTGTCACTCCTGAAGACCCCGACCGGAAAGAGGGCTTGTGGGACGGTTTATCATCAATGCCGCGAAGAAAGAGAGAGGCATGTTTGTCATTAATAATTCCTGATGGTCATTTTTCCCCTTTCTCTGCACGGATGAACAAGCGGCAGAGAGAACGAAGAGAGGGGGGGGGGGGGGGGGGGGGGGGGGGGGGGGGGGGGGGGGTGGGCTGAGCGAGATTTAAGGGTGAGATGGGGACGGGACGCGGTTGGAAGGGGGCGTGACATTAGTGACGTAAGGAGTGGGGGTGGAGGTGGTTGCGGTAGATGAATGGAAACTAGTGACGAAATGTGGTTTGAAAGTGGAGGGGGTGAGTGGGGGAGGGAGTGGTGTGACGAAGAGGGAATGGACCATTTCATCAGCAGATGGTAGAAGGAATTTTCGACTCTTAATCTCTCTCTCTCTCTCCTCTCTCTCTCTCTCTCTCTCTCTCTCTCTCTCTCTCTCTCTCTCTGTTTGTGTGTGTTGTGTGTGTGTGTGTGTGTGTGTGTGTGTGTGTGTGTGTGTGTTTGTGGCTTTAGATCCCTTTACATTCGTTGTAAGATGTCTTTCTTTCTAGTGAACACACAAATGAACGATTCAAAGTGCCAAAGAAATCCTTCAGTAGGTTATGCAGTTTAAAAATAGCGATATAACAAAACTGGCTGCCAGAAGTGAGAGCTAAAACTGCAGGGATCAGTATGGACAAATCAGGGAGCAGACGAAAACGCATTTGTGTGCACGCTCTTCTCTGTGCCAAGTGAGTGCCGATGGCAAGAATGATTGAGTCACTCACCAGAACAGAGACAGATTTGATGTTCACAGGCAGTTAAAAATGACATACTATGAACCATTTATTTACGTATGAACACAACAGACATTCAAAAATACATTAGGACAATAGTCAGTATTTCTGGTTGTTAGTAGCATCGCCATGGTTACAGAAAGCCTCTGGAACAAAAGCGGCGTGACTACGACCGAACTCTCAGGAGGTACATGGACATACTGATGGTCAGCCTGACAGAGCTGCAGAATGGACACAGTCACCTGAGAAGAGACACTGCCCTGAGCAGTGCCCACTGGAGATATAGAAGTCTCTAGGGCAGAAAGACTTGTGGGTTGAACAGAGCACATCTGGCTGGGCACGGCAAGGCACGGCACAGCTCCTACCTGCTTTGCGTTAACTAGCAATAGATGAAATCAGACGACTGCAGCATGGTCACTTCCACGTCAGGACCCGTTCAGGCAAATGACCCACCTGCTAATTCATCATCTGTCGAGCCAGCAGAATAGTCACTAATGCATAACTCGTTACTGAAGACATCAAAGCTGAAGATCTTGTATGTCCTTTGCGTCAAAGTCTTGTATGTCCTTTACGTCAAAGTGCTAAAAGAAGACAAAGATCGTTTCGCGTATTCCCTGTCTTGTAATACTTATAAAGCCGTTTTAAAGTCCAGAATCTCAGGTAACATTTCTTGTTCAGACTCATTTTCCCAGTGTCTTCCATTCAGGATTTTTTTTTTTAAAGCACGCCCCAGAATGTGTGTGGAAAGTTGTCTGTATTAGAAATGCAATGTGTAGTTTATTGATATGTTTACATATTATGTTTTATATTAATGGTCGTTAACACCACATCTTCATGAGGGCCATGACCTATAGGGAATAAAACCGTTTCACTATTTTCTTGCTTGTGTAAAGCTTTTCACATCAGGAATGCAATGTGTAGATAACTGATATGCTTACATACTTCGGTTTTCTGGTTCACGTGTTTGAAATGCAATAATCGTTTACACTACCCTTCATGAGGGGCGATGGGCCTGTAGGGAAAAAATATGTCTGTCTGTCTGTCTCTCTGTCTGTTCATTCCTCTCTCTCTCTCTCTCCTCTCTCTCTCTCTCTCTCTCCCCTCCTCTCCTTCTCTCTCTCTCTCTCTCTCTCCTTCTCTCTCTCTTTTCGCTCCCCCCCCCCTCCTCACAAGGGGTGAATGTAAGACAAATATAGTTTATCCTTATCCTACAAGCCTATCTACATAACATTTCGTTTGCTCATTCGTTTGTTCCACGCCTCTTTCCATTGTTCGTTGCCCACGTGTTCGCCCAACACCAACCTCTTCATCTGTCCCTCCTCTATCCTTCCTCTGTCTGTCTGTCTGTCTGTCTGTCTGTCTTTCTGTCTCTGTCTCTGTCTCTGTGTCCCCCCCCCTCTCTCTCTCTCTCTCTCTCTCTCCTCTCTCTCTCTCTCTCTCTCTCTCTCTCTCTCTCTCTCTCTCTCTCCACACACACACTCACACCCTGCGTGGACCTTCCCTCAGTCCCCTGTGTGTCTTTCTCCTTTCAACCCTGCCTTTCCCTTCGTATCGCTGTCTGCCTGCTTGTCTCCTTCCCCTCCCCCTCCCTCTCCTCCCAAGTCATCTCCCATCTCCCCCCACCACTCTCCCGATCGTTCCAGGATGTCTGTTTCTTCATTAAACAAAGTGTGTTTCCAAACGGTTCCTTTGGGGGTTATCAGGATGTCCTGAGACACAACTTCTGGACTATACGAAGTGACGACAGAGTTTGCTTTCTAAAGTCCTATCCAGAGATACAGATTAGTTCCAAATCACTTTGCGTTTCAGGTTACATCCACAGTTGTCTGTGTTCAGACTTTTGAAGACGCTCACCAAAACACACACACACAATGATGATAATGGCACAACCAATGTTAGGTAACTACTCAAGGTCTGACCAGCGCGTTGGGCTAATGCATAGGTTCAGACATCTGCAAAATCGTAGCCATGAGGCCCTTTTCTTCAATTCTCTCATCTTAGTTGTTAATTCATATATCCATCAGCTTTAAATCATGTGCAGTGTGATCTCAAAACTTAGCTGATGTGGTGTAGCGTGTATACACTTGGCATGCAGCGACGCCTCCTTGACGAAACTGAAACAGGAACTTACTTTAGAAGATGGACTCTTATTTGAACAAAGCCATCTTACAGTCCGGCCGTTATTGTTTCTCTACACTACTTAGAGGCGGTTGCAATTTGTTCGTGTGTGTGTGTCTTCTTTCCCCCCCACTTTATAACATACAACACAAAACCGTCCCCTGCCCTTCTCCTTTTCTTCCCCCATACCCTCTTCACCCCACCCCGTTACTTACTGACATGTATTGTTAGATTTTTCGCCTCCAAATCCCAGCGTACCACTAATAGTGAAGGAAGGCAAGTCGCCTCTCTACCCCTGCTTTATCACTCTCATAGAACTAATTCATTAATCCTAAATCCCAGGGAGAAATTCTCTTTTTTCCACGCTGGATTTGTTTCTTGTCAGAAAAGCAGGGCAGCCTCTCTCAATGCAAACAGGCATTTTACGCCTTGTGTGTGTGTGTGTGTGTGTGTGTGTGTGTGTGTGTGTGTGTGTGTGTGTGTGTGTGTGTGTGTGTGTGTGTGTGTTGTCCTGGTATATGGCTGCTGTGCTGTCGAAAATGAATTTTCCATTTCTTGGACAAATAAAATTGTTATCCTGCTCTGTCACTACCTGACCTCTGCCTTAAACCTGACCTGTGACCTAAGAACTTGCTGAAAAAGTGTGAGCATATCGTTACAACGAAAAATCAAACTTTTTTTGCTGTCCCAATCTCTGTGACAGTGCACACAAGCCGCTCATTCCGGCACCCCGTCCACAGACACAGCCCGGTCGGTCCCGCTGCAGCCCCGGCATCGGCAATCCACAGGGAGCAGTCAATGTCAAGTCGTCAAGAGGCAACCCACTGGAGGAGACACTGCACTATTGCCGAGTTACTTCGGTGGTGTTCAGTGGCGCCTCTTCTGATTCAACATATGCAGGAGACCACCTACTAAGCCCCCTACTGACGACAATAATTGCTTGGTTGCGGAGCCGGCGTGAGTGAGCTCTCTCTCCAGACGGCGTCACCACGTCCGTCCAATGACAGCCCCCTTGGACTCGCCAATGCCAGTGACCCCGACGGAACAAAACCAAGGCCACAGACGTGGAGAGGACATCGAAACCGAGGTCACCATGAGAGCAGGACATGAAGGGCCAGAAAAATAGACATTTTTTATGCTGATCGGTGAGAATGAGGATGATAAAGATGATGCTACGGATTTCCATTTCGGTCTGAGACTACATGACAGGCTGTTCTCTCTGCTTCCTTTCATAATGTATCCCGGCGTCAACCAGGCCTGAGAGATACAGACACCTGCAGTGTTGGTCAGGAAATATGAGCAACACTCTCAGAAACGCATCCATTAAGTGGATGAAACTCGACTGTGTGGTCCCAGTCTTCCCAACTGAGCCCGTAGCAAACTCAACTCTGGGTAGGAGCCGGTTGGGGCAGAAAAATCCCACAAGACTCTGATGGGAATCGAACCCGCGACATCCAAGCCGGGTGTCCGCGACGCTAACCACTCCGCCACAGCGGCTGGTGCGAAAAATCAAACTTGTGCTCTTCGAAGTTCTGCACTGGACCCAAAATACTGACTGGGGTGAATGACAAGAACTGATCCTCACCCTGGTTGAGTCAGATGCAAATAGAGGAAAGGACAATCCTAGTATTACTTAGGCAGCAACTGCTGGCTCATGGAACACGACGAGGAGCAGCTGATGAGGAAAACTGGGCGGCAACAACTGACCAACGATGCACAGACCACTCCGGCGCTGGACGTTGAAGACCCCAAGCCCTTTCCCAAGGTCATTCTCGCTGCTGCGATCGGGGAGATCGTCCTGAACTCTTTGATTATTTTTCTGCTGGACGGATACTCCGGAGATTCTGTCTCGCCTCATTGTCACTGGCAATTTGATGCACATGCTGACTGGAGTCTTCCTCCCCATCTGCTGGCTAAAGGACATCGACATGACGCGTAGAGATGCTGGAGGTGGTGGTGGTTTTAATGGTGGTGGTGATGGTGGTGGTGGTAGTGGTGGTGGTGGTAGTGGTGGTGATCGTCACACTGCTTTTTCTGCCGCGAAGAATCTCCAATGTAGATTAGTATTGGAATGAAATGTAGTTGACATCTTCTGATTTTTCCCCTTTCACATAGATCCATCATGTATAGTTGCCTACAAAATGAAGCGTGCTGCCTGAAAACAGTCTAAAAGACTTCGCTTTTTGCATGGCTGTTTGACCGGATGGTTAGTTCACTGAGTAAACTGATGGCTGCTGCTTTTGATCGTGTTCCCCTATTGCCTGTCCTATGCCATCAAGCTCAGAAAGGAATCTGATTTTGAAAATCAAAAGTCTCCAGCTTCCTGTCTTTAGACAGTGTTTAGGAATGAAGGGGTGGGTGAAGACATTCTATTTTTATTTGTATAAAACTTAAAACCTTCGTTAAAAACGACTCTCTCACTGCTAAGAAGTTAATTTAGTCTTTTTGTTGTCGAAAGACTTTTTGGACAACGCATGTTAGTGTAGATCTTTCTCCTGTCAACTTGAGAGGAGAGAGAGGAGAGAGAGGAGAGGAGAGGAGAGAGATGAGAGGAGAGAGGAGAGAGAGAGTGAGAGGAGATGAGGAGAGAGAGAGAGAGAGAGATTGAAAAAGGTCATATAGAAAATAAGTACCCTTGAGAAATCTGTTCTGTTCTTTTTACATTCTGACATATGTACTATTAGTATGATTTCAGGCAACGACGTTGAAGTGTGCCGGTCTCGAATAAAAGCTGCTCTGTGCTAGGTTTTCTTATGGGAGCAAACGTTACCCGCTTGTTTACTGTTTATGTCTTTTTTTCAGTTTTTTTTTCTCCCCAAATTACCCTCTTCATTAGAGGTCATGGCCTATGTATGAATATGCAATTATATTTCTCTCTCTCTCTCGTGTGTGTGTGTGTGTGTGTGTGTGTGTGTGTGTGTGTGTGTGTGGTGTGTGTGGTGTGTGTGTGTGGGGATCAACATTCAACTTGGGACTAAAGGAAAAAACTGATTACTAATCGTCGATGCAATATGTACACACATGCGCATGACCCGGCATTCTCCTGTCAGAAGATATGGCATGTGTTTATCAACAGTAGCCATGTTGACAGTCAGGGGAAACAGATTCGCCATTATCTTAATCAAACCTCTCTACTCTCAGTTGTCAGGATGGCCGAGCGGTCAAAGGCGTTGCGTTCAGGTCTAACCTGGTTTTCCAGGCGTGGGTTCGAATCCCACTCCTGACATATTTTTTTCGTGGGTAGGATGGGAGAAGACTGGTGGGGGAGGGGGGAGCAGAGAAACTGTGTTGAGTTGTTTTTCGAGATAAATATTACTTGTTTATTAGAATATCGGGTTCCCCCTTTCGTGGTTGTTTGTTTGTTTGTGTCGTTATATATTTATCTTTTTATTTATTTATTTATACTTTTTTGCTTGAATGCTAAAGGCACTTTTCATATATTTGCCACTGTGTGTGATCTTCTGTTTTTCACTACCTGTATTGGATGATGGTTTGTCTGTGAACATAATCACGCACAAAGTAAAATAAGTAAATTAATTAATTCATTCATTCTTTATTCAATGAATTGATAACTAATATAATAATAATAATAATGGTTTCTTATATAGCGCTTATTCAAACGAACTTCTCTAAGCGCTTTACAAAGTCATACTACATCCACCCTTCTCATATACAATAATACACCTTACACCCAGCTACAAATACTATTACTACAATAACTAACAAATCCTTATCCTACGAGTGTGACATTCACTTATTTTTCAAATATCACTAAAAAAGCTTAATCCTATAACGTTCAATCATACAACAAATACATATACATAGAGAACATACACATACACTACATTTGAAAAAGGCCCAGACGGCTATGAGATAGGTTGTACACCCCCCCCCCCCCACACACACACACAGCATTGACTAATTATGAGAAAACAGATGGGTTTTAAGTTTAGACTTGAAAGAAGAGATAGAATCTAAATGTCTGAGAGAGTCTGGCAGTCTGTTCCACGTCGCTGGAGCTTGAAAAGAGAAAGATCTTTCACCAGTAGTAGTCCTGAAGCGAGTCATGTAGAAGGCGGTCGTCAGCACAGGAGCGTAGTTGTCGAGAGGGGGTGTAGATTTTAAGGAGATCTGAGAGATAAGATGGGTCCATTTTCAAGAGAGCAGAGAAAGTGAGAGTTGAGATTTAGTACGAGATACGGTTTGAGACAGATAGCCAGTGAAGAGAGTGAAGTAGAGGCGAAATGTGATTATATTTTCCTGCTCTACAGACGACTCAGGCTGCATGATTTTGGATTCGCTGTAATCTTTCTATTAGGTATTTTGGAAGGCCGGCCAAACGTGAGTTGCGTAATCTATTCTAGATAAGACAAATGCACAAATGAGAGTTTTTGTAGCATCTGTAGAGAAGGTGACGTACGGAGTTGATTCTTCTTAGTTATAAATAGGCAATCTTGCAGATATTTGAAACCTGTTTCTCAAAGAAAAGGGAATGGTCAAGAATGACCCCTAGACTGCGGACAGAGGTGAGACAGAGACAGTACAGTCATTGACAGTGATAGTTGAAGGCAGAGAAGGATGGTTAGGTTGTTTTGTCACGAACATGAGTTCCGTCTTGTCGTCGTTTAGCTGTAGTTTGTTGGTTGTCATCCAGTCCTTCAGGTCAGCAATGCCGACCCGCATCCGAGAAATCAGTGAGTCAATTTCAGCAATGGGAGCCGACTGATGAAGTTGAGTATCGTCAGCAAAGCTCTCATGCGACATGGCGTGACCACTGATGACGTCAGACACAGGACTGGCCCCAGTACAGAACCCTGAGGCACACCGTACCTAATAGGAGAACTGTCTGAGTATCTGCCCTGTACACACACTGTCTGAGTCCGTCCAGTCAGTAAGAAATAATCCAGTTCAGAGCTGTGTCTTTGAATCCAAAGGAAGTTTGAAGCCGTGAGAACAAAATATTATGATCGATCGTGTCAATGCTGCGGAGTGGTCTAACATCGCTAATAGAAACATTCCCATCGTCAAGCCCACAGAGGGGGTCATTGACTATACGGAGGATGTGCTGTCTCACAACTATGGCCTTGTATGTATGAGATTGATGAGGATTCAAAGGTGATTCTTTTCGAGATGTTCTAGAATTTGTTCCAAAACGATCTTCTCCAATAATTTTGAAAGAAATGACAAATTTGATACAGGCCGATAATTCTTTAAAACATTTTTATCTAATGAGGTTTCTTGATCAATGGACGTACCACTGCGGACCGGAAGATTTCAGGAAACGTGACCAGAGGACAAAGAGGTATTGATAACATGGGTAAGATGGGGTAGGACGTCATCAATGCACTGAAAGAGCAGCTAGTGGGAATGGCATCAAGTTCACATGATTTAGGGCTGCATCGCAAACAAAGTTTTTTGACATAGTCTTGATTAACAGGGCTAATAACAGCCGGGAGTCCGCGACGCTAACCACTTCGCCACGGCGGCTGGTGATCTGTTTTTTACTCCCTGTATTGGCTGGTTTGTGTGGGAACATAATTACGCAAAAACTAAATAAGTTAGTAAAGAAATTTATAGATAAATGAATAAATGAAACTGTGAATCTGCAGCAATGTAGAAAAAAAAGAAGATTAATAAATAGATAAATGAATAATACTCCCCTCCCTCCCCCCCCAAAAAAAAAAAAGAAAAAAAAGACAAAGAAAAAGAAACTTTTTAATCAAGAGGCTTATGCTTTCTGAACGAACAGGCTTAAATATACCAAAAAAATATGATAATGAAATTAAATTAAAAGCCATAAATAAGTAGCTAAAAAAAAAAACTCACTTATAATCATCAGCAATATCCGAACAAGAAAAGAAACAAAATGAGTTAATAATACCCCCATCCCCCCTGCAAAAAACACCACTTTTTAATCAATTTTCTGAAACCAAAACGCCTAAGCATGTAATAATAATAATAATAATAATAATAATAATAATAATAATAATAATAATAATAACAATAACAATAATGATGATGATGATGACGATAATATAATAATAATAATAATAATAATAATATTAATTAATAATAATAATAATAATATA
>CM031628.1:52153033-52154134 GCA_018398815.1 Conus ventricosus | reverse complement strand
GTGTTGTGTCTGTCTCCGTCTGTTTCTCCTTCTCTTCTCCTGTCTGTCTGTGCTGCCGGTAATTCTCTCTCTCTCTTCCGCCACAGGAAAAGGCGGCTTTTAGGCCACTTTCGCCCAAAAACTTGGTGGAGGGTGAAAGTGGCTTAGAGTCGGCCTTTTCCTGTTCTCTATGGATTTTGTTAAAGGACATACCTCTCCTTTGAACTGCTCGAACGGACATAAAAAGATTGATATCCAGATATTCTGCCGAAAGGGAAGACATTAAACGTAATGCCAGGATTGTCCTTTTCCCTATGTGCATCTGACTCAACCAAGGGTGAGGATCAGTTCTTGTCATTCACCTCAGTCAGTGTTTTGGGTCCAGTGCAGAACTTCCAAGAGCACAAGTTTAATTGTTCGTTGTAACAGTCGTCATGGTCACAATCGACTGTCTGTACACAATATTCTCCCACTGTTCAGCAAGTGCTTAGGTCACAGGTCAGGTTTAAGGCAGAGGTCAGGGAGTGACTGAGCTGTTTGCATTGAGAGAGGCTGCCCTGCTTTTCTGACCAGAGGACAAAGCCAGTGTGGAAAAAAAAGAGAATTTTGCCCTTGGATTTAGGACTAATGAATTAGTTCTATGGCAATCATAAGCAGGGACAGAGAGGTGACTCGTCTTCCTTCGCTATTGGTGGTACGTTGGGATTTGGAGGTGAAAAATCTAACAGACAAAGAGAAGGAGGAGAGGAAGGGGCGGTTTTGTGTAAAATGTATTTGTACATTTATGAAGTAGGAGAAAAAAAGTATACACGAACAAACTGTTACCGTTTCAAAGTATTGTGAAGAAACCGTAACGGCCGGACCGTAAGATGGCTTTGTACAAATGAGGGTCCATCTTCTAAAGTAAGTTTCTGTTTCAGTTTCACCAAGGAGGCGTCACTGCATGCTAAGTTTTGAGACCACACTGCGCACGATTTAAAGCTGATGGATACATGAATTAATAACTAAGATGGGAGAATTTAAGAAAAGGGCCTCATGGCTACGACTTAGCAGATGTCTGACCTATGCATTAGCCCAACGCGCTGGTCAGACCTTGCGTAGTTACCTAACATTGGTTGTGCC
>CM031628.1:52128033-52148033 GCA_018398815.1 Conus ventricosus | reverse complement strand
AAAGTTCCGAGGATTTTGGCGGTGCAGTGATGAACTCTTGGTGTATACTCCACTCACCCACCTCATCAAGTTCTCTCTTCGCCAAGTTGCATGCCTCATCCTCCCCCATCCCCTTCATTGCCAGCTTTCGTTTACCGACACGTGCATAAACGACTGAAGCGAGTGTGAAAACACTTGTTGGAAAGGCACAATGAGCCACAGGGAGGACCTGATAAATGTCAGTGTGGATCCAGGTCAAAAGGCCAGTCCAGTTTTTTGTTTTTTCTCTCTTTTATTTTTCGCTTCGTATTGATTGACCAAAGGATGATACTTTGAAGAATCGGAAGTGCTGGAAAACAAGCGCAGGTCAACAATTCTTCTGTTATCAAACAAAAAAGTAACTGGGAAAGATTAAAAGAAAAAAGGGAGGGATGAGGTACAGAAAAAGAAATGACAATGAAAAAGGCGTGTGGTGGAATGCAAACATAAAATCCTTCAACAAACAGCATATGCTGAGATCATGGCCTGTCTTGCCGGCAGAAACATTGACATTGCCTGCCCAGAGATCGCACTCATCAGTAGAACCCAGCATCTGTCGTTCATTGATTGAGACTCATGAGCGAGACCAGGCTGGTTTGTGTTGGCCCTCCCTAGCCATCGAAAGGAGATAGACCACCCAGAAAGCTGTGGTATTCCCCACAGAAAAAGTTGACTCCACGTGTGTGTGTGTGTGTGTGTGTGTGTGTGTGTGTGTGTGTGTGTGTGTGTGTGTGTGTGTGTGTGTGTGTGTGTGTGTGAGAGAGAGAGAGAGAGAGAGAGAGAGTGTGTGTGTGTGTGTGTGTGTGTGTGTGTGTGTGTGTGTGTGTGTGTGTGTGTGTGTGTGTGTAGTTGTGTGTCTGTTTGGGTCTCTGTGTGTGTCTGTGTCCTGCGTGTCTGTGCGTTTGCGTGCATGCGTACATATATGTGTGTGCGCGCGAACGTGCATGTGTGCATGTGTGTGTGTGTGTGTGTGTGTGTGTGTGTGTGCATGTGTGTGTGTGTGTGTGTGTGTGTGTGTGTGTGTGTGTGTGTGTGTGTGTGTGTGTGGAACAGGCGCGCGCGCACGCACACACTACCTCATTAACAATGAGCAAGGACAACTGAAACCTGAAGTCGGATCAATCGTTTAATTAGCACATGTTAAAATGTAAGCATAAACATTTTTGGTAAAGCAGTGTAGGGCACACAAACATTGATAGATTGTAAACTGAATACAAGTTCAGCGACTGATTGTGAGAAAATTGTTACATTGATCAAATGGTAAAAGTTGTAAGAATGATTGTGAGACAATCGCTAAAATAGATTCAAAAGGTACAAGTTCAAAGACTGATTGAGGGACAATCGCTAACATAGATTAAATGGTAAGACTCAATACAAGTTCAAAGACTGATTGTTGCAATCGTTAACAGTAATCATATGGTACATGTTCAGAGACTGATTGTCAGACAATCGTTAACATAAATCAAATTGTGCAAGTTCAAAGACTGATTGTCAGACAACATCAGGAAGAAAACGATAGGGTTGTGTGTCTAGTTTAGTGGGGTGGTGTGATATATTTGTGACGGTTGTGGTAATGGTAGATTGATAATAATGGTGGTGGTGGTGATGGTGGGTGGGTGGAGGGTGTGTGGGGGCGGGGGGAAGGGGGATGGGAAAAAATTATAATATATAAATATATGTGTATATATATAGAAGGGATAAATAAGTAGATTAAAAAAAGGGTTCAGATGAATAAAATAAATGATTTTGCTGGGTGATGAAAGAGGTGGTAGTTATGTGCGGGTAGTTGTGAAAGGTGTGTGGGTAATGTTAATATGGGAGGGAAGGGAATGGAAGATAAATGGGTGATAAGGTATAATTGGGGGGGGGGGGGGGGGGTTAAAAAAGCGGGGTAGGGGGGGGGGGGGGGTATAGGGGGGGAGGAGGGTAATGTGTGTGTGGGGGGGGGGGCAGGAGAAGGAGAGCTCATATCTCTTGATCCACTGAGGGGTGGGGGGGTGGGAGGTTGGGGGTTCATATAAATAGTGTTGTATAAAAAAATAAACAATGCTGTGGGATGATGTTCATTATAACAGGTGAAATAATGTGTTGGCATCAATATGTTGATGTTTGTTGAGAAAGATAGCAGTGGTAAATGAAAAACAGGATATCATGTGTTGCACACACACACGCACACGCACGCACACACCCACACACACACACACACACACACACACACACACACACACACACCACACACACACACACACCCACACACAAAAGGGGTGGGGTGGGGTGGGGGGGGGGGGGGTGGACTACATGTAAACAATGTTCTGGGCGAGTTATGATCATATGATCATAATGAGATTTACTGTGGAAAGGTTTCTCAACATATTCACACACACACATACATACATATATGTATAACACACACACGCACGCACGCACGCACACGCACACACACACACACACACACACACACACACACACACACACACACACACACACACACACACACACACACACACACACACACAAACGGGGGGGGGTAAAAATTATTATCATCGATCAGTCACTGATTGGTGGTGATCATGTGGGATGAACGGTAGTGTAGGAAGAGTTTCTTCTCCGTTCCCTTAGGCAGGAATCCTGGAGGTACTAGCAAAGGCTAGTATGGTGAAGGCCCTCCAGTGGTCAATAAAGTTTTGCACTCATCGGGTGTTGGCAGGCCAGGTTTCTACTTTTGGTGTTGTTGGACTGTTCCACCGTCATTGGGGCTGCATGGATAAATTGAAGACTCGCCAGTGTGGAGTATTGCAGAGATGTGGTGTCACAGTCTGGAGTGCCCAGTTCTCAGTATCACAATGATGGTCTTCTTCTTCGTTTACTTAGGTAGGAAACCTAGAGGCACTGACGGAGGTTGCTGTATGGTGAAGCCCCTCCAGTGGTCAGTGGGGTTTTGCACTCATTGGTGAGTTGGCAGGCCAGGTTTCCACTTTGGGCCCAACCGGGAATGCTCCACTGTCTCTGGGGCTGCACTACATTGATAGTTTGAAAGACTCACAGTGTGGAGTATAGTGGACCTGTGATGCTAAAGTCAGGAGAGCCTTATCCTCAGTCCAACAATGTTCAATGGTCTCATCTGGGCATCCGGTAGTATACATCTCTCTTGTTGGAGTCTGGGTGCTGCTCAAGTCATCTTCCTATTAGTTTCCTTGGAAATATTTTAGATTTATTCCAAGGAGGCTGCCTTTTACAGTTGGGGCTGCTGTCCTCCTTCCTTTGTCAGTTGGTCGGCTTCTTCATTTCCATATAGTGCAGTATGGAGGTGTTCACTGGATAGGAGTATTTTCAGTGGATAGGAGTATTTTCAGTGACTGATAAATGGTAATAATTTTAAATCAGTAGTCCCCGCAGGGTGATGACCATTGTTATACAAGTGGAAAAATGCAGTGGTGATGGTGTAATGGTGCAAGGTGGGGGAACATAGGAAAATATAGCAAGGTGGGGGGACATAGGAAATATCAATGACCTTGGGTGATGCCCACTGGCATGGTTGAGATCAATGGTAGTGTAGGGTGATGGTCACTGAGGTAAGTGGAGTAATAAGGGGCATTGGTGTAATATTGCAGGTTGAGAAAGTGTGTGTGTGGGGGGGGTGTAGATGACTGGTGGGTGATGAAACATGTTTCATTGGAGATACTGTAGGATGATGATAATTGTATAGGTGGGATGATGTTGTGTCATGGTGTAAAGTGCCGGTGGGGGATGGGGCAGATGTTCAAAGATGGGTAAATGATGATCTTGGTCAAGGTGTAGGTATGATGGTTAAAACCACGATCACCTCCAGCATCTCTACGCGTCATGTCGATGTCCTTTAGCCAGCAGATGGGGGGGAAGACCGCAGTCAGCATGTGCATCAAATAGCAAAGGACGAAGGTGGCGAGACAGATCCTCCGGAGTTAAATCCACAGGCACGTGCGACAGAAAATAATCAAAGAGTACAGGACGAGCTCCCGATCGCTGCAGCGAGAATGACCTTGGGAAAGGGCTGGGGGGCTTCAACGTCCAGCGCCGGAGTGGTCTGTGCATCGTTGGTCTGTTGTTGCCGCCCAGTTTCCTCATCAGCTGCTCCTTGTCGTTTTTCCATGAGCCCGCAGTTGCTGCCTGGCATTCAGGTGTTCCCCCAGTGAGCGGACGGGGGACCCTGCCAAGGTGACTCTGTGTCCGGGTTGTCAAGCAGGCCACGCGGCTTTCTTCCGTTCACCCCAAACTGTGAGAGGGAAGGAATTCTGTTTTACGTCTCGTCACACATATAGGTGATTGCAGACGTCTAAATAACATATTGTTTACAATTTTAGACTATTATTATAAAAGAAAAGAGGACGATGTGGTTACATGGAACATAAATAAAGCATAGATGAATTGTAGGACAGTAACTATGAAAAATTAGATAAAAAAACTAAAATAATCTAACTTACGATTATGATTATAAAATGTTCCTTAATGGACTTCCCAAAAGGTTACTCGTTAATTTAACAAGAGAAACAACTGGCAACGAATCTAAAAAGTCAAACACATTAACATGCCCAGTGTCAGCACTTGGTATAACACCATTCAAAAAGGGTTTCGTTAGTTCACAATCAAAAATCACATGTTGAACTGAAAGATCCCCACGACATACGCACTTAACAGTCTGGCAATACTTGGTTCGTAGGGAATTACATAAAAGTCTAAAAGTCAGGCTAGAAACCGGTCGGCTAATTGACACAAAGTTTGACAGAGTTTGCTGACGAGGTTTTGATGAGGAACTGTATTGACTCCAGAAATCCCTCTCGATTATATGATTAATTTCCTTGTATGATAAAGGACAATCAACCTTAATACTACCAAATATATTCTTTGCTCCCCTTTTTGCTGCTCGATCTGCTTGATCATTAAAAACGAAGGAGGTGTGCGATGGAACCCAAGAAAATACAACATTAGTACCTTTCATGTAAAGACAGTGCAACATGTACTTAATCTCAAATAATAATTCCTCTCTTTGTGAATTTTCAAAACAATACAAACTTTTTAATACTGACTGTGAATCAAACTGTGAGACAGAGAGAGGAACGACAACACCCTGCTGGCCTCTGTCTCGCCTGGAGAAGCAGCGGACTACTAGTGGAATGAACGAAATGACAATGAAAAGGTGAGCAGAGCTAGCTATCAACTTATTGAAATCATACGTCATGGCCAGATCTGCAGAATACCAACCGCACGGTGTGGTCGGATCTTTCAAAAAGAGGAAGTAGAAGGCGGTACCACGACTGCAAAGCCATAGACCATCCACAGAGCAGTCAACGACAGACTCATGCGCATCTGAATCCGAGGGGCCGAAAGATTCCTTCTCAGCAGTTTCAAGGCTTCCACAACGAGAATGGAAGCAACCAGAGCGGTACTACGGCCCAGGCCAAGGCGGAGATAAGCGCTAATGCATGAGCGCCCTCACACGTAGGGGAAACTCCTTCCCCCATTCCTGCCGGTCTGTACCAGAGAATGATCATGGCCCAGGGTCCTAGAGCTTCTAGAAGCTGAAGCACACAGCAGATCGACATGATGATTAGTTTGGGAGCTTTGACAAAGATCCGGGTATTTGTACGGCACAGGCTTAAGATGCGTACGAGGGTGGCAATGATGAGCGCTCAGGAAAAGGCAAAGAAGGTCACCGTAAATCGAAAGACAAAGGAATTGGTGATTGCAGCCATTTTGTGAGAAGGATCTTTGAAGTGAAGGGCAGACGTAAGAAGGGCGTATTGTTGTCCTCAAATGTCCGTCTGAAAAAAAAAAAAAACGAAACAGAAAGAAATGAATTTCTATTTAAATCAAAGTAATTAGGATTGAAGTGTGTGTGTGTGTGTGTGTGTGTGTGTGTGTGTGCGTGTGTGCGTGCGTGCGTGCGTGCGTGCGTGCGTGCGTGCGTGCGTGCGTGCGTGCGTGCGTGCGTGCGTGCGTGCGTGCGTGTGTGTGTGTGTGTGTGTGTGTGTGTGTGTATGTGTGTGTGTGTGTGTGTGTGTGTGTGTGTGTGTGTGTGTGTGTGGTGTGTGTGTGTGTGTGTGACAATCATGAAAAAGGGAAGCTACTACTACAGAAACTGTGTCCATGACTTGCAGAAACATTAAGTGCATTTCAACAAAATAATACTTACGGGTGTGTGTGTGTGTGTGTGTGTGTGTGTGTGTGTGTGTGTGTGTGTGTGTGTGTGTGTGTGTGAGTGTGTGTGTGTTAATGTTTAATTGTCTATTGTCTTTCTGCCTTTGTGAAACTTTTTCATGTCTTTATTGTGCAAACTTCAAAACATGACAGCAATGACGTTGTTATCAAAAAGAAGGGGGGGGGGGAAAGAAAAAGAAAAGAAAGAAAGAAAAGAAAAGCAGAAAAGAACGAGGGAAGGTTGTACACACCAAATGTCTTCGTAACAAGGCAAAACTGCTGACCTCGTCAGTGTCACCATCAGACAAGGTTTAAACCATCATCATTATTTGTTCCTTTATTTCATTCAGTTTTAGTTTTGATCTGTTGTGTGTAAGAACCTCTGTAAACTTTATCCACAATTTGTTTGTTTGTTTGTTTATTTGTTCTTCTTTGTCGGTTGGTTCGTTCGCTGGTTTCTTGGTTGGTTTTGAAGATTATCTGATAGTTTTTTGTGGTGTTGTTGTTTTCTTTGTTTGTTTACTTTTCTTTGATTACACAGATATAAACCGACACGTTAAATATTGGTGAATAGATTGATCCAATAATATAGTCAGACCGACAGACTCACAGAAAAAAAGAACTAAAGAGAGAAACACTGTAGAGCAGTACATGCCACTCTCTCTCATTCTCTCACTCTCTCTTTCAATCTCTCTCTCTCTCTCTCTCTCTCTCTCTCTCTTCTCTCTCTCTCTCTCTCTCTCTCTCTCTTCATCAATCTTCTTGTTCTTCTCTCTCTCTCTCTGTCTCTCTGTCTCTCTCTCTCTCTCTCTCTCTCTCTCTCTCTCTTCATCAATCTTCTTCTTCGTCTCTCTCTCACTCACTCTGTCTCTCTCTCACTCTCTCTCTCTCTCTTTCTCTCTCTCTCTCTCACTCACACACACACACACACACACACACACACACACACACACACACACACACACACACACACACTCTCTCTCTCTCTCTCTCTCTCTCTCTCTCTCTCTCTCTCTCTCTCATGACTCATGGCTTTCAAATATGAACCAATCACAAATGACAGGGGTTGTCTTTCTTGACTTCAAAAAGGCGTTTGATCTTGTTGATCATTCCATTCTTCTAAAGAAAACTATCTGTCTACTTGAACCATACCCCGACAATCTCATTATTCCAATCATACTTGAACGATAGGACTCAGTATGTGGCGCTTAATGGGAAAACCTCCACTTCAGACTTTGTCAGACATGGAGTCCCACAGGGGTCTGTACTAGGCCCCCTACTATTCTGCATCTTCATCAATGATTTACCATTGTCCGTATCAGATGAAAAGGTCACGACAGATTTATTTGCTGATGACTCGTCGCTCCAAACGAATGGTAGTGATCTACAGACAATAGAAACTTCTCTCCAGGAAAGTCTAAACGACGTGTCAGACTGGTGTCATTCAAACTCAATGGTCATACACCCAGCCAAAACCAAATCTATGATTATAGCTACCCGCCAAAAACACCAGTTGACTCCTCTTTGCCTAAAACTTCAGTTGAATGGCACTTCTATCGAGCAGGTAGATGAGCATCGTGTTTTAGGGTTAACGATAGATAAAGAATTGAAATGGCAATCTCATCTAAATAACGTATGCAAGGTAGTCTCAAAACACCTTTTCCTGTTATCTCAATTAAAGCGCTACGTCAACAGTAATGTGCTTAAACTTTTCTTCAATGCACACATAATGTCACGTATAAATTACGCCTCAACAGTGTGGGACGGCAGTAGTGACGTCCACAAAAAAAAGGCTGAATTCTCTCCATAGACGTGCAGCAAAGCTACTCCATCCAGCTGTATCTCTAACAACAGACGAAAAACTAAAAGCGCTGAACATACTTCCTCTGAATAGGCAATTGGAATTCAACAAGGCATCATTTATGTTTACAATCTTGACAGATACTATGCCATGTTAAAATCAATGCCCTTTTTACAAGATCGAACAGCTTTTCTGGCTCGACGAAATTCCTTCTTCCCTACCCACGCATTGATCTATACAAAACAAGCCTAGCTTACTCTGGACCATATGTCTGGAACTCACTTCCACCGAATCTACAAAACATGAATACTTTAAAACCTTTCAAGGAACATTTGCATAAACATTTTATGTCTCAGTAGTTAAATTATTCGATTACAATGATTAGCGTCCATTCGCTAAGTCTTCTGTGAACCATACTTTGGATAAATCGTCTCAACATAAAACCTACTCCGTTAAAATCGCTCATCCCCACTCCCACTCTGTCTACCATCCCTTTTCTCCTCCCCCTACCTACCATTCTCTCTTCCCCACCCTCCTCTGACCTCTCTCTCTCTGTAGTTTTTGTTTGTTTGTTTGCTTGTAAGTTTCCTTTTGTTTTACCATCCCCCATCTCATTAGTGCTTTTATGAGCAGTTTGCTTATCATTGTAGAATTAGATTATCATGTTGGTATGTTGCATTGTCTGTATGAATGATATGTGCTGAAATAATGTATGCATGACAAGGACAGATTGTAAGACTAGGCTTTGGCCTAAAATCTTCATCCTTGGGTATTAAAGATCAATCAATCATCAATCAATCAATCTCTCTCTCTCTCTCTCCCTCTCTCTCTCTCTCTCTCTCTCTCTCTCTCTCTCTCTCTCTCTCTCTCTCTCTCTTTCTTCACACATGTGACAGATTTTTTCAACACAAAACAATTTGGGACATGTAAAGTTTACTTCCACCCACAACTCCTTTTCAATACGAAATGAAAAAATGCTCGCTCGCACACAGACACACACACAGACACATACACACACACACACACACACACACACACACACACACACACACACACACACACACACACACACACACACACACACACACACACACACGCACGCACGCACGCACACACACACACACACACACACACACACACACACACACACACACACACACACACACACACACATAAAGTGAATGAATTCAGACTTCATTGAAAACAAATAGTTTTGACTGAACTCGCGTTTTTGTCGACAATTCTGAGACATTCCGAAACCATTTTGGGTGGTTCGGAGGGCTCAACGACTACACTGATTGAGAAAAGAATTAAATCGATTTTCATTCAAGAGAAAAAAAGGGAGTGGAGATGTGTGTGTGTGTGTGTGTGTGTGTGTGTGTGTGTGTGTGTGTGGTGTGTGTGTGTGTGTGTGTGTGTGTGTGTGTGTGTGTGTGTGTGTGTGTGTGTGTGTGTGTGTGTGTGTGTGTGTGTCACGAGTTTGTCACGAGGCCTACGACGATTGACCCATCTGGGGTGGCGGAATTATTCATTTATTTATTGTCGTTGCTGTGGTCGTGTATCCGTCCCTTAATGTGGCTTGTGGTGCGTTTGCACCTTAATGTCGTTCAGCTCAGGTTAGGTTTGCTTTCTCTCTCTCTCTCTCTCTAATTCCACTGCCCGTGCAATTCATCCTGCAGGTTCACGGGTGGCGGTACCTTTCTCTCGAACTTGCTGTCTATCGGCCTCTCACCTGTCTTTTCACCTGCCGCACGTGCAAGATTCCTCTTGGGCTTGAGGTATTCTCACTGTGACGTAGGGTGGCATGTTGGCCGCCATCGCTTAGGCAGGTTTTCTCTTCACTCGAGCGGAAGATGTCTCTGGGAGCGCCTGCTCCGGTCCTGGTTCTTCACCACTTCGTCGAAGGTACGGTCGGTACCTTCATTCCTACAGTCGGCCTGTAGGGGAGGGACATCATCTCTTTTCCGCATCTGCTCTGCTGGTCCTCTCGACTGGACAGAGGCAGAGAGTCGCTTGACCCATCACTTCTGGGTCACCACGGGTAGCTGGTAAGCATCAGTTTCGGGTTTGTTTGGGTTTTTTTTTGTTAGCCGGCTATTCTTCTCTTTGCGCAATTTTCTTTTTTTTTAAAAGTTATAAAAGAAATTTGTTTGAGACCGCTTTTCGGGTTTAAATTAAATTTTTTAACCTGGCCATTCAAATTAATAAAAAATTTTTCTCCTTTTTTTGCATCTGAGATGGGGAAGTGGGTGGGGAGGGAAAAACCCGGGTGATTCAGGGTTGGTACTTGTTTTGGTCTCCTCTCCGCCCCTGTCACATTCCCGGCTTTATCTTGGGCCACCCTTTTTGTTTTGGAAAGGGGGAACGAGTTTATGTTTGCGAGCGTGGTAGCATGATTAGTCTTTTTGGATCGGGGGTTGGGGAAATTGTTCGTTTTGAAAGTGCTATAAAAGTGGTGATAATTTCCCATTAATTTTTATTTGCAAATTGAGAGTTAAAAAGCAAGGGTTGCTGTATTAGTTCATTTCCTAAAAAGGAAAATTTTGAGCGTGAGTGAGGGGGGTGAACCATTTTTTCTATTCATGGTTTCCTGTAAATGTAACTTCTTACCTCTTCGTTGAGGAACCTTTAGCGAACGTTCCTGGGGTTGGTTTTTTTACTTTTATGTTCAGGTCTGTTTTGAGCTGACTGTTATTTTAGTCAGCGAACCTCCCCTCGCCCATCTGCGGGGGCGTGGGTTTGACAGCAAAACCGACTGTACTGATGGGGGGGTTCCAGTACCTTCTTTTTTCCTCCCAGCCCCGTTTTCCCCCCCCCCGGGGGGGCTTCACCCGGACCGCAGGGTTTGGGGCCATGCACGGTTGGGGCCGCACACTGGGGGGCCTGCCTGGTGGAGAAGCACGTGGGTTTTGCCGGGACAGCCCCTGATCCCTGCCGGGACCTCCGCGACAAACCCTCGCCCCAGGGGATGGCTCTCCACCGTCCTGCACTTCAAACAGCCCAGGACGGTGTGGTAGCTCGTGGCGGCGATTTGGGCGTATTGCTGTTGTGTCAGTGTGTCGGCATCGAAGGACCTCCGTTCAAGAACCGACCCGGTTTGGGGCACCTGGTGCGTCGGGTGCCCCGGGGTTTTTGGAAGGCAGGGGTTTGGGGGGGAAAACATGAACAGGGAAAGGGATGGGGCTGGAAATGCATATTTAAATCAGGGTTTATGTTGTGTGTGCTGGAAGTTTATTTTAATTAGGTTTGTTGTGGGGTTTTGGGAAGCAAAATTGTTGTATGTCGTGTGTGTTAAAATGTTGATTGTGATTGTGCATTTTTTTTTTTTTTTTTGTGTGTTTGGAATGTTTTAATTGTATTGTTTGTTTTGGGTAATAAATGGGGTGTTGTTTAAAAATTTTTCTTGTGGGGCCCCCTTGCGGGGCGTGTGAGGTCAGTCACTCCCTTTACTCCCATCAGCCCGATCCTGTCGGGCAGACCTCCGGGGGTCGGCGGACATTTGGGGGGGCTCGTCCGGATTGAAGGGTTCTGATCTCCTCGTTTCGCGGAGTACCTGTCCAGTCCTGTCTGTTTTGTATACGTTTTGTTGGTTGTCATTTTTTTGTGGGGGGTTGGCTGGGTGACTCTAGCGTGTAGGGAGTCTGGTGGCCGAGGGAACATCGGTGTGTGGGGAGTCGGGGGTGAGCCCAAGGGGGAGTCAACCGCGCCCCAGACCTCCTCCTTCCCCGGGTGCCCACGCAGGTACGGCCGTAAACTTTCCTTTCTGTTGCCACTCAGTCTGTTTTCCTGTTTTGATTAACCAGTTTTTTTTTTACCGGGTTTATTGAGTCAGGTGGGTGTATGGGAGTTAGTGTCACTTTTCCTTTTCCCCGGGATTCCGTCTCCCCATTTTGTTTTTTTTGGGTGACCCCCCACCGCACTGTTGCCTGCTTGGAGCGCGGTGTTCCAGAGTGGGAGAGCCGACATTGTTCTTAGTTTTTTTTTTATTTACTTTTTCTCAGTCATCCCCAAAGAGACGTAAATACCGACGGTATTTTGTTTCTCTCTAGGGGAATTGTCTTTTCCCCTTTAATTGAAAACCCGTAATATATTGTATGGCAAGTCCGGTGCGGTGGTAGGGCAACGCGTGCGTAAAAGAAGGGGGGTTTTTTCAAAATGAGTTCCCTATTATACCAAAATTTCGACTACGGGGATTTCCCTTTTTCCGGGCGTAGCCGAAGTCCATGGTACTTTCATACTTCTTCGCTAGGGGATTTCCCGCTGAGACCCCAAGGCGCTGGGAAAGGGCCGAGTAAGCAACAACGGGGGGGTTTTCTTTTGAGTCGCAAAAAACCAAACCTTCCCCTCCATTTTCCCCCGAAGGGGGGGGTGCCCCGGGGGGAACTTTCCTCATGGAAAGTCGAGCCCCCAAAAAGGGACGGGCCAGACTCATCCCCCCTTCGGGAGTGGAAAATCCCCAGGATATCGCCTGTCCGATGTTTTTGGAGCGACAGCGGCGAGAGGAGGGCCCTCCTGGAAAGGCTGCCACGGGATCCCTGCGAAGGAAAGAGGCTTCCGGCGGGAAGCCCTGCGGGGGAAGAGCGGAAGGCGGGAAGCTCTGCGTGGGAAAACGCAAAGGGGGGCTGATAGGGGAAAGCTCTGCTGGGGAAGAGGGATCTGCGGGGGGAAGAGGCTGCAGACAGGAAGCCCTCCTGGGGAGGAGTTAGACTGCGTGGGGAAAGATGGAAACTTTTTTCTTGGACTCCCGCATCGAAAGGGGGGTTTTATCGACGGGCAAGTGATAGATTAGAGGCCCAAAGTTAAAGCTTCCAGAGTTCAGCCCTATGAACTTTGAAGTTTTAAGCATTTTGACAAGGTTCTAGTTCATCCCAATTGCTGGGAAAAAAAGGGCCCATCACCTTTTTTTTTGGATTATCTACTAAAGGGGAGTGTGTGCTCACTCTAAATGAAGGCCGCTTATGCAGACATGCGTTGGCTCTCTAAGGTTTTTCCACCTTACTCCAGAGACGTCGGGGAGGAAATTCAGGTCCATGAAAAAGATAACGAGAACCTTCGGCATTTTGGAGATGGGCTGCGAAAAACGCTAGGGTACTGGCGTCGTTGGCTAAGCTAAGTTTGAGGTGATTCCACGAACAGCTAAACCAACATGTTCCCCAGAGTTGAGGATCCGTATAGGCGAACAGCACCTCGGGATTTGCGGCTCCCATTCTACCGGAGGTTTTGCTGAAGCCCTGAGCGATGGGCAGCCCAGATACGACGGAAACCCCCACGGGTTTAGGGGCAAAAGGGCGCCGACGAGGCTAGGGGTCAACAAGGGGGCGCATTCACGGGGACCTCACCCCCCCCGACGTTTTTTCTTTGGGGTCCCCCGGCCACATTAGGAAAAGATTGCCCTAAAGCCGCCGGTAGCATGGGGCTAGTCCTTTCCAGGCCCCGTGCCTCCTAACGTGGGGTCCACCCAGTTTTTTGGTGATTCAGAGTGCCCAGTATTTTTTCTGTTTTTGGGTTTTCCCCTTGGTCACTCCATCAGGGATTCAGGAGATCAACGCTCTTTTGCGAAAAGGATTGGTTTCTCCTGAGGCCCGGGCGGGGCACCAGTTAGATGTGGGGGGTTGGGGGCGGTTTTACCTCCCCCCGTCCTTCTGTACTCATTCCTATCTCCCCCCCCTATTCTGTGGCGAAGTAGGGGCCTCGCGTGGACGACCTCTTTTTCCCTTCCCATGGGGAATACTTCACCTTCGCGACGGACGCAGTCATCTGTGTTACGGATCTGCCCGTCAGGCGGTGGGGATTTACCCGCCCCAAAGCCAAGAAGCAGGGCAGGAATTGCTCCCGTTCTGCACCGATCTCGACGAGTTTGGCTAGGCTGATCCTCTACCAGGGTTTCGTTTTCAGGCCAGGGACGGATGTCCACCCCTGCGCAACTGGTGGGTGTCCCGCTCAGTGGGCCCGACTCGCCAAGGGAGCTTTAACCCCCAAAGGGGGATCCTCTTTAGGGTTTTCACTCAGGCAGATGGGTGGCCAAGCAGCAGTCTTTCCCCAAAAGTTTGGGGAAATCTGTTTCCGCCACCCCATGTTCACCCATGGAGGTCATAGGGGCTAAAAACGGACTCTCGAGCAGTTGACGGGATTTCTCGGGCCGGGGGGATGAATTCTCAGGTCAGGCAGTACTCCCCCGCATTGGTACCTGTCAAGGGACAACGCCTAAGGGGGTTGGGGGTTCCCCGGGGATAAAACCCAGGTTGGGGGCCTCACAAATTTGGGGGTCGACCTGGGGGGACCCATTAATCCCCATCCGACCCCGGGGCACCGCTACATTTTGGTGTGGTGGATTGCACTCGGTATCCAAGGGGCTGTCCCGCTTAGGACTACGTGCCCCTACTGTTGCGAAGCTCTTGGCAGTTTTGGGCCGCCTGGCGGCCCAAGAAGATCCTTTCAGCCCGGAACCCCCTTTTTCTGTCCGAAACCAGCAGGAATGAACGCTCTGCTCAACTTTCACAAGGGAAAACGTCACCCTATCTGCGCAGGCCAAGGGCCTTGTCGAGCCTTTAAGGGGACGTTTGAACAGATTTTTGCGTCCCGTTGCAAGAACCTCGTGATGGGATCGTTTCATCCTGCTGTACTGTTCGCCTACGGGAGGTTCCACAAAAAGCAAGGTCCCCGTTCGAACCCCGTATGGCAGAAATACGAGGACCCCCAAAAATCTTGAAGAGATGTGGACTCACGACGATAGGAACCTGCGCAAGAGGAGAGTCGAATGTGGTCGATCTGTGCAACCGCATCGCTCACTTGCCAGCTGCTCAGAAAACATTTGCAGTCGGCAAAAACCAGTAAAAGGCTTTGTACGCCCGGGCGGTGTTGAACGGTGGTTTGGCCAGTGATGAGGTG
Source organism: Conus ventricosus (assembly GCA_018398815.1). NCBI lineage: Eukaryota > Metazoa > Mollusca > Gastropoda > Neogastropoda > Conidae > Conus > Conus ventricosus. The sequence continues at coordinate 52,133,152 of CM031628.1, read as the reverse complement.
TTGCTTCTTTTTGCCCCAAAAGAAGAAAAGTTTCAGCTTGCTTTGGGAGGGGCCCTTTCGTAGTTTCAGGCGGGTGGGTGACTGGGACTTTTGGGTTCCGTGCGAGAAGGAACGCCTGTATCATGCCAACCTCCGAAGGCATACGTGCGACGAACCGTGCCAGGGAGGATTCACCCCTGTCGTTTGGAGAGTGGCGATGGCACGCGGCGTGGCTCAGGCATCCCCACTGTTTCCCCCCGCGAGGAGGAGTCGTGGCAGGGTGTTGTTTGGGTTTAAACCTCTCCTCACTCGGAAAATCAACTGCCCAGGGTTTTGCCCAAAAGTTCCCGGCGTACCCAAAAGAAGTACGGGGCCCGGGAAATTTGTACTGGGGAGCGCATCATCCCCCATGCCTGAAGGATCCGGCCAGTCAGTCGTCGACCATGGGGTTGGGGGAGGGAATTTCAGAGTCATGCGTTCACTTTTTGCCCTATAAAGGGTTCCAAATAGGATGCTACTATCTCACCCACTCCGAGTCGCACATTGGAGAATCAGTCAGAGGGACACTTCCCCTCAACCAGGGTTTTTAAACCCCCTTTTTTCTCTGTACAGGTTAGTGACAGTTTTCACTTCGTATTTAACGGTAGGAATCACCACGATTCGGATTGCTATTTTATTGTTGGAAGTTGCTTAGTTTTTGTAAATGTTATTTTTACTCCTTTGGGGAATTCTATCGGAAACGGTTTTTTTTGGTTTATCGTACTCTGTCGGGCACAGAGTGTTGGGGTTTGGTCCCCCTTTTTGTGATTTTTTCCATGCTCAGGTTCAAAGGGCACTGTATCTCAAGAAAAAGATGCTTTTGAAGGGGGGGTTTTCACGAGTTTGTCACGAGGCCTACGACGATTGACCCTCTGGGGGGCGGAAATTTTTCTTTTATTATTGTCGTTGCGGGTCGGATCCGCCCTTAAAGTGGCTGGGTTTCGTTTGCACCTTAAAGTCGTTCAGCTCAAGTTAGGTTTTTTTCTCCTCTCTCTCTCTCCCCCCTAATTCACTGCCCGTCAATTCTCCCCGCGGTTCACGGGGGGGCTGGTACCTTTCTCTCGAACTTGCTTCTTCGGCCTCTCACCGTCTTTTCACCTGCCCCAGTGCAAAATTTCCCCTTGGGGTTGAGGTATTCTCCTGTACGTAGGGTGGCATGTTTGGGCCCCCATCTTAGGCAGGGTTTTCTCTTTTCGAGCGGAAGAGTCTCTGGGGGGGCCTGCCCGGGCCTGGTTTTTCACCCCTTCGCGAAGGGACGGTCGGTACCTTCATTCCTACAGTCGGCCGTAGGGGAGGGACATCATTTTTTTCGTCTGCTCTGCTGGTCTCTCGACTGGACAAGGGCAGAGAGTCGCTTGACCCATCACTTCTGGGTCCCCACGGTAGCTGGTAGCACAGTTTCGTGGGTTTTTTTGGGGTTTTTTGTTACCGGGTAATTCTTCTTTTTGCGCAATTTTCTTTTGTTTTCAAAATTATAAAAGAAATATTGTTTGAGACCGTTTTCTGGTTAATTCAAACTTTTCCTCCATTCCAAATTATAAACCCAAAATCTTTCTCCTTTTTTTGCCGATGAAGCGGTAGTGGTGGGGGGGGGGAAACCCGGGGATTCGGTTGGTATTCTTTGGCCGCTCCCCCCCGTCACAATTGGTCTCTATTTTTTGGGGCCCCGTTTTTTGTGTTGCAAGGGGAACGAGTTTTATGTTTTCGGGTGCGTACCATGATTAGTCGTTTGGAGCGTGTTGGGGAATTGTGTCGTTTTTTAAATTTCATAAAAGTGGGGATAATTGGCCATTGAATTATTTTTTGCAAAGTGAAGTTATAAAACAATGGTTGCTGTATTAGTTTAGTTTCCCAAAAAAGGGAAAAAGTTGGCGTGGTGAGGGAAGGATGAAGCCATGATTTTTCTATTCAGTGTTTAACCTGTGAGTAACTTCTTACCTGCTTCGTTTTAGGGACCTTTAGCGAACGTTTCCCGGGTTGGTTTTTTTACTGTGTTTGGGGCAGGGGCTGTGTTTTAGGATGCTGTTAGTTTAGTCAAGGGGAAACCCCCCCTCGCCCATCTGCGAGGGGCTGTTAGGATTTGACAGCAAATTTCCAACTGTACTGACTGCGGGTTCCAGTTTCCCTTTCTCTTTCCCCCCCGTTTGTTTTCCTCCCCCCGGGGGGTTCACCCGGGGCCTGCCCCGGGTTGGGGGCCCGGCCCGGGTTTGGGGGCCCCACAGGGTTGGGGCCGCGCGCTGGTGGAGAAAAACACGTGGGGTTTCCGGACGGGCCGATCCCCGTCCGGGAAAATCCGCACAACACCCGTCCCACGGAGGGGGGGGGGGGGGGGGGGGGGGGGGGGTGTTCATGGGGTTTCCTCAAACACCCTTGAAACCGACCCCCGGTTTTTGGGGCACCTGGTGCGCCAGGGTGCTCCCCGTGGACTTTTGGAGAGGCAGGGGTGGGGGAACAACATGAACACGGAATGGATGGGTGCTGGGAAAACAAAATTATAATCATGGTTATGTGTGTGTGCTGGAAAGTTATTTATAATTTTTGGTCATGTTGTGTGTGTTGAAGCTTAATTGTGTGTAGTCGTGGTGTTGAAATGCTTGATTGTGATTGTGCTGTTGTTTGTGTTTGGGAAGCTTTAAATTGTGATTGTGTGTTTGTGTGAAAAATGGGTGTTGTATTGTAATCTTTTTTGTGTGGTCTCTTCGAGGGGGTGAGGTCAGTCACTCCCTTCACTCCCTCTAGACCGATCCTGTCAGGGCAACCTCCCGGGGGCGTCGTGCGTGTGTGTGGTGTGTGTGTGTGTGTGGGGTGTGTTGTGTGGGTGTTGTGTGTGGGGTTGGTGTGTGTTTGGGGGAGGGGGAGTTGGACGAAAGAAGTGTGAAAGCGGAAATAAAGTGGAAAAAGAATAGCGGGGAAAGTTTTAAAGGGTTTTCAAAAAGGGCAACAAAGCAAAATGCAAACAAAAAAACGTACTACCCTTTTATCTTGGATACGCGTGAGAATTCTATAAAAAGGAAAACCGTTTGGGGTTTTGAAAAAAATTTTCCATCAACTGGACCCACAATGAAAAGCCACAAATTTTCAGAAAAATCGCCAAGTACTTTAGGATATTCCAAAAGAAGGGAAAACGTTTTGGGGCCCTTTTGGGCCCTCAGTAAAGGTTATAAAAGGAAAGATAAAACATCATCATATCCATAACCATAATACATGCCCACAGAATTTTTTAGAAAGATCGCCCAAAACTTTTTGAATATTTCCCTACAGAAGGAAAACGTTTATGGGCCGTTATGGCCGTTAGTAACAGCCATAAACGGTAAAATAAAACATCGGGCATCTATTGGGAAATTGGGGGAGTACAAAAAAAAACAAAAGAAAAAAAAAACGATGAAAGCCTAAAAACTAGATTCAATTCAATTCAATTCAAATTTAACCTTTGACCCCCGTTTGGGCATGGAGGGTACAAATGTAACAAAAGAGAAACACGAAACTCCTCAGAACAATGGGTTTAATTGTTCGAAAAGTGTTTTTGTGAACTGTAATATTAAACAATCTTCCCCCTTTTTTTAGAAACTTACTAATATTCAAACAAATGGTTTTTTCCTTTTTGAAATAAATCAAGGTTTAAACAGACTTTGGTTTTAATATTTTTTTGGGGTAATTTTTTACGAAATTCATTTTTTTTGGACATTCCCTGAGCAATAAAATTCACTCCAAATTTTACCCTTTCACATTCCCACAAATACGCAAATTTTCTTGGAACATTATGGGGTCTTCCAATTTCAATTTGCAATTTAGGGTTCTACATTAAATTTGAATAAAGTAAACATAAATATCTGGTAAGGGAAAATTTTAAGTTCTTTTCCCAAAACATTTTTTTCTTTTTTTAGAATACACACTTGCGTTTTCAAGAGAACTGCGCCAATCACGAGCATAATTATTTTGCAACTCCTTTTTTAAAACACACAAATTAAGTTTTTAATGAATGTTCCCAAACACAAACAAAACCGTTTCAAATAAAAAAACTTTTAACATAACTAAGCCATGGTGAAACAAAATCCTTTGTAATTTGTTTAGTAAGAATTAATACTTTGTTTTAAATTCTTAGAATCAGGAACAACAAATTCCAGAAACCTTTTTTCACTTACTTTAATCAGTACAGATAAGGATAGATTTCCCGGTTTCACCATAAATCATTTAAATCATTGAGTTTTTTTTAATCAAATAAAATACTTTAAAAAAACGAACTGAACTTTCTAATTACAACATTTTCATAACCCCAAATTTCACAACCATACAACAACACAGGTACAACTATGGAATAAAAAAAAATTTTAGCTACATCAAAATTGGGAATTTTGCTTCGTTGCAATTGCAATAAAAAAATTGCCTTGACAGCTGTTTTTACACACCCCACACACACACACACACACACACAAACCCACACACACACCCCCCACCACACACACACCAGCGCGTACGCACGCACGCACGCACGCACGCCGCACACCCGCACGCACGCACGCACCACGCACGCGCACACCCAAAACACACACACCACACACAAACCCCCACACAAAAAACCCCACACACACACACAAACACACAACACCCACACCCAACCCAGGGACCCGAAAACAACAAAAAAAAAAAATCGTGTGCTTTTTGCGTCTCCTTTTTATTCGCTTCCCTTCCTCCTTCCCCAAAAGGACATTGAAAAGGGAAAAATTTCAGACACTTCTGCAATTCGAACCAAAGCATCTCTCTCTCCTCTTCTCTTTCCTCCTCTCTCTTCTCCTTCTCTTCTCTCTCTCCTCTCTTTTCCCCAGATCCCTCCCCCCCCCCCTCTCTCTCATTCCCCCCTCCCCCCCCCCCCCCCCCCACATCCTCCTACATCCCCCCCTTTTCCCCGCCACCGCCCCTCAACCCCCCCTTGCGTACCATAGAATGAAAAGGAAACGAAAAAATTAACTTAAACAAGGCCCCAAAAAAAATATATATTGAATGAAAACTTCAATTAAAAAACATCCACAACATCAATACATTTATTAATATAAAAAGAGCACAAGAGATTAATAAAGGTCTATTTATGAAAAATATATTTATA
>CM031628.1:52093033-52123033 GCA_018398815.1 Conus ventricosus | reverse complement strand
GTCCAGCCCTTGACCCATACCCTACCTGACTGTGAGGCAGGTCTCATGTCCAGCACTTGACCCATACCCTACCTGACTGTGAGGCAGGCCTTATGTCCAGCCCTTGACACATACCATACCTGACTCTGAGGCAGGTCTCATGTCCGTTCCTTTTTCTGTGCCAGCACGATCCACATGCCCCTTCATTTTCCTGTCGTCTGCTAGACTTTTCACTCCAAAATTCATTGTGCCCTACCAGTGGGTAGAAACACAAGGAGTCCACAAGTCGTGCATCATTCTGCTATTTTTGCCGGCATATGGCATTAAACTAATTTATTCACCCCTAATTCCAGGATCAAATAATCTTTTTCCCATCCATTTTTTTTTCTTCACACAGCCAATTTTCATCTGTTCAAACTTGATTGTTGCTACTTGACCTTTACTGGAACCCCGAACTTTGACGACGGTGGGTCATCTGCCTGAACGGGTCCTGACGTGAAAGTGAAGAGTTGTTATTGAGGCGCACAGTCGGTCGCAGACGTTGCAGGGGAAGGATTCAGAGAGGTGGGGGTCCCGCTTCCCCCTCTTCCCCTTTTGCCTGAGTGGCGGCCCCTGGCGCCCTTTACACTGCCACTATTTACAGAGTCTGGCCGGCCCCTGGCCCGAGCAGTTGTGTTTACATTGATTCTTTTCCCATGCCGTGCCATACCGCACCGTGGGCCTGCTTCTGAGGTGAACCACAGGCGGGCCGACGTGTCCGCATTCCATTCCCACGTGTCAGCTGGGGCTAAAAGATGTAGATGGCAGGAAGAGCAGCCACGTGTTTCTGGACAACGGACGAAACAAGAACTCCGCTGAATGAAAGCGTGAGCAGATGAGGCCATTCAGAAGAGGGTGGACTCAGGCACACCAAATTGTTTTCATACATTTAGTGCACGTTGGAAGATCCTGGTTGATGAGTCAGTGCCGTGAAAATATTACACCATGTGCTTTGTGAATCTCAGGCGGCTGAAATCATGACACCAAATCTGCCACTTGCATACAAAACTTCAATTTTACATGACAAATCGCCTTTTGCGCACACTTCGCTGCATCGGTGACCGAAGTTATCTTTGCCGCCGGCCTTTCGTAACAGCTATTTTCTCAGTCCGACAGCCACTGTGAGTTTGTTCTGGAAGATAATATCTTGAATTCCAGAGGTAGCATGTGAGACCAAGGCTGCAGTTGCCTGATTTCATCTATTGCTAGGTTAACGCAAAGCAGGCAGGGAGCTGTGCCGTGCCTTGCCGTGCCCAGCCAGATGTGCTCTGTTCAACCCACATGTCTTTCTGCCCTAGTGACTTCTATATCTCCAGTGGGCACTGCTCAGGGCAGTGTCTTTTCAGGTGACTGTGTCCATTCTGCAGCTTGTCAGGCTGGCCATCAGTATGTCCATTCTGCAGCTCTGTCAGGCTGGCCATAAGTATGTCCATTCTGCAACTCTGTCAGGCTGGCCATCAGTATGTCCATTCTGCAACTCTGTCAGGCTGGCCATCAGTATGTCCATGTACCTCCTGAGAGTTTCTGTCGTAGTCTCGCTGCGTTTGCTCCAGAGGCTTTCTGTAACCATAGCGATGCTGCTAACAGACCAGAAATACTGACTATTATCCTAATGTATTTTTGAATGTCTGTTCGTGTTCATACGTGAATAAATGGTTCATAGTATGTCATTTTTTAACTGCCTGTGAACATCAAATCTGTCTCTGTTCTGGTGAGTGATTCAATCATTCTTGCCATCGTCAGTCACTTGGCACAGTGAGGAGCGTGCACACAAATGCGTTTTCGTCTGCTCCCTGATTTGTCCATACCTGATCCCTGCAGTTTAGCTCTCACTTCTGGCAGCCAGTTTGTTATATCGCTTATATTTAAACTGCATAACCTACTGAAGGATTTCTTTGACACTTTGAATCGTCCATTTGTGTGTTCACTAGAAAGAAAGACATCTTACAACGAAATGTAAAGGATCTAAAGCCACACACACACACACACACACACACACACACACACACACACACACACACACACACAGAGAGAGAGAGAGAGAGAGAGAGAGAAGAGAGAGAGAGAGAGAGAGAGAGAGAGAGAGAGAGAGAGAGAGAGAGAGAGAGAGAGAGAGAGAGAGAGAGAAGAGAGAGAGAGAGAGAGAGAGGACAGTCAGACAGACAGACAGACAGACAGACAGATTAGAGGGTCGAAAATTCCTTCTACCATCTGCTGATGAAATGGTCCATTCCCTCTTCCTCACACCACTCTCCTCCCCACTCACCCCCTCCACTTTCTAAACCACATTTCGTCACTAGTTCCATTCTTCTACCGCACCACCCCCACCCCCACTCCTTACGTCACTATTGTCACACCCCTCCAACTGCGTCCCGTCCTATCTCATACCCTTAAATCTCGTTCATGATGATAAACCGTCCCACAAGCCCTCTTTCTGATCTGGGTCTTCAGGAGTGACAACTCTTTCAGGACTGATTTCTCCGGGAGTTGTTGGCTCTTTAATGACGACCACTTGGAAAATCTCTTTCGCAATGTCGCCAAAGACTGACATGTTTTTCGCATGCTGTTTAGTTCTGTTAAGGAGCGGTGGGAACGGGGGAAGAAGAGAGAGAGCGGTGAGCGTGGGGGGGGGGGGCGACAGGTGTGATGACAAGCGCTGTGCGTGCGTGTGTGTGTGTGCTGTGTGTTGTGCTGTGTGTGTGTGTGGTGTGTGTGGTGTGTGTTGTGTGTGTGTCATGTGTGTGAGAGTGAGAGTGAGAGAGGAGAGAGAGAGATCACGAGAGAGAGAGCGAGAGAGGAGACAGAGACAGAGGACAGAGACAGAGAGTCTGGATTCAGATTCAGGAATGTTTTTAGATCATTTTAGGCCATTAGCCCCTGAAGAAAGGAGGCGATTACAATATTAAAGGAAAATTATTATCATAAAGGGACAGCAGTATCACGAGAGTCCTTACATATTTACAACATTCAGGTCAATCAACGGAAAGCAACTGTTTCTCTTAACTGAAAAGCTTTATATACATAAAGAACACTAAACTACGAATCCACACTCTCTTTTCTGATGCCCTTTAGCATAGGAACAAACGAAACATACATGGTTGGTTATAACAAATTTTAAAAATTTGTATTGTCAATTAGCGGCAAAACGAAATTACCTATAAGCAGGGATGCAGGACAAAATAAAAACTTCATCTTCGACTGAGTTCTTTTCAAAGGGGACAGGAGCAATTCATTGTAAACTCGCATTTTTCTGTAGCGATTAACGCATGTACTTAATATCAGGAGATTCCAAATATAAATCTAGTGAAAGTAAATTGCTAGTGCATGTTCTTATTCACAAAAGGTTAATTTTAACTCAATGTGAGGAACTGAGAACTTGTACACATCAAATCTGTTTATCTTGATGGAATGTGGACTTTCCACGCTTGCCATCTACTGTCGAGCCAATTCTTTGTCGAATTGTTTGAATAAACTTGCGCTCATCTCCTTCTCCTTAGTAGTATCTTATGCACTATCCTAATACCCTACAGATCACACAAAAAGATACGAATCATTTGAAACCCATTATTTTGACCTTGAGTCGAGATCAAGTGTTTGTATTGTACGCTTTTTCGTGGTAATATATCATTAGTTCCATGTTTAAGTAATGTTTAACCAGTAGCGGCATACCTTTAAATGCCAGAGATTTCATATATATTGGGATTCCTGTTTGTTTTCCATTATATTTAAATTCATTTGGTTCGTTCTAAGTTCTACACCCAAAACACCTTTTTTAAATGCAGTCAATGTAACGCATTACACTAATGAACCTGCAAGCATTCTTATCTAAACTCCCATAGACTACGAACCATACTGCACAATGGTTGTATCTGTGCATCAACATTTGACATAACACATCCAAGGAATAATCTATGGTAGCACAAACAATTTCGTCATAACACATATAAATACATTCTTAGCCCTACTAGTTGGTCTTTACACTGCTGTCGACAGACAAACCTCAGCCGAGTAGAAAAAATTATGCCGCCGTTAGATTTTTTTAAACTGTTTACAACGGCAGGCGGACATTACCATCATACAGCCATCTCTCCGCAGTTGCACCCAAGTAACCTCCTTTTCCTAACAGACTATAATCTTACTTTTATCAAACTGACCTTCAAATCTAATTTATCAGCTGAGTATTTCAAATTCATTTAGTTGTCTATGCAGACCAAAACGTCTCCTCAAGAGCAGAGGGCTTTACTTCATCTGCTAGTAATAAAATAAAGAGTTGTCTATACGGCATCGTTTATAAACTCATGCACACATCACTCACCGTTTTCTACTATTTCAGTTTGTATGCTCGGTTGATAAATAATGAAAACAAAATAGGACTGCATCACCATCTACGTGTTTTACGTCTCTAGTGCAGACTCGCTATATGCTTTTAATTTATTGCAACTCTTATTCTTCTTTTTAACTGCATTGTACATGCTACGGAATACATTTTATCGCAATGTTCCTACTAATACCATTTCCTCATCCATTACAGACCACAGTTAAATTTCGATTGATCGAGTCAAACGCTTTTTCATTAATCAATAAATGCGCCTACGTATAACTTGCGCCGTTATACAAAGAAAAATGCTTTTGAATCAAAGGCAAGAGAAGGGTATAATATGATCAACAGTTCGGAGTATCCACGTTTAAAGCCCACGTCACATGACAGTTCGCCAGTTATGGATTCATGTTCTTCTTCACTAATTCATGGAGTCTTATGTTGATAATAGAACTAAATACTTGCTACTTATTTAAGACAATCGAAATACCTCCGGTAATTATTCACATTGTTTCACTTCCCCTTTTTATATTGTGGAAAAGGGTGTTAAGACTCACACCAAGACTCAGTGAAAGATACCCGTCTGAAGCAATGCAGATTAAAAACATGGACAAAAGTCACTATAATTTCTTCACATGGTGCCTTTAAAGACAACTTACTCCAATAATTCCGTCAGGTCACTGCCCGCCTGCCAGACTTCAAGTTTGTGTAACGTGCAAGCAAAACATTCGGCTCTTGAGAATTAGGACGGTCAATATACTATTTTCCGCATTTTGTAGAACGTGAATCAGATTCATTTGGTAAAGTTTTGTTCAGTAAGGACTCAAGAATGTTGGGACACCATACCTTACATTGGAATATTATTCTTAGGTTGTTTGTCGTTTCAAATAGAAATTTTTTTCATACACTTTCAAAATCTTTTTGATTATGAGCAGAAGTACCACATAGCTCTTCTAGTCTTGCTTTATCAAACATTCGTTTTTTTTTTCTAACTAACAAATTTTTGTATTCTTTCCATGACCCTTACATACAGATTGTATCATTCTATATGGGGGCCGTACGTTTCTCGTGCAAGGTGGCAGGTTGCTGGTGTCACGTCGTCCTCTGTTTTTTTACTATTTGCGTAGATGTAAAGTCTCAACCTTCTTCAAAATCGGTTGTGCTCCTACGACCCCTATGCCCATCTTGCCATCGGCGCTTCTAGATTTCAGGGTGAAAATTGTGAGAACATTTAGTTCCAATATTTCATCAGTTTTATGTGCCAAGAGGGCCATTGTGAAAGAATGGCAAATCGGTATAGCCATGTTAACACCACGAACTCGCACGCCGGTGCTCCTGCTTGGACTGACCATCGTTATGTTGTTTCTGGGGGGACAATTCCTTTCTGCATCGGGGCGAAGGAACAATTACTTCTGCGCTGTGGAGACATCGAGAGAGAGAGAGAGTCGAAGAGAGAGAGGAGACGAGAGGAGGGGGAAAGGGGGGGAGAGAGAGGAGAGTTCAGGCTTCAGTCTCTCTCTCGCTGCTTCTCTCTCTCTCTTCTCGCTCTCTCCTCTCTCGGCAAAATTCTCTTCTGGTAGGACATATTGGACACTGTACGTTTACAATAATTAAAAAAAAGAAAAGAACAAAGATATCAGCCAGTCAGTTCCCGGCAGCATTCACAAATGATCGGATTGGTGTGTTTTCTCTCTGGGCAACAGTGCAAACATGAACCGAGAGCTGTTCCTTGTGATTCACTCCATTTTGTCAAGAAGCAGTTGTGGAATACCTCTGTCACAAAAAGGCATTAGACGCTTGGAGGCACAAAGGGAACGTTGCTTCGTCAGTATACAAATAGGTAATAGACCAATTAACCAGGGTACCTTACCCATCGCACACAGCCGAACAGTGGTGAAGGACCCAGGCCGAACGTGAGTCAGATGCAATAGATGACACCTAGGAGAGAGTTCCCGGAACTGCCCCGGTGGCGAAAGGGGGAAGGGATGTATCCGCGCTACGACCTCGGCGCTCCAAGAGAGCGCTAAATGCTCAGTCAGTTGAGAGAGGTCTTTTGTAAACAGTAAGTGATGTGAAGGAAGTCTTCTTGGATTCGTTCGGATGGTATGGCCATGGGTCATGTGTTGGTTCTGTTGTCAGGCTGGTTTGAATGCCGTGTGGAGGTTGTAGTAGCCTCCTTAAGATAATACTGTGTTAAGTCGAACCATCGAAGTCGGCGGGAAATTTTTGATGTCAATACTGGTGCTTAAGTATTTGCTTTGCTAATCAATTATGGTAGGGAGGTGGGTAATTGCTGATGTGTGGGAGAATGCTAGCGAATGGAGAATTCAGAGGTACTTGTGATCCTTGGGGTTTGGAAGCAAGCATGGACAAAAGCATGGCCCGAAGGGGCGGATCTTTGTTTCCATCCCCTATATATACTGACGGAAGACAAACCAACCAGGAGAGAGAGAGAGTGAGCAAGGCAGAGGAGGGAGAGAGAGAGGAGAGGCAGTGGGCCAGGGGACAGAGAAAGGGTCGAGGAGAAGCGTGGTCTGGCGGAGATAGAAGAGACGCAATGTCCTTAGAGTTAAAAGAACAAGCTGGAAGAGAAAGGAAAACGAAGTTTGAAGCCCAGATGGTGGCGTTGTGAAGACCAGGGTCCAAACGGAAATTGAACCCAGAGGTGGGTTGAAAGAGGACGCGAAGGAAGAAGAGTTCTACGTCGAGATCCCAGAGACAGAGACGACACGAAGGAGCCCGTCCTGAAACCTGGAGCAGATCAAACCATGGGCCGTTAACCATCATAGCAGTGCTGAACGAAGACTTGAAGGACAACTGGGTTCAAGAACTGTGTTGTGGTGTGAAAGCGTGGTTGCTGTGGTGTGAAACTGGCCAGGTAAGAAGTATGTTATTTAACCCGGGATTAGGAAAGTATTGACTCTTTATGGTTTTGATATTTCATTTGGTGTGTGTGATTTGTTGTTCATGATTAATTATAAGTAGGCATAGATATTGTTGTCTCTGTTCTCGTCGTGTAGGAAAGAATCGATTGCGTGAAATCCATGTCCAGAGAGAGGTGAATGTTTAGGTGGGCGCAGAGTGCTGCATATGCGTGTAATGAGTGCAAAGATTAACCTTGGTGTGTAAGCCCTGACTAACTTAATACATTCAACTTAGTGACTTAAGCCAATACCATCACGATTTCCCCCGTCCCTGACAAAGTGACGAGCATGCAGGATCTGCATAGCCCAATTAGTCTATAGGCAGGACAACAAAGTGAGAGTACTTAAAGTAGTACTGGGGGCGAAGCGTCAATAAATGCATATTATATTAGGCTCTTCTTCATTATTTCCTTTAGGTCTTTGAGTGCCCGCATGAGTAAATGCCTTGTGCTTGCTTGGGGGGTTGTATTAATCAAAGGTTGTTCAGAGAACACGAAGAACGAAGTTTACGTCTTAACTCTCACAGAAGCTTGGTGGTATTTAAGATTAAGGCTCCTTTGTTTTAGGACCACTACCATGGTTGGGTGCTACTCGTAAACGTTTAGTAGATGAAACTGTGTACACTTTTACCGATACGGAGTTAATAAGCGTAACTGTTTTAGTGGTGCTTTAGAAACCTTATCAAAAGAAAAGAAAATGGCTGAAGAAAGTTTTAATCCCATGAGAAAAACCTGATTAGTTTAGGGGAGAAAACTAGGCTATACTGGAGTTGAACTGCGTAGATTCATGAAACTCACGAAGACTTGTGAGAGATAGAAAGGGCCGAAAGAAGGAAGTTTGAAAAGGAACAGCTCGATGCTAGTTAAAAGAAACTCAGAGGGCGAGGCTGAGACAACTTCGACTTCAAACAGCACATCCAGCAAATGCTGAGCTGAGAGACTTTAGACTTGAATACTGCTGCATCAAAGGACTAAAGAGAGCAGAGGTGTAGTTGTATAGCTGCCAGAGCAAGAGCAGAGTGCACCGAGACAGGAGAGGGCCCTAGAGCAGATGCAGAGATTGCAGCTGCTAAAGCCGAGTGCAGATAGTGCAGAAGAGGGCTAGAGCAGATGCAGAGAGTGCTAGCTGCTAAAGCGAGAGCAAGATGCAGAGAGGCTAGAGCAGAATGCAGGAGAGAGTGCAGCTGCCAGAGGAGAGCCAGAAGCGTGATCAGAGATTTTAGCCAACAAATTGAGTTGGGAAGAATAAAATCTGAAAATGTTTAGAGTGAAATCGCCACCAGTTCTGAGTCAGTAGGAAGCAGACTAAGTTGCACACCTAGACTTAAACTCCCACTGTTCAGAGAAGAAACTGATCTCGTATTCGATCGCCTATATCAGTCGCGTTTGAACTCCGCGTTGCTGAAGCACGAGGGCTGGCCCGAAGCTAATGGGCAATAAACCTGTCTGACCTTGTTGAAGGTCGTGCGTTCACACAGTTTCCCACACTTACCCAAAGGGTGATCAGAGCAGATTTTGACAAGGTGAACCAAGCCCAGTACTAAAGGCGTATGATTTGAATGAAGGAAGGTTTTAGGCGTAAGTTTCGTGAGGCGAGAATCGAAAGGGCTGAGGACCATACTACACAGAGTTACGGAGTTAGACTGGATTCATATTTAAAATACATGGGTAGAACTGCAGTGGAATGGACTGTGTTTTGAAGGCCTCAGGACACTGGTGATGAAGGAACAAGATTACTGATGGGTTGTGGGACGCGGCCTCACCCATCCCTTAAGGAAACAGGTGCAACCACATAGCTGAGGTTATTGAGACCAGATGAGACATTACCAGGAAGCGAGGCGTGATTTCGCCCTGAACAAGAGGGGGGCAAACCTGGAAGCATATTCAGAGGATAGCAGGCAAGCACATGGACTCCGCAATGCATGTCAGCAGCTACACACCGTAGCCCACCAGCATCACGTGAGCAAACAAGGGTGAAAATCCAATAGCCACGTGGCTAGGAACTGAGCGTAAATGTTTTCTGTGTGAATATAGACACGGAACACTTGGCTAGAAGACTCTGCCGATTGTAGACCTCTGAAAGCAGCCGCAATCGAGGGCATCAGGCCAAAAGAGAGAGGCATGATAGAAGAAAAGATGATCCAAGCTGGACAGGGTTATTTGTTCTGGAATTGTGCTGTTGTGTTCACAGAAATCAGGCGTTTAACACTGGTGTGCACAAAGGCAGGTGGGGGAAATGTGGGTTTAATGTCATTAGAGACTCTGGGGTGCATCTGATTGTCTTGGTGAAGGAGTCCCTTGCGTTAAGGAGGGAACAATTCCACAGGGTAAACACAGAGGTGTAGAAAATAGATGGAACAATAGCAGAATTCAAAATGGCCCAGCCCCAGGTGTTTATTCTAACCATTTTATAGTGGAAGTAGTGTACAGGCTATTGGCTGTTACGAAGCCGCCATATGATTTGGTTATGTAATTCGGGACATTCCGCGAGCACGTGGGTTCGAAAAACCAGGACGCTTGGACTTCTGTGTCGAATCAGGCAGACAGGAAATCTACCGTGAGAAAAAAGGCCCCCCCAGGCAGTCAAAAACACTCAAGAAAGCACTGGAGCGTATCAGGTGAGACTAACCCCACTCACTTCAAGCAGACAAAAAGGGCGAACTACTCGCTCAGGAAGATGGTGGGTTTTGCTCCAGAGGTGCCCCCAGAAGAAAAATGTTATAAAGAGGGTACATTCGGGTTCGAGTCTAGAAACGGCTATATTGTAACGAACTTTTACTTCATTCGCGTTCGGGAAAAAACCAAAGAAAGCAGGTTGTCGTTCTTAGGCACGGCAGAAGAAAGGCTCGGTGATGTCGGAGAGGGGAAGAAACATGACGTCAGGCCTCGGGTCATCTCGGTCTAGAAAGGCCACAACCACAAAAAAGGTTTTTGACGCGAAGAGTACTACTGGCCCGGTTTTATCCTTGGTCGATGGTGTCAGGCGTTTTCTGTGACAATGCAAGCCACAGGCCGCGGGGGGTAGGCAAAGGTGTGTGTACGAGGAAAGGGGTTCAGACTGGTCTTACCAAAGAGTTGGCCAAAAATAAAAATGGTCGGTCGAGAAGTCAGGTAGCGGGCGTGCGTGTGCTTTTGCAGTGTCGTGTACTGCGGTGCGTGGCTGGCTGCGGGCCACGTGTATAAGAGCAAGGGAGAGAATTTCCGTAGAAACATAATGTTTATCTTTTTATGGCCCACACGGAGGCTAGAAGCTCGGTGGAGATTCCAGATCTTTATTTTGATATTTGCTTGGATAGTGATGTATGTATTGATCTCTTTCTCTAATTTTGTTGCGAAGGAACATCTTTGCGTGCGTTCTCTGGTGTTAAGTAGGCTTATGAGAGCCGATATTAGCAGCTGGTTTAAATGGCGATCAAAATTTTGAGGTAGTTTCACTCCTAATTGAATTGTTAAGTTTAAGCCAATGCAGGCATTGCTCTTCGAGTGGGGGGGTAATTGTCAAGAAGAAGCGTGAATGAAACCTCTCCTCAAAAGGCATTAGACGCTTGGAGGCAAAGGGAACGTTTGTACCGTCAGTATACAAATAGGTAATAGACATTGTACCAGGCCGTACCCCCCCTTACCAAGACTCGCACACAGTGCCGAACATGTAGTGAGGAGGCCGAAGTGAGGTCAGATGACAGATGACACCTAGGAGAGAGTTCGGACCTGCCCCCGGTGGCGACAGGAGGCGAAGGGATGTAACTCGCTCACGACTCTTCGGCGCTCCAAAGAGACGCGCTAAATGCTCAGTCAGTTGAGTGTTCTTTTGTAAACAGTCAGTGAAGAGAGGAGTCTTGGATTCGTTCGGATGGCATTGCCATGGGTCACTGTGTGGTTCTGTTGTCAGGTGGTTGAATGCGTGTGTGGAGGGTTGTAGTAGCACGCCTCCCTTAAGATAATTACTGTGTTAAGTGGAACACCGAAGTCGGCGGGGGGAATTTTCGCATTGTCCATCTGGTACGCTAAGTATTTGTTTGCTAATCAATTAGGTAGGGGATGTGTGTAAATTCTGATGCTGGGGGAGATGTAGCGACTGGTAGAATACAGGGTTACTTGTGAATTGGGGTTTTTAGAAGCTGATGGACAAAAGGCATGGCCCGAAGGGGGATCTATTGTTTCCATCCTATATAAACTGACGGAGACCACACCAGGAACGGGAGAGGAGAGGAGAGGAGTGGAAGCAGGGAGGATTGAGAGAGGAGAGGTTGCGGTCAGGACAGAGAAAGGGTGGTCGAGAGAAGCGTGGTCTGAGGAGATTGAGAAGAGACGCAAGGTCTTAGAGTTAAAGACAAGCTGAGTGAAGAAATCGTAGTTTGAAGCAAGGCGTGCGGTGGAAGACAGACAAACTCGAAATTGAGACCAAGAGGTTGGAGTGGAAGTGAATGAAAGAGACGAAGAAGAAAGAAGAGTTTACGCTCGAAGATCCAGAGACGACCCACGACAGACCCAGTCCTGAAACCTGAGGCCAGTACCAACCAAGGGCCGTCACCATTCACGCATTGCTGGAAAGAAGGACTTGAAGGGAAACTTGTTCAAGAAACTGTGGTGTGGTTGTGAAAGCGTGGTTCATGTGAGTGTGAAAACCCGAGCCACGGTAAGAGAAGTCATTTTATATAACCCGGGATTAGGATAGTATTGACCTTTTATGTTTGCTAATCTCATTGTGTGTGTGTGTTTTGATTGTTCATGAACTTAATTATAAGTAGCAAGAAAATTGTGTGCTTGTTCTCAGTCTGTTTGTTAGGAAAGAATCGAATGACGCCTGACCGATCCATCACATTCCCAGAGAGAGGTGATGTTTGGTGGGCGCTATTCATGCGTGTGCCTATGCGTGTATGAGTGCAAAGATAACCTTGGTGTGTTAAGCCTGACTAATAATACATCAACTTAGTGCACTTAAAGCAATACCATCACGATTTCCCCCGTTCCTGGACACCCTTTTTTCTATTTCCTTGTGCGATTCACTCTCCCTTTTTCTAAGTTCCTTGTCGATTCACCCCCTCTTTTTTTCTATTCTCCTTGTCGAATCTTCACCCCCTTTTTTTCTATTCTTCTTGTGTTTACACCACCCTTTTTTTATTTGCTTTCCTTGTTCATTACTCCTTTTTTATATTTTCCTTGTCGATTCATCCTCCTATGTTTTCTATTTCCTTGTCGATTCACTCCCCTTTTTTCGATTCCTGTCGATTTCACTTCCATTTTTTTTCTATTTCCTTGTCGATCATCCCTTTTTTCAAACTTCCTTTGTCTCGGTTTCACTCCTTTTTTCATTTCCTTGCGATTCACTTTCCCATTTCTATTTCACATTGCCGATTCAGTCCCTTTTTCCATTTCATTGTTGCTTCACTCCCTTTTTTCCATCTCCTCTGCCGATTCACTCCCTTGTCTAATTCCTTGCTGATTCACTCCCTCTTTTTCCATTCCCTC
Source organism: Conus ventricosus (assembly GCA_018398815.1). Classification (NCBI taxonomy): domain Eukaryota; kingdom Metazoa; phylum Mollusca; class Gastropoda; order Neogastropoda; family Conidae; genus Conus; species Conus ventricosus. Next base: position 52,110,305 of record CM031628.1, on the reverse strand, counting down.
GACAATTCAACTCCCTTTTTCTCAATCTCCTTTCCCGATTTCACTCCCCTTTTCTTTCTCCAAGCCGATTCGCACTCCCTGGTTTCTATCTCCTGGCGGATTCACTCCCCTTTTCTAATATCCTGGCCGATTCACTCCCTTTTTCGTCCATTACTGGCCAAATTCACTCCTTTTTTGTATCTCTTTGTCAATTCAATCCTTTTTCTATTCTTTGTTAATCAACTCCTTTTTTTCTAGGTCTTTGTCCATTCAATCCCTTCTTTTGGTATGGCTTTGTCGCTTTCACTCCCTTTTTTTTTGTCTTTCGATTCACTCCCTTTTATTTTGTCTTGGGTGATTCACTCCATTCTTTTCTATGTACTTTTGCCGTCACTCCCTGTTTCTCATGCAGTTTGTCGATTCAGCGACCAGTTTCTATGTCCTAGACAATGAAGGGTTTCTTTCCAGTTGTCTCAACTGGCTTCGGGTCGACAAAAGAAGAAGAAAGATTAGCACATATTTTCCTTTTTCTAGAAACTGACGGTTCTTCGCATGCTTGTGGTCGACGCCATGCTTTTGACCATTACTGTTGTCTCACTCATTTTTTGTCTCTGACCAGTCGAACCTTGTCTTCTTGTCTTTGTTTGTTGTGTTTTGTTTTTCCGGACAGCTATGCCTCTAGGCTTGAGATGTACTGTCGCCTGCTCACCTCTGATTGTTTCTATCATGTTTTGACCAAAGTTTATCTTTTTTTCAGGTTGATCAGGGGAAAAAAATAATGTACAGCACACAACCGCGATTGGGGAATTGTTCATTACACTCCTTGCGTCTTGACCATGAAATAAAGATATTGAAGATAACAACTTCACTGCCCCCTTTATTTGGCGTCTCTCTCTCTCTCTTCTCTCTCTCTCTTCTCTCTCTCTCTCTCTCTCTCTTCCTCTCTCTGCTGTCTCTTGTCTCTCTCTCTCCGTCTCTCTCTTCTTTCTCTCTCGCTCTTCTCTCTCTCTCTCTCTCTCGTCTACTCTCTCTCTCTTCTAACAATCCAAAAACACACAGTTGTAAATTCGTCAAGGATCTTAAAGTACGCGAGGAAGAATACAGGAATAACTGACCACAAGCTCAGGTCTCCATTGACGCGTCTGGTAGAAGACTCAATGAGACGCTGCATGTCCATAATGTGTGAACGCACCAGAACCATTTCATATGATCACAGATACAATCACGAAGAGCTTGGGTGCGGTTTTGTTTCGTTTGTTTCCTCTCTCTTTTTCAGAGATTACATTGGCGGTGCAATCTCTACTCTTGGCAAGGTCAATTGACATGTCATTTACCAGTCTCCTTCGTTTCGTTCACTCGCTCGACGACTGCGTCGTGAATAGTTCCGAGGGAATTTTGGCGGGATCGCAGTGAATGCAAACTACTTGGTGTTACTACTCCACTCACCCTCCTCTGTCAAAGGGCCGTGAAACCTCTCACAAAAGGCATTCAAACGCTTGGAGGCAAAGCGGAACGTTTGTACGTAGCTAACAAATAGGTAATAGACCCTTTAACCTGGGTACCTTACCATCGCACAAGGCCCGAACTGTGTACAAGGAGGACGAACGGTGGTCAGATGACAGATGGCGTCCGAAAGGTAGGGTAGGAGAGTTCCGGACCTGCCGATCCCGATAGCGAAAGGGGGAAGGGGAGAGTAACCACTACGACTCGGTGAAGTGCTCCAAGTGAGCGCTAGAGACTTAGTCTGCTGAGGTTCTTTTGTAAACAGTCAGTGAACAGGGTGCAGGAGTCTTGGACTGTGCGGATTGGTATTCGCCGTGGGTCACTGTGTGGTGGTTCTATTGTCAGGCTGGTTGTATGCGCGTGGAGGTTGTCCTAGAACTCTTTAAGATAACTACTGTGTTAAGTGTCAACCGACAGTTCGGCAGGGAAATTTCAACTGTCCTTCTGGTTAGCCAATGTGTTTGCCTAATCAATTAGGTAGGGATGTGTGTAAATGCTGATGTGTGGGGGAATGTAGCGAATGGAGAATTCAGGAGGTACTTGTGAACAGGGGGAGTGAGAAGCTGACAGCATGGACAAAGGCATGGCCCGAAGGGAATCCTTTGTTTTCCTTGTATATAAACTGAGGAGGAAACAAACACCACAAGGAGGAGAGGAGAAGGCGGGAGAGAGAGAGAGAGAGGAGTGAGAGAGAGAGAAGCAGAGGAGAGAGAGAGTGAGAGAGGAGGAGGAGAGATAGAGAGGACGAGAGAGAGAGAGAGAGAGAGTACTGAGCAGACGAAGGAGGGGAGAGTGAACCCCGGAGAGAGTGAGAAGGAAGAGGATCGAGAGAGAAGAGGAGAGGATAAGTTGAGCCGGAAGACAGAGGAAAGGGTCGAGAGATACGTCCGTCTGGGTGATAGAAGAGGACAGCAATGTTCTCGTAGAGTTAAAAGACAAGCGGAACTGGAAGAGAAGAAAACTAAGTTTGAGCACAGAGGTAGGGTGAAGAAAGACAAACTGAAAGTGAAACCCCATGAGGTGGGTGAACGAGACGAAGAAAGAAGAGGTTCTACGTCGGCATCCAGTGACTACCCACGAAGAACCATCTCCTGAAGTCGGGGGAGCCAGTCAACCACAGGGCGCATCACATCAAGCTCAATGCTTGAAGAAGACGTGAAGAGACTTCTTTTCAAGAACTGTGGTCGGGTGTGGAAAACCGTGGTTGTGCTGTGTGAAAACGCAAGGTTAAGAGTCATTTTATTATAATCCCGGGATTAGGAAAAGTACTGATCTTTCATGTGCTGATTTGGTCACTTTTGTGTAATTGGAATTTTTTCATGTTTGATTATAAGTAGCATAGAAGTGGTACTTTCTTGTTCTCAGTCGTGTTAAGGGAGAGAAACGAATGCGCGTGACATCCCATTCCCAGAGAGAGGTGAATGTTTGGTGCGCGCATGTTGAGTGAGCATATGCATGATATGAGTGCTGCGATAACCTTGGTGTGTTCAAGGCCTGATAATAATCACATCAACTTAGTGCACTTTAGTATGCATTACACACATCACGATTTCCCCCGTCCCTGGACACAACGTCATCAAGTTTCTCTCTTCACCAAAGTTGCATGCCTTCTCCTCCCCCATCCCCTTCATATGCCCACTTACGTTTAGACCGAACACCTGCATAAACGACTGATGCGAGTGTGAACACAACTTGTTAGAAATGGCACGAATGAGCCACAGGGAGGACTTGATCACTGTGAACCACACATGTTTAGAAAGGCACAATGGAGCCACAGGCGAGCATACCTGACCAATGTCGTGAAGCACACACTTGTTGGAAACGGCACAATGAGGCCACAGGGGCACGGACCTGATCAATGTGGAAGACACTTGCTGAAAGGCACTATTGAGCACAGGGAGGATCTGATTCAATGTGGAATCACTTGTTAGAAAGGCGCAAATGAGCACAGGAGTGGACCTGATCAATGCTGAAAGACACTTGTTAGAAAGGCACAATGAGCAAGGCAACAGGGAAAGGACCTGATCAATGTGAAGACCTTGTTAGAAAGGCACAATGAGCCCACAGGGAGAGGACCTGAGCAATGTCAGTGTGGATCCAGGTCAAAAGGCCAGTCCAGGTCTTTTTTTTGTTTTTTCTCTCTTTTATTTTTCGCGTCAGTATTGATTGACCAAAGGATGATACTTTGAAGGAATCGGAAGTGCTGGAAAAGAAGCCGCAGCGGTCAAACAATTCTTTCTGTTATCAAACAAAAAAGTAATTGGGGTAAGATTAAGAAAAACGGGAGGGATGAGGGACAGAAACAAGAAATGACAATGACAATGGCGTGTGGGGGGGGATGGAATGCTACATACAATCCTTCAACAAACTAAGAACTATCGCTGACGGATCATGGCCAGTCTTGCTGGCAGACACATTGACATTGGCCTGCCTAGAGTTCGACTCATCAGTAGAACCAGCATCTTTGTTCAATTGATATTGGAGACTCATCATCGAGACCCAGGCTGGTTTGTGTTGACCCTCCCTGGGGGCATCAAAGAGAGAAGACCACCCAGAAAAATAGGGCTTGTGGCATATTGCTCCACTCAGAAAAAGTTGTCTCCACGTGTGTGTGTGTGTGTGTGTGTGGGTGTGCTGTGTGTGTCTGTGTGTGTGTGTGCTGTGCTGTGTGGGTGTGTGTGTGTGTGAGGTGAGAGAGAGAGAGAGAGAGTGTGTGTGTGTTTGGTGTGTGTGTGTGTGTGTGTGTGTGTGTGAGTGTGTGTGTGTGTGCTGGCCCTGTGTGTGTCGTGTGTGGGTGTGTGTGTGTGTTTTGTGTTGGTTGTGCTGTCTGTTTGGGTTTGGGTCTCTGTGTGTGTCTGGCGAGTCTCGTGTGTCTGTGCGTTGCGTGCAAGCGTACATTTGATGTGTGATGCGCGGGCGAACGTGCATGCTGTGCAGGTGTGTGTGGTGTTGTAGTGTGTGTGTGTGTGGTGTGTGTGTGTGTGGTGTGCGTGTGTGTAGTGTGTGTGTGCTGTGTGTGTGTGTGGGTATGTGTGTGTGTGTGTGTGTGTGTGAAACAGTCGCGGCGCACGCACCACACTACCTCATAAAACCGATGAACAAGGACAACTGAAACCTGTTAGTCGGAGTCAATCGTTTAATTAGCCACAATTAAAATGTAAGCTTAGACATTTTGGTAAAGCACTGCTAGGGCACACAAACATTGATTAGATTGTAAAACTTGAATCAACTAGTTTAGCGACTGATTGTGAGAATTGTTTTACATTGATCAAATGGTTAAAACGTTCTAAGAATGATTATGAGACAATCGCTCTGTCTAATATAGATTCAAAAACGGTACCACAGAAGTTCAAAGACTGATTGTGGGGACAATCGCGCTAACATAGATAAAATGGAAAGACTCAATTCAAGTTCAAAGGAATGATTGTTACAATCGTTAACATTGAACATATGGTACATGTGCAAAGGACTGATTGTCAGACAATCATTAACATAAATCAAATTGTACAAGTTCAAAGACTGATTGTCAGACAATGTCAGGAAAGAAAACCCAACTATCTAGTAGACTAGTATTGAAACATAGAAGAATTCGTTTTGCATAAACGAAAACCTGCAATGAGGTAATTAGCTATGCACAAAGCACTTTGAAAACATTAGTATGCGTAATTCATTTCTCCTGCTCTCTGTAAAAGAATACACACGTAGAGAATCACCGCTTCATCCTTATCTTTCACTAATCCGATATCTCTGTGCTTATTTGGAAATGAAATTGTGTAGTAGGCCTAATAGCAGTAGTGGCCATTCACTTCAGAAATGACAAATTCCATAATATCCATATTTTTGGTGGTAGCACACTTTATTAATTTTTCTGTGAGTGGCTCCTAAATCTTGTGCTCTGTGTGTGTGTGTGTGTGTGTGTGTGTGTGTGTGTGTGTGGTGTGTGGTGTGTGTGTGTGTGTGTGTGTGTTGGAGAGAAATATCAGAGAGTCAAAATCAGATTTCTGTGGCTACTCAAGTAATCCGCAAGAGCAAACACAAGCAGCGAAAGGAGAAACAAAATCAAAGCAGTAAAAAGTCAAATCAAATTAATCAAGCAAATACACAGCAAAAACTAATTATATATATATATATATATATATATATATATATATATATATATATATAATATATATATATATATATATTAGACAGGCTACAACTGGACATAAGCACTGGCGCTTTCTGTTCAGCTAAACAAGATCTGTACGAATATGAAAAACGTTCCGTCATCCTATCACTCCAAATGGTCGTACTAATCTATGTTTCAGACCTCCTGTACAGCGAAAGAACCATCACAGCTGTAATTGTCATCACTACGACTGATTCGACCATAAACATATCCGCCACCCATGCCTTTCACTGGTAAACTTCCTGTCACCATCCTGCAGTATATATACACTGTGATATCTCTGTCTGTCTATCTCTGTCTATAGATCATACTGTCAACAGCTTTGAGGCAAGAAAGAGACCTGCATCATCATGTTCAGGGAAAAGATGTGTGTGTGTGTAAAAATGTTTCATCTATATATCAATATATCAAATATATATATATATATATATATATATATATATATATATATATATATATAATATATATCAAATATATATACAAAAATTATATAAACCCTTACTTTTTAACATAAACCTTGTTTTTTAAAAATTATAGAGGTATATTAATATATATTAATTATTTTTTAAAAAAATATTTTTAAAGAAGTGCTAAAAATATTACAAGTTTTTTAGATTGTTAAGGACTTTTAATATGTTTTGAATATATATATATATATTATAAAATATTATAAAAATTTATTTTTAAAATAATATTAAACGTAAAAGTTAAAAACCCAGAACTTTATATATATATAAAATATATATTTAAATTAATATATATTATATATATAATATATAAAAACAGAGTTAAAAGCCCCCAGGACGAAAAAAAGTGCTAAAACCATGTAGGGAGCGAAACCAGTTTTAAATGGATTTTAAAATGAAGAGGTTAAAACCCCTACAACTTGTTTCAAGCTAAAAGCCCTCCTCGGGGTTACAATAAAATTTGGGCACGCCCCATTTTATATACCGAACGTATTAAAGCCCCTTAAAAATCTAAAAAAGCCCCCCCCTTGGGGGATCAACATTTGAAAAAATTTTTTAAAATGAAGGGGCTTTTTTTTAAAATTTTTTAAAATGAAGGCTAAATGAATTTTAGCACTTCATTTAAAAAATTTTTAAATATTTATAATATATATAAAATTATAAAATTTATATTTTAAAATATATATATAAAATATATATATATTATTAGACATATTTTTAACACCCAAAATGTTTTCAAAAGCGTCGCCCCCTTGGGGGCAACATTTGTTAAAAAAAGTTTTAAAAAAGAAAATCTAAACTCTCTACAAATTTGTTTCAAGCGTGTTGCGTTCTCGGGAGTTTTCGGGCCCCCCGCCGGTTATATAGCGGTGGGCTCCTTTTTGCGGTTGTTTTCATGGGGGTTGGGCTGCCTGTTTTTTGAGGGCTTTGGTTTTTTTTGGTGTTTTTCACAAAAACGATTTCCCTTTTTATCCCTGCAGTTGTTTACTATTTCTTTTTTGTGTTTAAAGTTGCTATGTGGTTTGCATAGTATTAACCATTTTCATTTAAAACATGGTTGCACCTTTTTTTTAACATTGCTGTATGGTGATGTCTTTTTATGATTTTCCAGGATTTTTGTATGTTTTGCGTCTTTAAGTTTCCAGATATTTTGCTCGTTTTTTTGGTTTTTGTATTTTTTTTTTATTAAATGATGTTTGTGGTTTTGCATATCGGGTTTTGAAGTGGTTTCAGTGACCCCTATGTATTTTTCTTTTTCATTTTGTGATGTCACATAGCCTGGTATACAATTTGTTGTTAAGACATTTTTGGGCTAGTGGGCACTGCTCTTTTTGTGCTTTGAAAGTTTTCCTTTCTTCCCCCTTTCTTTGCTGTTTGTTTTTCATTTTTTTGGATGCGTAAATTTTGGTTTTTTGGGTTTGGGGGCATACATGATACTTATTTTGCAGTGTTTTTGTTAAATTTTTTGGACAGTTTGTGTTCTTTTGGAAATAAAGTTTTTGGGTTTTTTGAAAAAATTTTTTCCCTATGTTTTTTTGAGTTTCCCCGTCGTATGGGGGGTTATCCTATGATTTTTCTTTTCCAAATTTTTTTTTGCTTTTTTTTGGTTTTTTGTCTGGGTTTATTGAAAATTTGAAATTGTATCCACTTTTTTTGTAGTCCCCTCCGGTATTCTACTCTGATTGTTGAACACTTTTACACTGCGACAGGTTTGATATCTCTTGTTTATCCAGGGGGTATGAAGTGTGATACAAAAATAAGCTGCGCAAAAAAAAATATCACTCTGTGAACATACCAAATGTGGGGGAAAACTTATGAACACTTGGGGATCCATTTAAAGATAAAGGGGAGGCGTTTATTTACAAAGTTCAGGCCAATCTCCATGATGCTACTAAAGAACCAAACCCAAATTTTTTGTTCCCATCACAAACAACGCAAATGAAATCAGATCTATTTGAGCGTCGACTTCCCCAATGGGCACTTAAAAGAGTACACAAACATTCATTGCTATGCTATGAAATTTAAAAATACACTCTCGGAAGCCCAAAAAGACAAGTTTGATGAGAGAGTCTTTTTAACGAGGGTTAAAATTTTACAAAATAGAACATAGAAGTTTTCACCCACCCTTTCACCTAACATGTCTAAGACGGGAAGTTTGAGACTTTTGATTTTAAAAATCAGTTTCCCTTTTCTGAGCTTGATGGAAAAGGGACGGGGAAATGGGGGGAAAAAGATCAAAAGCAGACCCTCATTTACTCAGTGAGCTAACCACCCAGTAAACAGCCTCCAAAAAGCGAGTCTTTTGGCTTTTTTCAGGCAGCCCCCTTCATTGTGTAGGAAACATTCATGATCATCTATGTGAAAGGGGGAAATCAAAAAATGTCAACTACTTTTCTTTCCAATAAAATCTACTTTGGGAGATTCTTCGGCAGCGGAAAAGCAGTGTGCACCCCCCACCACCACCATCCACCCCCCCACCAGTACACCCCCCCACCACCACCCTATCACCACCCCCTTTAAAAAACCACCACACCTCCAGCAGTTGCGCGTCATGTGATGCCCTTTTACCAGCAGAGGGGGAAAGACTCCAGTCAGCTGTGCACAAATTGCCATGACAAGGGGCGACCCCAGATCTCCACGGGCACCGTCGCAGAAAAATAATCAAAGGTTTCAAACGATCTCCCCGATCGCAGCAGCGAGAAGACCTTGGGAAAGGGCTGGGGGTTTTCAACGTCCAGCCCGGAGTGGTCTGGCATCTTTGGGTCAGTTGTTGCTGCCAATTTTCCTCATCAGTGCTCCTTTCGTTTTTCCATGAGCCAGCATTTGCGATGGCATTCGGGGTTTTTCCCCCACAGTGAGGGGGGGGCCCCCTGCAAGGTACTCGTGTCCGATTTGCAAGCGGCCACGCGGCTTTCCCCCTTTCATTTCAGACTGTGAGACAGAGAGAGGCACGCAAACCTGCGGCCCTGTCCCCCTGGGAAGCCGGACTACTAGTGGAATGAACAAAATGACAATGAAAAAGTGAGGGCGACAAATATCAGTGCAAAGCCACTATCAACTTTTTAAAATCATGCGTCGGGTACAGACCGCACGCTTTGGTGGGATTTTCCAAAACAAGGAAGTAGAAGGCGGGTATCACGACTGAAAATCCATAGCCCATCCAGGCAGTCAACGCCCAACCATCCCACTAAAATCCGAGTGGCCAAAAGACCTTCTCAGCGTTTAAAGGCTTCCAAAACGAGATGGAAGCAACGAGGAGTGGTATTTGGGGCCCAGGCCATGACCCTAAGCCATAAAGCGCGAATGGGCCCCACATGTGAAGGAAAATTCCTTCCCCCATTCCACCCCTCTTTTTTCCGCAATGATATGGTCCCGGGTCCTAGAGCTTCTAGAAGCTGAATCCCCACAGCAGATCGACATGATATTAGTTTTGGGGGCTTTGAGTAAAATCCGGGGATTAGACGGGACGGCGTAGGGGCGTAGGAGGGGGGTAACAATAAACAAGCAGGATAAGACCAAAGGGGTATCGCAGTCGAAAAACAATGTAATAGTCATGATCCCTTTTTTGAGCAGGATCTTTGAAGTGAAGGGCAGCGTAAGAGAGGCGTATGTTGCCCCAAATGTCCTCTGAAAAAAAAAGAAAAACGAAAAAAAAAAGAAATGAAACATTATTTAAAAAACAAAGTAATTAGGATTGAAGTATGTGCGTTTGTCGTTTGTGCGTGCGTGCGTGGTACTTGCGTGCGTGCGTGCGTGCGGCGTGCGTGCGCGCGCGCGCGGGGGTTGTTGTTGTGTGTGTGTGTGTGTGGTGTGTGTTTTGTGTGTGGGGTGTGTGTGTGTGTGTGTGTGGACAGACAATTTTAAAAAATAAGCTACTACTACGAACGCTTCTACAAATTTTAAACATTAAATGTATTTAAACAAAAAAAATACGGTGTGTGTTGTGTGTGTGTGTTTGTTGTGTGTGTGTGGTGTGTGTTGTGTGGTGTGGTGTTGTGTGTGTGTGTTTTATTTTTTGCTATCGTCTTTCTGCTTTGTGAAACCCTTTTTATGTCTTTGTTGTGCCAACACCAAAAAGAAGGGAAAGCATAGTTAACAAAAAGAAAACGAAAGAAAGACAGAAAGGAAAGGGAAGCAGGGGAAAACGGAGAGAAGGTTTTCACACACCACATGTCTTGTAACAAGGCAAACGGGACCACTCGTCATGCCCCCCATCAGACAAAATTCATCTTTTTTGTTCCTTTTTTTCTTCAGTTTTATTTTTTTATTTTCTGTGCAAGAACCCCCGGGAAATTTTTTCCACGTTTGTTTCTTTGTTGTTGGTTGATTCTTTGCTGGTTTCTTGGTTGGTTTGAAGATTATTGTACTTTTTTGTTTTTTTTTTTTTGTTTATTTTTCTTTTATTCCAAAAATAAAAACGACCGTTAAATAAGGGGAATAGATTGACCAAAATGTAAAATGTCAAACCCACAGACTCAAAGAAAAAAAAACTAAAGAGAGAAAAAGTGTGAGCATAAACCCTCTCTTCCCTCTCTCCCCCCCCCCCCCCCCCCCCCCCCCTCCTCCTTTTCCTCTCTCTCTCTCTCTCTCATAATTTCTTCTTCTTTCTTTTTTTTCTTCTTTTTTCTTCTTTTTCTCTCTCATCAAAAATTCTTTTTCCCTTATCTTCTCTCTCTCCTCTCTCTCTCTCTTCCTCTCTCTCCTCTCCTTCTCTCTCCTCCTCTCTCTTTTTCTTTTTCTTTCTTCTTTTCTTCTCCCTTTTTTTTTCTTTTTCTTCTTTACACCTTTGTAGATTTTTTTCAAACAAAAAAATTCGGGACATGTAAATTTAAATTCCCCCCACAATCCTTTTCAATAAGAAAGAAAAAAAAAACGCGCGCGCGCGCCACACACAACAACACACACACACCCACACACACACACACCACACACACACACACAAAAGTGAACACATTCAGACTTCATTGAAAGCGAACAGTTTGATGAACTCGCTTTTTTTTCGAGTATTCGGGGGCATTCCGAACCATTTTTGGGGGTTCGGAGGGTCAACGACTCACCGATTGAAAAAGAAGTAAATCGATTTTTATTCAAAAAAAAAGGGGGTGGGGGGATTGGTGTTTTTTTGGGAGCGGGGGGGGGGGGGGGGGGGGTCGACGAAAGAAATCTGAAAACGCCAAAATGGGAAAGAGAAAAGTAGGGGCCCACACACAAACACACAGCCACCACCACAAAAAACCCCAGGCCACACCACACCCCCACAATTTTAAATGTTAAATTAACCCTTTTTTTAACAAAAATTTTATTAAAACCCCCCTTTTTTTTTTTTTTTTTTTTTTTTTTTTTTTTTTAAATATAAAATATAATATAACAAAAACGGCCCCTAAACCTTTTTTTAACAAAGGTTTTTTCCCTCTCTTCCACCCCCCCCTTTCCCCCCCCGTAATATACAAATAAAAACCCTTAAACAAAAACAAGGAAACAAACACAACACACACACACACACACACACACACACACACAACACACCACACCCAAAAACACAACCCACACACACACACCACACACCACACACCACACACACACCCACCACACACACACACACACCACAACCCCCCGCCAGGGGCCTTAAAAAAAACAAAAAAACTCGGTGTCTTTTGCGCCTGCGTTCAATCGCGCCCCTTCCCTTCCCTCTTTCCTTCCCAAAAGGACATTGACAAGGAAACATTATAGACCCTCACTCTCTAATCTCTTTTCCCCCCCCCCCCCACCCCCCTCTCTCCCTTATCCCCTACCTCCCCTCTCTCTCACATCCCTCTTTTCCTCCCCCTCTCTCCCCACTCCCCTCCCTCCCTTTTTCTCCCACCGTCTACCCTAACCCCTCTCTTCGTACTATAAAGAAAATTTTCTTAAAAATCGGCCCCAAAAGAAAAAATTTTATTTGAAAGAAAATTTCAATTTTTAAAAAACCCACAGACATCAAAACATTATAATATGAAACAAGCAGAAGAGATTTTAAAAGTCTGTTTGATGAAAAATTTATTTTTAAAACCTCAACCCCCTTTTCATCCGCACACTACATCACAACCCACATCGCGCACCACACGCGCGTGCGCGCGCACACACCACACCAACACACACACACAACACCACACCCCACCAACCCCAAACCAACACACCAACACCAAAAATACATCGAGGGGCGAATGTTCTTATTTCCCCGTCTGCATGGGGAACAGTTTTTAGAAAATGCGTGCTGGAAAACATTTTAAAAAACAAAAAGTTTGGATGTTTTCTAGTACCACTCACGCCCGCTAATAAAAATTGACACATTAATTCATCTCTCAATGTAACTTACCTTATCACGGGTAAATTTCTTTTTATTTATAAGATCACATTGATTGCTTTTAAACAAAGTTTTTCAAAAAAAAAACATGCCTTTGTGGCGGAAAAATTACAAATAAACACACCTTTTCAAGGACACTTTAAAAACCCTTTCCCCCATCCCCACCTAAAAATTCCTTGAATCAAGTTTTATCAGATTTTTTCACTGATGGTAAATTGCAGTTTCTTTCATCAAATCCTATTTTTTGTTCTGTAAACTGGAGCCGAGTTGAGTGTTTTTTTCCGTATTCTTGTTAGCTATAGTTTTCATTTTATTGTTTTCTGTTTGGTTTTTCTTTAAAACCTTTGAATATATTCTTAAAAACCTCTACCCTCCCCCCTTTTTTCCCCCTAACTTGTTTTGATATCCTTAACGGGATAGACGTTAAATTGAAGACACACCACCCCAACAAAAAGTGTCGTACAAATCTATGTTTCAACCATCCAGTACACGAAAGAACCATCACCGCTGTATTGTCATCACTACGAACTGATACGAGACCATAAACATAGCCGCCACCACATGCCTATTCACGGAAACTTCCTGTCACCATCCTGCATATCTAGACACTGTGATATCTTCTGTCTTTCCTATCTCTGGTCATAGATCATGACACTGTCAACAGCTTTGAGGCAAGAAAGAGACCTCAATCATCATGTTCATGAAAAGATGTGTGAGTGTTTAAAAATGTTTCATCTATATATCAATATATCAATATATAAATATATATATATCAATATATATATATATATATATATAATAAATGATAAATCAATATATATATACATATAATATATGAAAACCATACTTTTTAACATAACCTTGCTTTTTAAACAAATATATATATGTATGTATATATATTATATATAATATATACTATATTTGTTAAAAAATAATTTTAAAATGAAGTGCTAAAATTCATCTACAAAGCTTTTTCAGATTTTGTTAAGGACGTTTTAATAACTGTTTATGATATATATAAATATAAAATATAATATATATATATAGTATATATATATATAAATATAATATATACGTAAAAAGTAAAAATCCAGAACAAATATATCTAAAATATATTATATATCTATATATATTATATAATATAAATATATATAATAAAATATAAAATCAGAGTTAAAAAGCCCTCAGAGGACGTAAAAAGTGCTCAGACCATGTAGGGAGCGACATACCAGTTTAAAATAGGATTTTAAAAAATGAAGAGGATAAAAAACCTCAAGCTTGTTTCCAGAGCTAAAAGCGCTCTCCTCAGGGTAATACAAAACAAATTTGGGCAACGCCACCAGTGTTATAAACCGAACAGTATAAAAACGTCCTTAAAAAATCCTGAAAAAGCTCAACCCCCTTGGTGATTCAAACATTTGTTAAAACTAATTTTTAAAAATAAGTGCTATTGTAAAAAATATTTAAAACAAGAAGTGCTAAATGAATTCAGCACTACATTTAAAAATATTTTTACCATATATCAAATATAATAAAAAATATATATATATATATATATAATATATATATATATATATATCTATATATATATGATCAATATGGTAGAACACCCCTAAAAAGATTCTACAAGCGCTCGACCTCCCTTGGGAGGATAGGCACGACATTGTTAAAACAAGTATTTAAAAGAAATACTAAAACTCCTACAAATTTGTTTCAAGCGTGTTGCGCATGTCATCAGATGATTCTGGTTTTGGCGCACCGCCGATGTTAAAAGCGTGTGGGCTACTCCCGTTTGCGGTTGTTTTTCCCATACCACAACGTGCGGGTTGGCTGCACGTGTTTCATTTGAGGGCTTTCAGGTTTTTTTGTTTTGGTGTGTTCACTAACAACGATTTCCCCATTTATGCCTGCCGTTGTTTACTAATTTCTGTTTTTGGAGTTTATAGTTGCTAAGTGTGGTTTTGCAAAGTAATTAACCATTTTTTCAGTTAAACATAGGATGTGCACCTTATTGAACATGCTTGGTATGGTGATGCTCTTAATTATGATTTTTTTCCCCCCCCCCAGATCTATTGTAGCCTGATTTTGCGTCTTTAAGTTTCCAGATATATTTTGCTCACTCTGTTTGGTTTTTGTATTTATCTTTATTAAATGACTGTTTGTGGTTTGCATATCGTTTTGAAGTGGTTTACAGTGATCCCTATGTATGTTCTTTTCATTTTGTGATGACACAGTAGCCTGGCAAACAATGTTTGTTGTGAATACATTTATAGTCTAGTGGGCACTGCTCTTTTCTGGTGCAGTTGGGCAAGATTTCCTTAACTTCACCCTTCTTTGCTGTTGTTGAATTTCATTTTGTTGGAATTCGTCAATTAGGTTATTTGAGGTTTGGGCAAACATGATTACGATAGTTTGACAGTGTTAATTGTAAAATATTTTTTGGACAGTTTGTGTCTTTTGGAATGAAGTTGTTAGGATTTTTGAAAGACTTCTTTCCCCTAAGTTTGTTTAGAGTTTCCCGTCGGATGGGGGGTTTATACCATAATGATTTTTCTTTTTTCCAGCTCCAACATAACACTATTACTTGCTTATATTTGTGTTGTTGTCTGGGTTTGTATTGTAATTTGTAATTGTATCCACTTGTTTTGTAGTGCCTCCTGGTATTCTAAACTGCTGCATTTTGTTGAACACTCTTACACTGCCTGACAGTTTGATAAGTCCTCTTTTTATGCCATGGGTAAGAAGTGAGATACAAAAATAACTGCTGCAAAAACTAATATCACTCTGTGAACATACCAAATGTAAGGGGAAAATTTTATGCATACACTGAGGAACCATTTAAAGATGCAAGGGAAGCGTTAGTATTTACAAAGTTCAGGCCAATCCTCCATGAACGCTACTGAAAGAACCAAGAACCAATTTTTTGTTCCCATCACAAACAACGCAAAATGAAATCAATTCTATATTGAGCGTCGACTTAACGAAAAACCGGAAACCCAATCGGCACAGTAACATGATACACAAACATTCATTGCTATTACTATGTAAATAAAAAAACCACTGCACAGGGATGAACCAAAAAGACAAGCATTGATTAGAGAGTCGTTTTTTAACGAGGGATTATTAAATTTGTATCACAAATAGAACATAGAATGTCTTCCATTCACCCACCCAATTCATTCCTACGCACTGATCTAAAGACAGTCAGCTTTGAGACTTTTGATTTTCAAAATCCTATTCCCTGTCTGGAGCTGATGGCCAAGGACAGGGCAATAGGGGGAACAAGATCAAAAGCAGCACCCATCCGTTTACACAGTGAAGCTAACCAACCAGATTCAAACAGCCATCAAAAAGCGAAGTCTGTTGGAACGTTTTTCGGGGGGGCAGGCATGCACACTTCATTTGTGTAGGCAACTATTTCATGATGCATCTATGTGAAAGGGTGAGAAATCAAAAAATGTCAACTACATTTCATTCCAATACTAATCTACATTGGAGATTCCTCGCAGCAGAAAAGCAGTGTGACAACGCACCACCACCACCACCAGTACCACACAGCACCACCAGTACCACCACTCCCACCACCCTACCACACCACTACACCACCACCATTAAACGCACCATCACCTCCATCAAACTTCTGCGCGTCAGGTCGAATGTCCTTTAGAAGCAACAGATGGGGAGGAAGACTCCATCAGCATGTGCATCCAAATTGCCCAGTGACAAGAGCGAGACAGACTCTCCCCGGGCAACACCGTCGGCAGAAAAATATCACAGAGTTCAGAACGATCTCCCCGATCGCAGCAGCGAGTAATGACTGGAAGGGCTGGGGTTTTCCAACTCCACGCCGGAGTGGTCTGTGCATAGTTGGTCATTGTTGCTGCCAATTTCCTCATCAGCTGCTCCTTGTCGTGTTCCATGAAGCCAGCATATCTGACTGGCATTCAGGTTGTTCCCGACAGTGAGCGGACGGGGCCCCCCTGCCCAAGGGTGACTCTGTGTGCCGAGTTGCCAATCAGAGCCACGCGGCTTCTTCCGTTCACTTCAACTGTGAGACAGAGAGAGAGCACGACAACACCCTGCTGGGCCTCTGTCACGCCTGGAGAACACGGACAACAAGTGGAATGACCGGAAATGAACAATGAAAAAGTGAGGAACGACGAATATCAAGTGCACAAAGCCAAGCTATCAACTTCCTAGAAATCAATGCGTCAGGTATAGACCGCACGCTTGGTCGGATCATTCCAAACAAGGAAGGTAGAAGGCGGGTATCACACTGCACATCCATAGACCATCGACAGAGCAGTTCAACGACAGACTCATGCGCATTCAGAACCGAGTGGCCGACAGATTCTACATCAGCCAGATTCCAAGGCTTCCCCAACGAAATGAACAACGATGGAGTGGTACTATGGCCCCGGCCCCATGGACCCAGAAACGGCCAAAAAGCGCGATGGCCCTCCCATGTGAAGGAAATTAATCCCTTCCCCCTCATTTCCTACCTCGTCTGTTCCGACAATGATCATGGACCAGTGGACCCAGAGCTTCTAGAAGCTGAGAATCACACGAGCAAGAATCGACATGCATGATAATTTGGTGAGTCTTTGAGTAAAGACCGGGTATTAGTACTGTGCAACAGGCGTAGGATGCGTAGGAAGGGTGGAAAAAACAATAAGCAAGCAGGATAAGCCAAATGATAGTCATCGCAAGTCGAAAAACAATGTAATAGATCATTGCATCCATTTTGTGAGCAGATCTTATGAAGTAAGGGCAGACGAAAGAGAGGCGTATTGTGTTGTCCTCAAATGTCCG
>CM031628.1:52085533-52088033 GCA_018398815.1 Conus ventricosus | reverse complement strand
TGTATGTATTTTTTTATACATTTGTTCATATATTTATTTATTCATTCATTTTTTTTCGTGTGTTGTACTCATTATTCATGTACGTATGTGTGATGTACGTGTGTATATGTGTATACGTGAATGAAATTAATTTATTCATTTGCTCGTTATGTATGTATAATATATATATATATATATATATAATATATATATATATATATAATTATATATTTATATATATATATATATTATATATATAAATATATGTATGTATGTATGTATGTATGTATACATGCATATAAATATCTAGTATGCATTTGTGTATATATTATACCTTCATTCATTCATTCATGAACCAGAGGTTAAATTCATGAAGGGATCGCTCACGATTAAATGCAGAGAAAAAAAAAACTCTCAAATTTGACGACCTTCCTCACACAGGCATAACGAAAACTATCAAGAATAGATCTACGTGAGAAGTGGGATGGGAAATACGGGGTGGGGGGGGGGGGGAGGTGGGGGGGGGCGGGGGGGGGATGAAGGGAGAGGGAGGAGAACTGCTGTTGAAAACAAAGGAGGGGAGATGTGGTTAGGTCTTGGTTGGGAGGGAGGTGGAGGGGGGCGGGGTAGGGGTGGGGGTTCGGTGGGGGGGGGGGGGGGGGGGGTAGGCGAACAGCGATTGACGGTGTGTGTGTGGTGTGTGTGTGTGTGTGTTGTGTGTGTGTGTGTGACTTGCCGTTGTGAGGAGTCCATCGTGCGTCACATAACTATTTTCACGGGTCAGAAATCATCCTGCTTTCGAAAGGTAATGATTGCTGTTTTCATGGGTGAAATTATGGTTTTCGGTACTTATAAATATATTTTACAAAGTCCAAATCACATATCTTTTTCTGTGCCTGAATGAGAGAGAGAAAGGGACGGAGAAGAGAGAGAGAGAGAGAGAGAGAATGAGAGAGAGGAGAGAGAGAGAGAGGAGAGAGAGAGAGTAGAGAGAGAGAGGCAGACCGGAAGAGAGACAGAGTACAATTAAAATATATATATATATATATATATATATATATATATATATATATATATATATATATATATATATATATATAATCATAAAAGTGCGTGAGTTTTTAAGGTTGTGCTGAGAGCGTTACCAATTGGCCTACTTCACTTCATTTGTTTTATCTATCTATCGATTTGTTTTTTTCCATTTCCCAATCAGATCACAGAGAGAGAGGGAGGAGGGGAGAGAGAGAGAGAAAGGAAGTACAATTCACAATTTTATTTGTAAGAATACATTTTTTTTAAAAATAAGCGTGACTTTAGGTTGTGTTGAGAACGCTAGCAATTGGCTTAGTTAAATTCATTTGATGTATCTATAATTCCCTTTTTGTTTCATTTCTGAGTCAGATTAAAACTAATATGCATACAAAATCACCGAACATATGCCACAGCAAATATACAAACGGGAAAGTTCATATTCACACACACACACACACACACACACACACACACCACACACACACACACACACACACACACACGTGCGTGCGCGCGCGCACCACACACACACACACACACTCGCGTGCGTGGGTGTGCACGCACGCATGCACGCACGCGCGCGCGCGCGCACACACACACACACACACACACACACACACACACACACACACACACACACACACACACACACCACCAGCACTTCACACGCAGCTCGACACAGAGGATATCACGTGACTTTCTATTTACAGCGTGTCACACCTGTCACTCTTGCATACCCGCATTCATGACAGCATTTACTCCATACGCACACGCAATCTTTCCAATCACCCAAAAGGAGCACTACCGAATGTTTCCTTCTCCCCCTCTCCTTCAGGGAAAACACTTTACTAAGTCCAACCACAACTTGTAAACAGATTTTACACAAGTATCTCTCTCCACACTGAGAGACAAATAAATCTGCACACATGTATCTCTCCTCACACCGAGAGACAAATCAATCTTCACCCATTATCTCTCTTTACACTGAGAGGAAAAATAGTCTTCACACATGTATCTCTCTTTACACTGAGAGAATAAACAGTCTAGTTTCGCTTCTATAAAGCCTTGGCCTTCACATTCCTTTAACCCAAAATTCCGGACCAGGATGAATACATAACTCCCGTAATCACTGAGGACCTGCCTGCCTCAAGTAAAAAGCTTCCCTGCTTTCTCCTTTCCCTGTCTCTCTCTCTGAGACAATATACTTGCCCCCTCGAACTCTCTGTCCTGGAGATACGAGTCTCGTCTTCTCTTCCGCGACTTCCTCTGTCTCTGCGAAAATGACGAGCTTCAACTCCTCTCCCTGGAGTTGGTACTGGCTGGGGTTGAACTACCGGTGTGTTCCCCACACCAGCATCTTCAACCACCTCACGGGGTGAAAGATGAAGGGTGAAGGGCGAAGGGTAAAGGGGTGAAGGCTGAAACACGAATAAGTTCGTGTAAGTAACCTCTTAATTCAACATATGAATTCTTTCTTTCTTTTTATTTC
>CM031628.1:52067120-52079620 GCA_018398815.1 Conus ventricosus | reverse complement strand
CAACCGTCCTCCCCACCACACTTCCCCAGCATCCCCCTCCTCCCTCCACTCGTTCTGCCACATCCCCACTCCAGAGCTGTTAGCTGACCACTGGCACTCGTGTGTCACATCCAGAGAGCTCCCACGTCCTTGAAAGCTAAGGGGAGAGAGGCCACACACATTGATCGCCTTTGACCAAGAGGTTCTCAGATCATAAAGAAGAAGGAGAGAAAACAGAAGAAGATGCAGAAGAAGCGGTGATGATATAAAAGAAGATGAACAACGAGAGAAGGAAGAGAACACAGAAGATGCAAAGAAGCGGATGATGATGATGAAGAACAACGAGAGAAGCAAGAAGAACACAGAAGATGCAGAAGAAGCGGATGATGATGAAGATGAACAACGAGAGAAGGAAGAAGAACAGAAGATGCGAAGAAGCGGATGATGATGATGAAGAAACAACGAGAGAAGGAAGAAGAAACAGAAGATGCAGAAGAAGCGGATGATGATGAAGCTGAACAATAAGAGAAGGAAGAAGAAACAGAAGAAGATGATGACAAGAAAGCAGAAGAAGAGAATTACAGGGACAGTGATGATGATGACAATGATTGTGATGTTGAGGAGGAGGAGGAGGGGAAGAAGAGAAGGGGGAGTCATGACAACGACGACGACGACGACGACGACGAGGACGACGACGACGACGACGAGAGAGATGAGACGAGGAGAGGATGAGAGTGAGGAGGAGGAGGAGGAGGAGGAGGAGGAGGAGGAGGAGGAGGAGAGGAGGAGGAGAGCAGGGAGCAGGAGGAGGATTATGATGATGACGGTTAAGAAGGAGAAAAAAAATAAAAGAGGGGAAGAAAACAGCAGTAGCATCAAAAACAGAAGGAGGTAGAAAACTGGTGATGAAAAGTAAATGAGAAGAAAAAAGGAAATGAAGAAGACGAAGAAGAACCAGAAGGACGAAAAAAGAAGAAAACTGTTGAAGAAAAATTTAAAAAGCAGTTTCAGAAACAAGGAGAAACAAAGTAGAAACAAAAACGAGACAGATGAAAAGAATATCAAGAAGAGAAGCAGAATAGTATTGCTTCTCGTTGTACGTGTCCCTTACATTACTACCATTTACTACGATAATCATGACATTCAAATGTTTGACGAAACAAGAGATATCGAAGAGGATGGGTGTTCTGACAAAAGGGGATGATGTTGTTGGAGTTTTTAGACTTGTCTGTTTTCTTACCTTTCATATTGCCATTTCTTTGTAGTTTTGTTCTTTCGATTTTGTTTCGCTTTGCGTTATTTTTTAAATCTTATTTTATTGGGATTCCATAATAACAACATTGTCCAGCTCTGAAACAAATGTCGTCTTTCTCTTCCAGTTGATTTCACAGAAACTGTTATGGCTGGCTTTCTGGGTTTTTTTTGTTTGTTTTTTTTCTCCTCCGATGGAATTAAATGTAAATTGTATCGTTGGGTAAAAACCAAGTTTGAACAACGAAGTAAGGACAAGAATTTTATCCTGGGCAAAATAATCAGAACTGGTTATGTGCCTCAGCGAGCACAACAACAAGGACGTTTGTATTCTGGCTGTTTTGTTTGTTCATGATTGAATTATCTTTTGGAATTACACAAAATGGACAGGGTGGTGTGACGTTTGTATTCCGGCCGTGTTTTCTTTCTCCATGATTGGAATATCTTGTCAAATTGCACGAAATGAACAGCGCAGTGATACCCGTTTCTGTATTTAAAATGCCATCCTTTTCTGTTTGGTTTGTTGCTGGTGGTTGTTCTTTGTTGTTGTTGTTGTTTGATGTTTCCTTCTCTCTCTCTCTCTCTCTCTCTCTCTCTCTCTCCTCTCTCTCTCTCTCTCTCTCTCTCTCTCTCTCTCTCTCTCTCTCTCTCTCTCTCTCTCTTACACACACCACACACACACCACACACCACACACACACACACACACACACACACACACACACACACACACACACACACACACACACACACACACCACACACAATCACCTTCCTACTGAAGAAAGAAAGAAAAAAAAAGAAACAAAGAAGACTTCCTCACCTTTTCTTCCTCCATCTTTTTGTTCCAGACGATGAAGACAAGACGTTTGTGGCCACATGAAAAAAGAGTGACTAGTGATTGTCAAATGCCCCGTGACCTAACAACCCGTGACCTAACAAGCCGTGACCTAACAAGCCACAGGATCAACAGTTGATCTATGAGATGTTGCACCGAGCACAGCCGTCTAAAAGGCGGAGCCCGTCCCACTCTCTCCGCTGCTTTACCCCTCAATGAAATGAAGCTGGTTCTCATGTGGCCACACGCCACAGGTAGGTGTTTGCACTGTAGCACCATATGATCATTGTAGGTGCTTGCACTGTAGCACAATATGATCATTGTAGGTGTTTGCATTGTAGCACCATATGACCATTGTAGGTGTTTGCACTATATCACCATATGATCATTGTAGGTGTTTGCACTGTGTCACCATATGATCATTGTAGGTGTTTGCAATATGTCACCATATGATCATTGTAGGTATTTGCACTGTATCACCATATGATCATTGTAGGTTTTGCACTATATCACCATATGATCATTATAGGTGTTTGCACTGTATCACCATATGATCATTGTAGGTGTTTGCACTGTATCACCACATAATCATTGTATGTGTTTGCACTGCAGCACCATATGTATCATTGTAGGTGTTTGCACTGTATCACCATATGATCATTGTAGGTGTTTGCACTACATCACCATATGATCATTGTAGGTGTTTGCAATATATAACCATATGATCATTGTAGGTGTTTGCACTGTATCACCATATGATCATTGTAGGTTGTTGCACTGTATCACCATATGATCATTGTAGGTGTTTGCACTGTATCACCATATGATCATTGTAGGTGTTTGCACTATATCACCATATGATCATGTAGGTGTTTGCACTGTATCACCATGACATCATTGTAGGTGTTTGCACTGCATCACCATATGATCATTGTAGTTGTTTGCACTGTATCACCATATGATCATTGTAGTGTGTGTGCACTGTACACCATATGATCATTGTAGGTGTTTGCACTGTATCACCATATGATCATTGTAGGTGTTTGCACTGTATCACCATATGATCAATGTAGGTGTTTGCACTGCATCACCATATAAATCATTGTAGGTGTTTGCACTGTGTCACCATATGATCATTGTAGGTGTGTGCACTGTTTCACCATATGATCATTGTAGGTGTTTGCAATATATTACCATATGATCATTGTAGGTGTTTGCACTACATCACCATGTGATCATTGTAGGTGTTTGCACTACATCACCATATGATCATTGTAGGTGTTTGCACTATACCACCATATGATCATTGTATGTGTTTGCAATATATCACCATATGATCATTGTAGGTGTTTCCACTGTATCACCATATGATCATTGTAGGTGTTTGCACTGTGTCACCATATGATCATTGTAGGTGTTTGCACCGTATCACCATATGATCATTGTAGGTGTATGCACTGTATCACCATATGATCATGGCAGGTGTTTGCACTGTATCACCATATGATCATTGTAGATGTTTGCACTGTAATCACCATATGATCATTGTAGGTGTTTGCACTGTATCACCATATGATCATTGTAGGTGTTTGCACTGTATCACCATATAATCATTCTAGGTGTTTGCACTGTATCACTATATGATCATTGTAGGTGTGCACTACATCACCGTATAATCATGTAGGTGTTTGCGCTATATCACCGTATAATCATTGTAGGTGTTTGCACTACATCACCTAATCATTGTAGGTGTTTGCATGTATCACCATATGATCATTGTAGGTGTTTGCAATATATCACCATATGATTATGTAGGTGTTTGTGCTACATCACCATATGATCATTGTAGGTGTTTGCAATATATCACCATAGATCATTGTAGGTGTATGCACTAACATCACTATATAATCATTGTAGGTGTGCACTACATCACCGTATAATCATTGTAGGTGCTTGCACTATATCACCATATGACCATTGTAGGTGTTTGTACTACATCACCATATGATCGTTGTAGGTGTTTGCAATATATCACCATATGATCATTGTAGGTGTTTGCACTACATCACTATATAATCATTGTAGGTCTTTGCACTGTATCACCATATAATCATTGTAAACGTTTGAGACCTAACATAAGTTTGACCCAGCATTTATGTTAAATGATAAAAGTGATCAACAGAACAACTCCCCACCAATAATGTCCTTGTTTGGGAGAATTTCCGATGATGACGTCACACACAATCTTCAAATGCGTGACCGTCCCCTTAGATGACGTCACATTTCAGGTCTTTGCACACAACCGTCACACTGTCATTGCGCCTGGTGGTATTCCCCAAACAGGTCCATCCCTTTGCGATTTTTTTTCCTGTCCAAACATCTGTGCCACCTCAGAGGCAGTGTACCCACGCCGCTCATTCCGACACCCCGTCCACAGACACAGCCCGTTAGTCCCGCTGCAGCCCCGGCACCGACAATCCACAGGGAGTAGTCAATGTCAAGTCGTCAAGAGGTAACCACCGGAGGAGACACTGCACTGCTGCCGAGTCACTTCGGTGGTGTTCAGTGGCGCCTGTTCTGATCCAGCATACGCAGGACACCACCTACTAAGCCCCTACTGACGACAATAATTGCTTAGTCGCGGAGACGGAGTGAGTGAGATCTCCCTCCGGAGGGCGCCACCACGTCAATCCAGCGACAGCCCCCATGGACTCTCCAGTACCGGTGACGCCGGTGGAACCAAACCAAGGCCACAGACGTGGAGAGGACATCGAAACTGGGTCACCGTGAGAGCAGGGTATGAAGGGCCACCGAATTTGAGACATTTTTATGCTGATCGATGAGAATGAGAATGATAAAAATGATGCTGCGGATTTCCATTTTGGTCTGAGACTGCATGACAGGGCTGTACTCTACGCTTCCTTTCATAATATATCCAAGCGTCAACGAGGCCCGAGAGGTACAGGTACCTGTAGTGTTAATCAGGGAATTTTAGCAACACTCTCAGAGATGCATCCATTAAGTGGATGAAACTCGACTGTGTGGTCCCAGTCTTCCCAACTGAGCCCGTGGCAAAACTCAACTCTGGGTAGGAGCCGGTCGGGGCAGAAGAATCCCACATGACTTGATGGGAATCGAACCCGCGACCTCCCAGCCAGAAGTCCGCGACGCTAACCACTTCGCCACGGCGGCTGGCATTCCTTTGTGATTTTAATCAGTCTGCTTGAAACCGCCTGGCTTGTACCTTGATGGCCATATGAAAGAAAACACGGAGAATCAACTTTTCAAACACATAAAACAATTCTCAAAACAATCTACGTGCGCTAGTCTATAAATAGTCGACTCCTTGCGCAAGGCCTTGGCGTATTAAGTGTTGGTGTGCAGCCAGTCCTTCAAGGGGGACAGAGGGAGTTTCAAACCGTTCACCCCCCCCCCCCCCACCCCCACCCCCACCCCCCACCCCGTCCGCTTCCTTCTCGCTAGCTTTTTAGAACAGACGATCGTCAGATCGGGAGCTGAACGCTCTATCCATTTAGGTTAAGACCCCCTTCTGACATTTCAAAACACATCCAGATTATCTCCCGTTGAAACGCCCGTCTGACGTGCTGAGAAGAAGAAGCTACGTTGAGATGGAAGGCGGATGGTGTTTTACGATAGTTCTGGCTGTTAACGTCAAAGCATTCAATAAGAGAATGGGCCGTTAGTACCGTCTTTGTGCGTGTGTTTCTCAAAGGTTATTGTCGTGTGATCAAGACTGAGCTAGACGAAGTAGATCTCCCCTCTCTCTCTCCTCTCTCTTCACTCTCTTCTCTCTCTCTCTCTCTTCTTCTCTCCTCTCTCTCTCTCTCTCCTGTTTCGCTGCTTCGCTTTCTCTGTCTCTAAAGTGGAACATTGAATTCAAACGAAGGGATGATGGGGCCCAGACGTGGATAAGGAAGTGGGGGGGGGGGGGAGGCGATGAGGAAGGTGGGTAGTCTGAAAGGAGCGGTGTGGGGAGGGGGGAGAACAAATGCGAAGACAGCGAGCGGTGAGCAGGCTCCAAACAAACGACCTTTTCATGAGGCTTGTGCGAAGATGTTTGTTCGTTCCTTTTTTTTTCATTTTGATTTCTACAAATGACTTCACAATCACCTGGCAAATAGACTCTTTCTTTTTCGCAACACAGACCGGGTGATGTAAAAAAAAACACCCAAATCTGAAGGACTCTCTCTCCTCTCTCTCTCTCTCTCCCCTCTCCTCTCTCTCTCTCTCTCTCTCCTCTCTCTCTCTCGCACACACACACACACACACACACACACACACACACACACACACACTCTCTCTCTCTCTCTTTTCCTCCCCTCTCTCTCTCTCTCTCCCCCGCGCGCGGCGCGCGCGCGCGCGCGTACGCGCGCGAGCGCGCGCGTGCACAGAGAGAGAGAGAGAGAAAGAGAGAGGGAGAGACAGACAGACAGACAGACAGACAGACAGACAGACAGAGACAGAGAGAGAGAGAGAGAGGAGAGAGAGAGAGAGAGAGAGAGGGATGCGCACGCATGCACGCACAAATACAAACGCACACGCAAGCACGCACGGACGCACACTCGGGCGCACACACACACACACAGAGAGGAGAGAGAGAGAAGAGAGAGAGAGAGAGAGAGAGAGAGAGAGAGAGAGAGGGATGCGCACGCATGCACGCACAAATACAAACGCACACGCAAGCACGCACGGACGCACAACTCGGGCGCACACACACAGAGAGAGAGAGAGAGAGAGAGAGAGAGAGAACAGAACAGAACAGAATTTTATTCAAAAAGGCCAAAGCCCCATTTGAAGGTGTGTGAACAATAACAATGAATATATGATACAAATATGAATGACACTGTCATCCATTATAAGCATGAGAACTAGGTCAAATGCAAGACTGAAAACCAGTTTCCAAGTTACAAAGGAAAATAATGGAAATTCAATAAAGAAAATCATTACATTCGTACATTTATAGACTCAATCAACAAATTCACATTCATACAACAACAAATTTGATAAATCAGATATAGCTATTTCTCTTCTCTTAAAGGCTTTGTAAAGATATACAGCAAGATTTTTAACGACTTCTGTCTTTCGTGATGCTAAAAGTAATGTTAATCTGAAATCACTAGGATTATTATGATATTTTGGATGTATTAAACTATGTCTTAAATCATCGAAAGCAGGGCAACAAAAAACAAAGTGAATTTCATCATCTGTGGCAGATCTACACAATGGGCATTTCATGACACGTTCGTTATCCTTGTTATATCTTGAACTGTGCACTGATAAATTAGAAATCCCAAATCTAAATCTTGTTAGTGTGTATCGTAAAATCTGTTCAAATCCAAAAGTAAGTATGTCCTCCAGATCATGAGACATCTTGAATTTTTCTATAGTTTATAAATCTGCACTGTCATCCATATGACAATTCCAGCTTTGCCACCTGCAATCGATTAATCTTTGTTTTGAACTCTCTTATAAAAGAATTTATACATCCTACACCTTGATTTCCCATACGAAACAGAACCATACTATTCAAAACACCCCCGAACTTTCAAAGCCCAATTGACTTTTCCTCTATTTGAAAAAATTTAATAACATTTATATCTTTGAGGGCAGTCTATGCTCCTCCATTCGGGTTAATTTCAACCGTAATCTAATGCAAGAGACAGAAATTGATAAACAGGGGAATCGATTTAATTCACCAATACAAGATCATTCGGTGTTTTGATACCTACCCCTAAATACCTCTTTAACACAAACAAATAAAACACTCTCTATCACTGATGAAGCATCTTCTAAACCCCAAATCTCAGCACCATAAAAAAAGCATAGATTGGATCTGTGAATCGAAAAGCTTCAAGAATAATTTTCACAGAGTTATTATTCAACGATTCAACTTACAAATAATGCAATAGCAGCTCTTTTCCCCTTTGTTCGCTAAATCTTGGCATGCAAGCTTAAAACTCAATCTGTTAAAAAACACAATACCTAGGATCGAATGAATTCACTGCATTCATCTTAACATGCCGAAAAACCATCTCCCTGTGCTTGCTAGGTATCCCCCCTTTTCTAAAAACCATAATGCTAGATTTTTCTAAATTAACTTTAACTTTAACTTTAAGTTGTAACTGGAAATGCAGCTTATGAAGTTTAAATTTATTGTGTCCTGCAACCCAACCACAGTTTCTGACAATAGTATAGTCATCAGCAAATAAAAGAAAAACAATTCAATCATATCCATATTAAACCCCAACACCATGTCTACCTTTAAATTCATAATTTCAAGCGCAAGTTCGTTAATAAACAAACAAAACAGAAGAGGATTACAAATATCGCCTTGTTTCACACCGTTCGTACAATTTATATAACCTGTTTTACTGTGTACCACAACGAACTCGAGCTTAACAACCTCATACATATTTTTAATACATCTATAAATTTTACCTTTAATTCCATTCTTTAACATAATAGGACACAGAAATTTTCTTGAAATTGTGTCAAACGCTTTCTCGAATCAATGAAAGCTACATACATTTTTCTATTACATGAAAAATTGCTTTTGAATAACTGCTAAAAAGTAAATATGTAAAGGGTTGTAGAATAATTTTGTTTAAAACCCAGTTTGGAATCACCGGTAATATTGTTCTGTTCAACCCATTCCTGTAATCTTGATTAACAATAGAGCTGATATTTTGCTACTTATGTCTGAAAGAGAAATTCCTCTGTAATTAATTTGGATCGTTAATGTTGCCTTTTTAAACAATGGAACAATAATAGATTCTTTCCATAAATCAGGATATTGACCTGTGTCAAATAGAACATTGAAATTTTTTTACAAAGAAATCAATTACATCATCCCTGATTTTTTTAATAGCTCTCCAATTATACCATCTGGTCCACTGCTTTCTTACTTTTCAATTTTTCTCCACCGAGAGTATGACTTCTTCTTTAGAAATAGGCCGATTCAGAAAGTTGACATCATCATAATCATCATTCTCATGTGCATCATTTCCATTTCCTTGATCATCGTTATCATAATCTGAAAAATTATCTGAAACATAAACAGCACCTGTACAGATATATTTTGCTGCCGTCATCTCATGTTTTTCAGAACCCTTTTAAAATGTTGAAACCATTCCTGTACTGTGATCTTGTTGGCTGAAACTTTTTCTTATTAGAAACTCACCTATTTGCCAAAATTCTTTCTGATCATTTACAGACATAATCAATTGTTCAAGTACAATTCTATTGTATTCTTTTCTCTTTCTCTCTAAAGTTTTTTGTATTCCCTTCTTTCTTTGCAAAAAGCTGTCCTAGCCTCTTTTTCGGTTGAATTCTCCTTTGTGGCAACTTGTATCTGGAAATTTTTGTATTTTTCTGGATGATTTCCTACATGTTCTTAAAAGTTTTCTAACATTGCGCTTAGAAGTTATACATTCATCATCATACCACTTTTCTGACCTTTTCTGACATGGTTTTAAATTTTCTTTTCCATACATACGCTTGCTCTCTTATGCATTCATTAAATAAATGTAATGCCTGATTAATGTCATAAACCCCTCAATATGCTGGCTTGATTAAGTTTTTCTTTTGCATTTCTTGAATGCATCTATTATGAAACTGGTTTCAGCAAGTCATCATTCCAAACTATCTTTTTAATAAATAAAGGTATAAACACGCCAATCATTATCATTGCGTAACACATCATTCTTTCGCATAAAAATAAAATTCCAATGGTTATGATCGGAATTAATCAAATCAGAAACATACAAACGGCAAGAATTCTAATAGTAAACGAACAGATCTTCAGAAACTAAGAAATAATCATTCACGCACTCCCCCGTTTCCGTTATGTATGTGTAAATGACCCTTTAAGGTCACCATTACATACTCCATTCATATAAACAATTTTGAAAGCAATACATAAATTCAAAATCATCTTCCATATAAATTCAATTTTCCCATTCTTTAGAATATCTTATGAGATCTGTTTTGTCATTCTTATCCATGAAACGAACCTGTCAAATGATCATTGCTGAAAGGGAAAATGTTGGCAGTCTGCCGTTCAAATTCCCCACACAAAAGGATATCAACATTGTCATACAATAATATCTTATCTGTTATAACCTCTTCGGGCAAACAATGCCGTTTTCAAATTTTAACGTGTTGTATAATATGGGGAATTTATTGGAGGCACGTAAGTACACACATAAAGAATGTTATTTTCAAAACCCAAAAAAATTTATTTAAAAAGAAACACATAATATTGTCATGTTCACAAAGTAAGTTCAGATACATAAGCCATCAATTCGGTTTTAATTAACACACCACTCCACCTGATCTCCTCCCGTGTCTTGTCAGCTTAATCGCAGGTTTACAGAAGACAGAATGGTGGGGGAACAAATGGGAATCTATTTCCTCCATGAACGTTTCAACAAGACCAAATGAAATCAAAATTATAAACATACGATAAAAACTTTTGATCAAATCAGTTTAGATAGAAGGCCACCTAAAGTTCCAATGAAGGAAAGAGAACAAGTGTACTTTAATTTTTTAACCTGTGTTACACTAAAATTTTGTTCACTTTTATACTCGCTATCATTCGTACTCTCATTCAGACTTTCGTCCATCGGGATGTCTCTATTGGTTATATTTTCTCTTCTCTCTTCCCCATTGCGTTGTTCCCTGTCATTTTCACGTCTTCGTCACGGCTGGGGTCACCTGTCATTCCAACACGTGAAGAACAAGCATGCATTTCACCATTCGCCGTTACACATCTACAGCCTGTTCTCAGTAAACATGACACACGGCCACCAGCAACGTGCGGTTTTCCGCATTTTATCTTCGGAACCGTGTTTGGTCAACATTGTCTACCTTTGTATCCTCAACCAGGGAAATTTGACTTTTGAACTGTGGAAATTTAACTTTTTTTGCAGAGGGCCGGGCCAAAAACCCTTTTTATAACTTCCTTTTAAATGATCATCCCCATCGAGAACAAATTTCTTGCCCTCGATGAGGAGATGAAACGTAGATCAAGTGGCCCTCTTGTTGTTGCCTCTGGGAGCTTTTAAGTTGTGGTCCTAGCTTCTTTTTGATGTCACGGACTCTTGAGTGAAAAACATCCACCAATAAACACTGAAGTATTCTTAAGGTTCTTTTTGGCTCTGAAAATTTCTTCTTTTGTCTTTGTAAAAGGGCATCTGCAATAACAGGCAATTTGCTTTTATTGAGCATGTATTCTCAAACTCTACGGTCTTTGGTAGTTTTAATTCATCCGTCAAAGGTTATGCACAATATTCACACAGGGCTGTTTGGTTTCTCCCTTCCTCCTTGAGTCCATAAAATATTTTTAGATTATTCCTTTTGGATCGCCCTTCAAGTCATCAACTTTTTCTCCAAACGCACGATTCTGTCTTTCATCTGCTTTTTTCTGCCTTCAGAGGGCATTTGAAACAAGAAGCTCACTGATCGCTCTTTCATGTCAAGCATGTCCCTTTTTTAAGCCGTCGACGAGTCCTTTACTCCTCTTAATTTGTCTGACATGGTCAACCTTCGTGGTTAAGCATGATAACATGTAAAAAATTCTTTTAGCATCGGGGGATCGGGCCCTGATCTCACCGGGTTTCTTAAGCATGTCAGGATCAGGAGTCACAGAAGAGTCCACTTCACGGCGTTTCAGAGCCATCACGAGCCAGGCGGGACTGCCTCGTGGGGCGGAGCTGGGCACTTTGCCCGGGTTCGTCTCCACGTCGCCGCATCGAGCAGAAGGTCCTGAAGAAAAGGCGGGGAGGACCAAGCCTGCCATACACCGGTGACACGGGTGGGTACTTTAACACACGCATCGCATGGACAGCTGAACCTGGCTCTTTTTGCCATGAACGATGAGCGGCGACGAACCCGCCACACCGAACTCTGAAATCGAAGGATGTGATGGCATCTTGAACTGCACCAACTGGAACGTTGTATTTAAAACCGAAAAATTAAGAAACGTTTAATTAAATTTTGGAAACTGAAGAAAACGTGTCTTCTCCTTGGATGACGACAGCCACCCCCGAAGAAGAAGAGAAGAGAGAGAGAGAGAAGAGAGAGAGACGCACGTGCACGGGAAATACAAACACTTTACGAATACGCACGACGCACGCACACTCGCGAGCAAGAAAGGGAGAGAAAGAGAGAGAGAGAGAGAGAGAGAGAGGAGAGAGAGAAGGAGGGGAGACGAGGAGAAGAAAAGAGAACCCACCCTGCAGACACATAAAAAAAACAAAAATGCAAGCACACAACAACAAAACACAACACAAAAGACAAAACCACACACAAAACAAAACAAAAACGAGCAGCAACACAAACACAAAAAAACGACAAACCCCACACACACAAGACCACACACACACAAAAAAAAACCCCCACACACAAAAACAC
>CM031628.1:52056763-52067020 GCA_018398815.1 Conus ventricosus | reverse complement strand
CCCTTTTCTTCCTGCATTAACGCATGCACTCTCTCTCCCTCTTCTAGTCTGCTCTTATCAAATGACTGTTGCTTTTCTTTCTTTTTCTTTTCTTTCTTTTTTCTCATAAATACAACTCTCTCTCTCTCTCCACATCTCTCCTCAGTCCTTCCTCTGCAGACTATCTCATGCTAATCTCTCAACTTGGTTCTCTTCTCTCCTCATCTCTCTCTCTCTCTTGCCCTTCTCTCCTGCAGAGCTCCACTCAGAACCTCTCTCCCCCTCTCTCTTTGTTCGTTCTTCCCTCGTTCTCCCGTTCTCTCACTCACGCATTCCTTTATTCGTTCCGATCTGTCCAAAAAGGGCGAGTACCATTGGTCAGTATTTTTACCGCCCTGACACCCGAAGTTATCCCCCTCTAATTCCATTGGACGTCCAAATCATGACAGTCACGCCTACACACCTTACTCTCTGTGGTGGTCAATTGGTCATTTAATTGATTAGCTAGATTTCACCCCCACCACACTCTACCTTCCCCCCCTTTCCTACTTAACTGGCCCGTGTGACTTAAGTCGTGGACACTGGTCAATCTAAAGTGGCTAGCTGAGTCTGGGTAGGCTCCACGACGTCTGAGTAACAATGACGCTGGTTCCACAAAGTGGCTAGATGAGCCTGAGCTCGGCCCTGCGACTCGTCTCGCTAGACATCGAGGCGTCGGTCAAAACGGCTTAGTCAGTCTGGGTGGGTCGACCGTCTCGGTGAAACCTCTCCACTAAGCTTAATTGGCCGGATCCGAACTATGGGCCCGGTCTACGTGGGCGCCTAGAATGTTTGAGTTTGGACTTATGTCCGAACAAATTGGCTGGCGACTCCCCAAGTTGGGTTGTTTCTTTTTTTGTCCGTGACAATTTCCCCCTTGCAAAAGACCATGCTCCGCATTGTCTCAAAACAACGTACAAAAAAACAACAACCGAATTTGCTGACACACAGCTACACGTGCAAAGTTTTTAAAATACTTTACCACCAACGGTTTATAAGTTATAAAATACATCATTAGTGAATACCACTCCAATGAGTTATCAGTGACGTGCGCTCTTGCGTTATTTCAACTCATTTTATAACGACCTCTGTGCGCACTTATGCGATTCCCCTACCTGGATTTGCCATATCTTCTTTTCACAATTCTTATGAAAAGCACAATATAATATGATCACGATCCACGACACTTCACTGAGGAATCTTCATCCTCACTTATTGCAAATAATGCATCACTACACAAGCGACTGTAATGCTCCAAGCATAACTACATTTACATGAACAAATCTCACAAAGAAAATATAAACAAGTCTCACACAAAAAAATTATGAACCATAGCCAACTGGGAATGAACCCATATCCAATCAACAAACTGTCATCAACACATATTATCAACAAAGCACCCCGGATATGGCTGACTTCCTCTGAGTTGCAGCTTGCTAGACTACACGGCTTAAATAGTCAGCTCCGACATTCTGTCGACCGGGAATGTACTGCACTGGGTACCTGTAGGCTGCAGTGCCATTGCCCAACGTAGAACCCTGCTGTTTTTCAGCTGTGCCTCCTGCGGGAATTTGAGTGGTTGATGATCCGTCTCGATCACGAACTCTTTCCCATACAAGTATTTGTGGAATTTCTGCACGGCCCACACGACAGCTAAAACTCCTTCTCCACCGTTGCGTACCCTTCTTCACACTTTGTCAACTTCCTGCTAGCATACCTCACAGGAAACTCGACCCCTTCATGCTCCTGCAACAATACTGCACCTATCCCACCGCCTGATGCATCTGTCCGCAACAAAAATGGTTTGGACAATATCTGGTAGCTTCAAGATGGGACGGGAACTAGTCTTTCCAACACTGTCTGCAGTGCTTGCTCTGCAGCGTCTGACCACTCGACCACTGCCGGTTTCCCTGCCTTGACTAAATCACTGAGAGGACTCTGATTGCAGCAAAATTTGGGACAAACTCCCTGTAAAACCCAATAAAACCTAGCAGACTCCTGACTTCTGTTTGGTCTTTGGTCTCTCTGAATTCATCATCTTCTCCACCTTTCCTCTTTCTGGCTGCTTTGTGTCGCCTCCGACAACAAAAACCCAGGAACTCCTACTGTCTAGCCCTTCATACAGTGACACATCCCTGTATGACTCTTCTGGAAACTCAGGCAACAAATCTCCTCTTCTTCTGCTGGGTCTCTTTCACCTCATCAATGATTGCTGCTGCGCCTATGTGCTGAGTCCACCTCCTCTAACCACCTGTTTCTCTCCACCTCTTGCCAACTCCCAAGACTTCACGAGCGAAGGGTCTTGTTCCTTGCAGCCCTAAACTCATCAGGCGACACATCTATGCCCGACTTCCTTCCTGGAACAACTAACGGTTTAACAACCTTTTCCTCCTTCTTGCTCCTGTTTGAACTGCTGCCCCTGTAGCAGTCAACAACTCAGGATCCCCTGGATCCCTTGCCCCTGGAATATTTCCGATGATCAAATTTATGAAGGGGTTTCTCCATCACCAACGCAGACAACTCGCCTGAGAAGTAAGGGGTACGTACTTCTATCTTAGCAACTGGAAACTCCCTCACAGTGCCATCGATTAGAGTACAGGTCTGATTTGCCCTGTCAAATCCCCTTTAAACGACCAGCGTTGTTCGTACTACCCCGCATGAACAACCAGTGTCTCGTAACACTTTCACCCTCTGCTGGCCAATCCACCCTTCTTCCACTGGTAACGAACCACTCAGCCTAGTGCCCTCCATCCCTGACACTGACTGCTGTCCAGTGCTAGCCATAGGCTGCACTCCACCCTCTTCAGACTGAATCCCTTTTGGTTCCACTGCAGGTCGTTTCCCTTGACGACCCTTATCCACCTCTTGCAAGGGTGCTGCCTTCTGGAACCTCATGCGACAATCCCTCGCCACATGTCCCTTCTTGTGACAAATGAAACACCTAATGTCCCTTTGCCCTTCCTTCTGCCCCACCACGGGGTTTGCAGACTTTGCAGAAAACCCCCCTAGTCCCTTGCACTCTTCTCACCTGTGCCTAGCACCTGTTTTCTCCTGCACCTTAGTGCCCAAACGTGCCTCTCTATACACCTCTGCGAACTTCAACAACTCCCCTGCTGTCTCTGGCTGTCTCTCTTTCAAATGTATGGTTAACTCAGGGCCGCAACCTGACAAAATCTGTTCTTTCATAACTAGCTCTTTCAATTCAACGAACTCCTTCTTCGTACCACTCAACTCTAACCATTTCTCGAAATAGTGATCTAGACGTGCACCAAACTGAGTGTACGTTTCCCCTGCTTGCAATCTAGCTGAACGAAATTTCTTTCTGAATCCTTCCTCTGTGAGGTCAAATCCCTTCATTAAAAGACTCCTTCACAGCACCAAAATCTGACTGTTGTTCTGCTGGTAACCAGTGAAAATCTGCAATGCCTTACCCGTCAATAGCGCTGACAAAATGACTGCCCACTCTTCTGGAGGCCAACCCTGACTGGTCGCAAACGTTTCGAAACGACTGATGTATGCATCAATCGAATCGGTTCCTTCCGAGAATTTTGGCAACTTGGGTCGGGGGCATAGCTGCGCACAAGTCACTGAAAGTGAACTACCATCATCGGTGGCCTCCCTCTGTATTCTCACTTTCTCCAACTCTAATTGAACCTTTAATCTTTCCGTTTCCTGCTTCATTCTTTCTGTTTCCTGCGCTTCCCTTATTCTTTCTGTCTCCTGCTTCATTCTTTCTGTTTCTTCCCTAGCCTGATTATCATTAGCCTGAATCCTTAATCTTTCTGTTTCCTGCGCCTCTACTGCGATACGGCGTCTTTCCGCGCGTTTTATCCCTTTCCATCTTTTGCTGGTTTTCAACGAATGCTCGCAACTCTTCTCCCGCATAGCCTAAGTCACGACGACGCTCACGAGTTGTTCAATAGGGGGGTTCTTTTCTTCCGCCATTGTATCTCTTTCTTTTTTTTTTTTTTTTTTTGAACAAGATTTTACTACTACGACAGCCAAACTGTGGTTACCGACACGATGACGTAATAGCACAATCCTATGAATGATAATATTAGCTTGGGGCAACGTAGTTAGTTTTTATAAACGCCCAGCGCCTGACCCAACTAGAGAGCGATTATAGCAATCTGTGCGAAATGAGTACTCTGGGCTGAAATGCAAGCCTAGTATTAACTATCTGGAAGCAATGCCAAGCCTATATTTAACTATCTTGGGAACATACAGTAAGACAACCCTTTCTTAGATTACAATACTTGAATCCCACCCAGCTTCCTCTCTGAGAAGTTGAACAATTATAATAAATGGGCCAGAATATCCTGCAAGCCGCCAAAAATGTCAACCTCGTTGTAATGTCAGTGAGGAAGGACTACGCACAGCCCAAACACACTCACAGCCTGCTTACAATCTCATTCATATATCATGCATTCGTCACATCAAACCACTAGTAAAGTCTATAACTTTACTATACATGATCATAGAAAGAACATCAATGCATATAGAATCAAACAAAATAAAACATCTCTCTTCCTGAACTTCACAAAATCATTTGTCTAAAACATCATTAACTAACCCGGTATAAACAGATTTCTACTTTACCTGGCCAGGTGATCTTAACTATTCACGAATCACTGTCTTTCTTTTCTTTTCTTTTTCTTTCACTGTCACTTTCACAACACGACACAACTGCCGGCACTGGTGTTGGTCTGATGGCGCCTGGTCAGGTGAGACTGATGGCGTTGGTCTGTGTTCTGCTTGGCGAAGGGGACGCTGCCAGGTATGAGGTCGAACCCCCGGTTAGGGTAGAACAGTGACTATCAACATCGTTTCTGTCTCCTTTCTTTCTTCCTGCATTAACGCATTGCACTCTCTCTCTCTCTCTCTAGTCTGCTCTTATCAAATGGACATGGTTGCTTTTCTTTTCTTTTTTCTTTTCTTTCTTTCTTCTTCATAAATTAGCAACTCTCTCTCTCTCTCCACATCTCTCCTCAGTCCTTCCTCTGCAGACTATCTCATGCTAATCTCTCAACTTGGTTCTCTTCTCTCCTCATCTCTCTCTCTCTCTGCCCTTCTCTCCTGCAGAGCTCCACTCAGAACCTCTCTCCCCCTCTCTCTTTGTTCGTTCTTCCCTCGTTCCCCCCGTTCTCTCACTCACGCATTCCTTTATTCGTTCCGATCTGTCCAAAAAGGCGAGTACCATTGGTCAGTATTTTTAACCGCCCTGACACCCGAAGTTATCCCCCTCTAATTCCATTGGACGTCCAAATCATGACAGTCCCCGCCTACACACCTTACTCTCTGTGGTGGTCAATTGGTCATTTAATTGATTAGCTAGATTCACCCCCCACCACACTCTACCTTCCCCCCCCCTTTCCTACTTAACTGGCCCGTGTGACTTAAGTCGTGGACACTGGTCAATCTAAAGTGGCTAGCTGAGTCTGGGTAGGCTCCACGACGTCTGAGTAAAAAATGACGCTGGTTCCACAAAGTGGCTAGATGAGCCTGAGCTCGGCCCGCGACTCGTCTCGCTAGACATCGAGGCGTCGGTCAAAACGGCTTAGTCAGTCTGGGTGGGTCGGACCGTCTCGGTGAAACCTCTCCACTAAGCTTAATTGGCCGGATCCGAACTATGGGCCCGGTCTACGTGGCGCCTAGAATGTTTGAGTTTTGGACTTATGTCCGAACAAATTGGCTGGCGACTCCCCAAGTTGGGTTGTTTCTTTTTTTTGTCCGTGACAATGTGTCTGTCGTTGACTGCTCTGTCGATGGTCTATGGGTTTGCAGTCGTGGTACCCGCCTTCTACTTCCTCTTTTTGAAAGATCCGACCACAAACCGTGCGGTCAGTATTCTTCAGGTCTGGCCCTGACGCATGATTTCAAGAAGAGGATAACCTATTTTGTGCTGTGTTTTGGGCGTTCCTCGCCTTTTCATT
This sequence comes from Conus ventricosus, assembly GCA_018398815.1. NCBI lineage: Eukaryota > Metazoa > Mollusca > Gastropoda > Neogastropoda > Conidae > Conus > Conus ventricosus. The sequence continues at coordinate 52,061,069 of CM031628.1, read as the reverse complement.
GTCATTTCGTTCATTCTACTAGTAGTCCGCCGCTTCTCAAGGCGAGACAGAGGCCAGCAGGGTGTTGTCGTGCCTCTCTCTGTCTCACAGTCTGGAGTGAACGGAAGAAAGCCGCGTGGCCTGCTTGGGAACCCGGACACAGAGTCACCTTGGCAGGGTGCCCCGTCCGCTCACTGGGGGAACACTCTGAATGCTAGGCAGCAACTGCTGGCTCGTGGAACACGACAAGGAGCAGCTGATGGGGAAACTGGGCGGCAACAACTGACCAACGATGCACAGACCACTCCGGCGCTGGACGTTGAAGACCCCCAGCCCTTTGCCAAGGTCATTCTCGCTGCTGCGATCGGGGAGATCGTCCTGAACTTACTGCTGATTTTTCTGTCGACGATGCCCGTGGATATAACTTGGGAGGATCACTCCCGCCTCCTTTTCACTGGCAATTTGATACACATTCTGACTGGAGTCTTCCTCCCCATCTGCTGGCTACTGGACATCGCCATGATGCGCAGAGCTGCTGGTGGTGGTGGTGGTCTTAATGGTGGAGGTCGGGGTGCTGGTGGAGATGGTGGTCGTCACGCTGCTTTTTCTGCCGCCGAAGAATCTCCAATGTAGATTAGTATTGGAATGAAATGTAGCTGACATTTTTTTATTTTTCCCCTTTCACATAGATGCATCATGAATAGTTGCCTACAAAATGAAGCGTGCTGCCTAAAAACAGTCCAACTGACCTCGCGTTTTGCATGGCTGTTTGACTGGATGGTTAGCGCACTGAGTAAGCTAATGGGTACTGCTTTTGATCTTGTTCCCCCTATTGCCTTGTCTTTTGCCATCAAGCTCAGAAAGGAATCTGATTTTGAAAATCAAAAGTCTCAAGCTTCCTGTCTTTAAGCAGTGTTTAGGAATGAAGGGGTGGGTAAAGACATTCTATTTTCTATTTGTGTAAAACTTAAAACCCGAGATGAAAACGACTCTCTCACTGCTAAGAAGGTACGTTAGTCCTTTTGTAGTCGAAAGACTTCTTGGATAGTGCCTTTCGATGTAGATCTTTCTCCTGTCAACTTAGAGAGAGAGAGAAGAGAGAGAGAGAGAGAGAGAGAGAGAGAGAGAGAGAGAGAGAGAGAGAGAGAGAGAGAGAGAGACTTGACACTTTGACACTTTGATATTTTATTGTCATTACCAAAGAGGTCTTTTGACAAGGGGGGAGAGGTAACAGAACAATAACATTTCCCTCTTCCTTTCCTGCAAGCAAATAGCACACATTCATTCCTAGTGTGCACCAAATCAAAGGTTAAATACAAATAAATTCATAACATTTCCTTATGTCATCATGCACAGGAGTAATGCAATTAGGAAAAGAAAAAATAAAAAGAGAGAGAGAGAGAGAGAGAGAGAGAGAGAGAGAGAGAGAGAGAGAGAGAGAGAGAGAGAGAGAGAGAGAGAGAGAGAGAGAGAGATTGAAAAGGGTCAGATAGAAAATAGGTACCCTTGAGAAATCTGTTCTTAAGTCACAGTATCCTGCACGTGTCACAAAAAGGAGAATGTTTACATTGTGACAGAAAGGAGACTGTTTACATTGTGACAGAAAGGAGAATGTTTACATTGTGACAGAAAGGAGAATGTTTACATTGTGACAGAAAGGAGACTGTTTACATTGTGACAGAAAGGAGAATGTTTACATTGTGACAGAAGTACAATAGTGTGATTTAACGCAACGACGTTGCAGTAACACCTGTGAAGGAAGGGTACGATTGAACTAAATGAAGCTGTGCCAAGAAGTTCTGACATCGGCCACTGCCTTTATATGCATTCTTCGAATGCAGACAGCGCACCAACTACTAGGACCACCAACGGTGATCGCTTCAATGAAGGTTTCATTTTGTGTAAAAATTCTTTCAGTACTGTATGAACATACAAAATGCTTGTCTATTTTGGTCTTCCTGAGCAGTGTATTTTCTGATTACATAGCATAGCAATCAATGATTCTGTATACATTTTACAGTGCCGATTGGGCAAGTCGACGCTCAAATAGATCTGATTCCAGTTGCTGCTGTTTGTGATGGGAATAAAAGATTGGTTCTGGTCAATATTCTTTCAGTAGCGATCATGGAGATTGATCTGAATTTTGTGAATACATACATATGCTGTTGGATACCATTTGACCTCCCTTGCATCTTTAAATGGATCCTCAAGTGTATGCATAAAGATTTTCCCCTACATTTGGTACTGTTCACAGAGTGATATTAGTTTTTGCAGCAGCGTATTTCTGTACCACACTTTCTTTTCATTGTACTTTTCTTCCCATCGCTGGTTGCTTTGGTGTGCTGTTGGTTTCTATTTCTGAACCCTTGGTGGTGAGAATACCACAGAATTATGGACTGTGGTGTATCTCCACTTGATGCCAAGGGAGCACAGCCGTGCCTCCCTGATGAGTCCGATCCAGCGGACCAAAGGTCTCGGAACAGGCGACATGAATGATTTCTTAATTCAAGATGGATTAGAATGTTTCCCATCGGGTGTTAGTGGAGAATTACATACTTTAAACATATTTCCCTGATTTTCGATGTCATGTCCTTTCTTCCCCTCTTTTATAACCCTCAAAGATCACAAACCTAACTTTCACAACAACCCTACTTGTAGACTAATAAACCCATCAAAATCTGAATTAGGCAAAATTAGTATATAAAAAAATCCTGGAAAAGGCAATAGAGGACATAAAAACAAACACTGAATACAATCTCTGGAAAAATAGTTATGAAGTTATCCAATGGTTTAAGGAATTGAACAAACAGAAAAATACAGTGTTCATTACTTTTGACATAGTGGATTTCTATCCTTCTATCGATGAGGAATTACTCACTAAAGCACTAAGATTCGCCAACAAATATACAAATATAACAGATTATGAGATGGAAATCATTCTCCACACTAAGAAAACCCTTCTCCATAGCAACAATGAAACTTGGATTAAAAAACCAGCAGAAATTCCACGTTCGATGTCACGATGGGATCTTATGATGGAGCTGAAACTTGTGAATTAGTTGGACTTTTCATGTTGTCTCATATACAGAAAGTACTTGGTAAACAGGTTGGCTTATACAGAGATGACGGCCTCACCGCATTAAACAATAAACAAACAATCATTGAAAACAAGAAAAAAGAACTTTGTAAAATCTTTCCAAGCTACAACCTAGAAATCACAGTAGAAGCCAACAAAAAAATAGTAAATTATTTAGACATAACATTAGACCTTAAGGACCACACATACAAACCATACAAAAAACCCAATGACACACCTGTCTACGTAGACATCAAAAGTAACCATCCACCCTCTGTTTTAAAAACCATACCTAATGGCATAAACAAAAGATTATCTAAACTGTCATGCAATGAGAAAGAATTTAACAGTGCAGCAGCCGAATACCAAGAGGCGCTGAATAAAAGTGGCTACAACTACAAATTACAATATAACCCAGATAATAACATGAACAGCAATAAGAAAAACAGGAAAAGAAAAATTATATGGTATAACCCTCCATATGATGGAAGAATAAAAACCAACGTTGGAAAAGAATTCCTCAGAATCCTTAAAACATCATTCCCAAAAGAACATGTACTATCTAAAATATTCAATAAAAAACACCGTCAAGCTATCGTACTCGTGTATGCCCAACCTTAAAAACATAATTGATTCTTCCAACAAAACCAAAAACAATACAACCAAAGAGGGTGACGAAAGGATATCTTGTAATTGCACAAAAAGACCAGTGCCCTCTGAACAACAAATGTATCTACAGCAACATTGTGTACCAAGCTACGGTAACAACAGACAGTGATAAGAAAAACATACATAGGAATCACGGCAAACCATTTTAAAACCAGATATGCAAACCATAAACAGTCCTTCAAAAATGAAAAATATAAAAAACCAAACAGAACTAAGTAAATATATTTGGAAGCTTAAAGATAAGAAAATAGATTACAACATATCATGGAAAATTATAAAAAGAGCAGCACCATACAACAACATTTTCTAAAAAATGCAAATTATGTACTACAGAAAAGTGGCTGATATTATGTAAACCCCATCTAGCATCCCTGAACTCTAAAGTAGAAATGATTAATAATTGCAGGCACAAATGGAAATCTTTGTCAATGCACCATTCCCTGGCACGTCCCCCCTGAACGCGCCCCCAAAAAGAAAAAATCTACAGGCCACGTGCCACACGCGCAGAGCTCACACGCCCATACACTAATCTATATAACACTGGTGGCGTGCCCATGTTGTACATACCCTGAGGAGAGCACT
>CM031628.1:52041763-52051763 GCA_018398815.1 Conus ventricosus | reverse complement strand
GACATTTTTTGATGTTAAAAAAGCCTTTGATAGCGTGTGGCATGCTAGATTGCTATATAAACTGAAGAAAATTGGCATATCTGGTAATTTTTATAACTACGTTAGAGAATTTTTATCAGAAAGAAGTTTGCAAGTCAGGGTAGAAAACACATACTCAAATTTTAAATCGCTAGAAATGGGCATTCCCAAGGTTCCGTAATTGCTCCAATGTTATTTAATATTTTGTTACATGATCTCCCAAAGCACGTAACTAAAACCGCTACCGTTGTGCAGTATGCTGATGATCTGTGTATGTGGATAAATGCTAGTCTAAGAAAAAAACACGCCAAAAAGATCAATCAGCTATTACAAAAAAATATATCAGGCAGAGCTAAATAATCTTAGTAAGTACTTGTTTGAAAATGGACTGAAACTTTCCCATGAAAAAACGTATATAGTGTTATTTAATAATGGTGATGATCCCGTTGATCTGCCGTCTTTTAGACTTGATGGAATAACACTTCAGTATGTCCACTCAGTAAAAATTCTTAGGAGTTTACTTCACATCTAAATTGACATGGAAAGTTCACATTGATTATCTCTTAAACCAGGCTAGGAAAAGTTTGAATTTTTTGAAAATCTTAAGCAAGCAAAGCTGGTGCCAGGATGTAAAAACATTGAAACATCTGGCAATATCACTCGTTCGTTCTAAGCTATCGTATGCTCAAGAAGCTTTCTTTTGTGCTCCTAAATATTTGTTGCAAAAACTGCAAAGTGTTGATAGCAAGGCTTTTAAATTATGCTTGGGAATCCCTGTACATGCTTCTACAGTAGGGACATATTCGGAAATTGATGTTTTGCCTTTAAACGAATACAGAACACTCACTTTGGCAAAATATGTTGTGAAATGTACAGCTTTGAAAGGTGTAAATGAAACAGAAATCGCTTTAAATCCATCTACTGATTACCCCAAACGAGCGAAAAACATTTCCTGCTTGTCTACTGTTGGCTCGTACTCTGCCCATTTGTTGCAGAAAACTGATTTGACTCCCGACTCTTTGGCAAAGATTTCTCATACTGATCCAATCCCAAGCTGGGAAAGAAACAGGGCAAAATTTGACCTTAATCACACTGATGCTAAAAAAGCTGAACATCCGCATATCTTGTCATATTCAGCAAAGATGCATATGCAAAGCAAGTATCCTAACCATCTTAAGGTATATACTGATGGATCATTGACAAATAACAAGAACGCTGGATCCGCTTTTGTTATTCCATCACTTAAAGTAGATAAAGCGTATTCAATAGGAAAAAATCGATCTATCTTAGTCGCCGAAATGATAGCTATACTAATGGCTTTGACATATTTAATTGATTTACCGCAATCAATCTTGCAAGTATTGTTATGTGTCGACTCAATGTCAGTACTACAATCTATCAGGTTTTTCAGTTCTAATTCTGAAAACTTTGTTTTAAAGGAAATATGTCATTTAATTCATATTTTGATGTGCAAAGGGACCGATTTAACTTTTTTCTGGGTCCCTTCCCACTGTGGAATTTGGGGCAATGAATTTGCTGACAGATCTGCCAAAAAAGGAGCCAAAACTAAAATGAGTGCACAGTCACTTTCTGTCCCCTTGACTTTACAAGAGTGTCATCAAGTTTTAAAACAAGTGGCTTGGGACGTTTTTAGAAACAACCAGAACATCCCCTATTTGCGGGTTAATGCTCGAAAAAGCCATGTTCTCAGCTTTGATCAGGTTGAAGGCATTGAACACCTGCAGGTTCGTGATATGTATCAGTACAGAAACTTTGTTTCAGTATTTTATAGACTGAAACTTGACGCATTCAGAACGAAATATAGTGCAGGAACAAAATGCATATGTGGTAAGGCAAACGTGTCGAGAGCCCACGTTTTATTTGATTGTGTGACTCTTAAGGCATACTTACCATGTTTATTAGGCATGACAGTGACTGATGTTTTTTCTGATATTGATTTTGCTTTCAAAGTTACCTTTTGTTTAATATGTAGTCCTGTTAGATATTTGCTATAATGTTATAAGTAGTAAATATTCCATGTTTTGCGTGCACTTCCACACACCTATGCATCACACACATACCCTTTCTCTCTCTCTCTCTCTCTCTCTCTCTCTCTCTCTCTCTCTCTCTCTCTCTCTCTCTCTCTCTCTCTCTCTCTCGTCTAATATCACACAATTTTGTGAAAAGACGTAAAAATGAAAGTACTACTACTACTACTACACACACACACACACACGTGGAGTCAACTTTTTCTGTGGAGAATGCCACAGCTCTCTGGGTGGTCTCTCTCCTTTCGATGCCCAGGGAGGGTCAACACAAACCAGCCTGGTCTCGCTGATGAGTCTCAATCAATGAACGAAAGATGCTGGGTTCTACTGATGTGTGCGATCTCTGGGTAGGCAATGTCAATGTTTCTGCCGGCAAGACAGGCCATGATCTCAGCATATGCTGTTTGTTGAAGGATTTTATGTTTGCATTCCACCACACGCCTTTTTCTTTGTCATTTCTTTTTCTGTCCCTCATCCCTCCCTTTTTTCTTTTAATCTTTCCCAGTTACTTTTTTGTTTGATAACAGAAGAATTGTTGACCTGCACTTGTTTTCCAGCACTTCCGATTCTTCAAAGTATCATCCTTTGGTCAATCAATACGAAGCGAAAAATAAACGAGAAAAAGAACTGGACTGGCCTTTTGACATGGATCCGCACTGACATTTATCAGGTCCTCCCTGTGGCTCATGGTGCCTTTCCAACAAGTGTCTTCACATTGATCAGGTCCTCCCTGTGGCTCATGGTGCCTTTCCAACAAGTGTCTTCACATTGATCAGGTCCTCCCTGTGGCTCATGGTGCCTTTCCAACAAGTGTCTTCACATTGATCAGGTCCTCCCTGTGGCTCATGGTGCCTTTCCAACAAGTGTCTTCACATTGATCAGGTCCTCCTGTGGCTCATGGTGCCTTTCCAACAAGTGTCTTCACATTGATCAGGTCCTCCCTGTGGCTCATGGTGCCTTTCCAACAAGTGTCTTCACATTGATCAGGTCCTCCCTGTGGCTCATGGTGCCTTTCCAACAAGTGTCTTCACATTGATCAGGTCCTCCCTGTGGCTCATGGTGCCTTTCCAACAAGTGTCTTCACATTGATCAGGTCCTCCCTGTGGCTCATTGTGCCTTTCCAACAAGTGTGTTCACATTGATCAGGTCCTCCCTGTGGCTCATGGTGCCTTTCCAACAAGTGTCTTCACATTGATCAGGTCCTCCCTGTGGCTCATGGTGTTTTCCCCAACAAGGTCTTCACTTTAAAACAGGTCCTCCCTGGGGCCCCATTGGCCTTTCCCAAAAAAATGTTTTAACTTTGGTTTCAGGCCCTCCCTGTGGCCCCATTGTGCCTTTTCCAAAAGTGTTTTAAAAATTGATCAGGTTTTCCCTTTTGGCTAAAAGGGGGCCTTTCCAACAAGTTTTGTTCACATTAAATTCAGGTCCCCCCCTGGGGCCAGGGTGCCTTTCCAAAAAGGGTGTTTTAAACATTAAAACAGGCCCCTCCCTTTGGTTTCCAGGGTTCCCCTTTCCAACAAGTGTTTTCACTTTTGATCAGGTCCTCCCTGGGCTCATGGTCCCTTTTTCCAAACAAGTGTTTTTCCCCATTGATCGGGCCCCCCCGGGCTCAGGTGCCTTTTCCAACAATTTGCCCTTCCCATTGATGGGTTTCCCCCCTGGGGCCCCTTGGGGCCTTTCCCAACCCAATGTGTTCACATGATCAGGTCCCCCCCGTGGCCCCTTTGGGGCCCTTTTCCCAAAAAGGGTTTGTTACACCGTTTTCAGTCGTTTATGAGGGTGTGGGTTTAAAGGGGAAGTGGAAAAGGAAGGGGATGGGGGGGATGAGGCATGAGCGGGCCCGAAGAGAGAAAATTATGAGGGGGGTGGGGGGATATACCCCAAAGTTCACCCTTGCCCCGCCCAAAACCTGGGGAACTTTCACGACCAGTTTTCGAGCGAGCGAACGAAACAAAAGGAGACTGGGAAATGACTGTAAATTGCCCTTTCCATGAGTAAATTGAAAACGGCCATGAAAATTTTTGGAAAAGAGAAGAAAAAAGGGAAAACCCAAAAACAAAACCCCAGCTCGTCGTGATTTTTTCGCGATCATAATGAAAACCCCCCAAAAAGGTGTTTCAAAATCAGGGGACATCATTTTCATTAAAGTTTCCAAACATCGCTTAAATGAATACCTGATAGTGTCATTTATTTCCTCGCCGTTTTTTAAGTTTCCTTTGGGACAAATTTTTACATGGGGTTTTTTTGGTTCAAGAGAGAGAGAGAAGAAGAGAGAGGGAGAGAGGAAAAAGGAGAGAGGGGAGGAGAGAGAGAAGGAGAGAGGACCAAAAAAAGGGGGGCGGGAATTTGTTATCTTTTTTTTTTAAAACCCATGGAAAGGAGAAAAATAAAAAATTTCCCAAATTGCGGTTGTGTGCTGTCATTAACTTTTTTTCGCCGATCACCCGCAAAAAGTTAAACTTGGCCCAAAACATTTAAACAATCAAGGTGGGAAAACCACAGAACATCTCCAACCCTTGAGGAAGGGCTTTTGGGGAAAAAAAAAACAAACAAAGACAAGTTCGACTGGTCAAGACAAAAATGGGGCGGGGAAAAAACCCGGTGGCAAGCGGGCCCCCCCGGGACCCCCAACCGAAAGACCGTAAGTTCTAAAAAAAGGGAAAATTTGTAATGCTTCTTCTTTTTGTTGCCCCAAAGCCAGGGGAGACACGGGAAAAGGAACCCCCTTCATTGTTAGGCCCTGAAAATGGGACTGAATCGCAAAGAAAACCCCCCAAACAGAGGTGAATTACAAAGACAAAAAAAAATGGAGGGGAATCGACAAAGACATACAAAAAAAGGGGGGTGAATCGACAAAACATCGAAAAAGGGGAAGTAATCAACAAAGAAATAAAAAAAAGGAGTGAATCGACAAAGAAATACAAAAAGGGATTTAAATTTTGGCAAGTATGTCCCAAAAAAGGGGTAAAATCGGCCAGGAGAAAAAAAGGGGAGTGAATCACCCAGAGATGAAACAGGGAGTGGAATGGGCCCGGGAAATAAAAAAGGCGGTAAATCGCCCAAGGGAAAATAGAGAAAAAAAGGGAGTGAATCGCCCAAGGGGAAAGAAAAAGAGAGGTTTGGGGGAAAAGGAAAATAAAAAAGGGGAGGGGAACGGAAAGGGAAGGGAAAAAAGGGGGAGTGAATCGAAAGGAAAGGGAAAAAAGGGAAAGTGAATCGGAAAGGGAAAAAGGGAAAAAAGGGAGTGAATCGGAAAGGGAAAAGGGGAAAAAAAGGGAGTGAATCGAAAAGGGAAATAAAAAAAAAAGGGAGTGAATCGAAAAGGGAAAAATACTGGGTTCATGTTTCGCCCCTGTTGGACAGGGGGGAAAAACACAATCCAAAACATGTGTGAAGCCCCGGGAAAAATGAACGGGCGATTTTTTTTTTTTTCTTTTTTTAATTATTGTACGTACAGTGTCAAGGGCGACGGGAAAAAGGTTTTTGCCGAGAGAGAGGGGAGAGAGAGAGAGAAGAGAGAGAGAGGGGAGAGAGAGAAGAGAGAGAGAAAAAACAGAACAGACAGACAGACAAAACAGACAGACAGCCCAACACACACACAGACCCCACAGACATAGAGAGAGAGAGGAAAGGGGAGAAAAGAGAGAGAGAGGGGGAAAAGGAGAGAGAGAGAAAAGGGGAGAGACGGGACAAAACGGGAAACCAGCCCAGAAAACAGACGACACACAGACACACAGACAGGGGAGGAGGGGAAAAGGGGGAGAGAGAGACAGAACAACAGGAGAGAGAGAGAGAGAGAAAAGGGGGAGAGAGGGGAAAAGGAGTTTAGGCGAAAAAACAACAGATTTCAGATGTTTTAAATTTTAAACTCTTTTACTCCTCTGTCTCTGTTTGTCTGTCCTTTTCTGTCTTTGTGGGTTTGGGTCTTCTCTGTCCCTCTCTCTCTCTCTCTCCTCTCTTCTCTTCTCTCTCCTCTCTTCCCCTCTTTTCCTCCCCCCCTTTCAGATTTAAAATTTGGTTTTTTCATATTTTTTTAAAGTCTGAACCATTCGTTCCTTACAGTTCTCCCCTCTGTTTGTCTTCTTTTCTGTGTATCGTCTCGTCTCCGCTCTCTCTTCTCTCTTCCTCTCTCTCTCTCTCCTCTCTCCCTCTCCTCTCTCTCCAAAAATTTCAGATGTTTAAATTCATCCTGCTTTGACTAAAGGGCCTGCACTTTTCTCTCTCTCTCTCTTTCCCCCTTTTCTCTCTCTCTCCCCTCTCTTTTCCTCTCCCCTCTCTCTCTTTTTTTTTCCACAACACACACACACACACAACACCCACCCCAACCCACCCCCACACACACACGGGCTTTTCATCACCCCCCCCCCCCCTACCCCCCCTTTCCCCCCTCGTCCAAAAAGCTAAACGGCATCAAAAAATGCCCAGTTTTTGGCGACTTTTGGAAAGAGTTTCCCAAAGGGTCGTTTTAAAAAAAACCACCGCCCCCTGGAAAATCAGTCCTGAAAGAATTGCCCACTCCTGAAGCCCCCGCCCGGGAAAAGGGGGCTTGGGGGGGAGGGGTTTTACCCTCAATCCCAAAAAAAGAAAGAGGAGGCTTTGTTTGTAAATTAAAAATTTCCCCTTGGCCCTTTTTTCCCCCTTCCTCGCAGGGAAAGAACAAGGGGCCCGAGGGGGAAGGGGGGGGGGGGGGGGGGGGGGGGGGGGGGGGGGGGGGGGGGGGGGGGGGGGGGGGGGGAGGGAGGGGGCAAGTTTGAGCGAAAATTTTGGGGGTGAGGGGGGGACGGGAAACGGGGTTGGGAAGGGGGGCGTGATATTGTGACGAAAGGGGTGGGGGTGGGGTGGTGCGGTTAAAGAAGGGAAAACTAGAACGAAATGTTTTAAAAGGAGGGGGTGAGGGGGGGGGAGAGTGGTGTGAAAAAGGGGGAAAGGGGCCCCATTTCATCAGCAGATGGTAAAGGAATTTTCGACCCTCTAATCTGCGTTTTTTCCCTTGGCCCCCCCCCCCCTCTCTCTCTTCTCCCTCCCTCCCCTCCTTGTGTGTTGGTGGTGTGTGTGGGTTTGTGTGTGTGTGTGTGTGTGTGTGTGTGGGTGGCTTTAGATGTCTTTTCATTTCGTTGTAAGATGTTCTTTCTTTTGTGAACACACAAATGTACATTCAAAAATGGAAAGGAAAAACCTTCTAGGTTATGGGGTTTTAAAAAACACGAAAATAACAAACGGCTGCCCAAAAGGGGAAACTAAACTGCAGGGGTCAGGTAGGGGCAAACCAGGAAGCAGAACAAACCGCATTTGTTATGCACGCTCCCACTGGCCCAAGTATGGGGGCAAGAATGATTGAGTCACTCAAACCCGAACAGAGACAGATTTGATGTTCAACGCAGTTTAAAAAAAAAAATACAAAGAAGCATTTAAATTTTCGTATGAAACACGAACAACATTCAAAAACATTAGGAAAAAGTCAAAATTCTTTCTGGTTTGCAGTATCGCTTGGTTACAGAAAGCCCCCGGAGCAAAAGCAGCTTTGGGTACGCAGAACTCTCAGGAAGGGACATGGACATATGTGGGGGGCCTGAAAAGAGGGTTTTTTTAAAGGACACAGTCACCCGAAAAGGGCACTGCCCGAGAAAAACCCCCGGGAATAGAATTCTAGGGCAGAAAGAATTTGTCTAGCGCCCATTTTGTCGTCTTAAAACCCCCCTTTTGCGTACCCCACAAATTTTGTGTACCCACGAGTTTTGTTCCCAATTTGGGGAAAACCCTTTTTGTCGGGCCCCCAAATGCTTTTTGGGCGTCCTTGGGGCCAGGGAAGGTCCCCGAATTTTTTTGTCTCCATTAACCCCCTTTTTTCCCAGGGGCGAGGTCACAAAATTTTGTATTTCCCCCCATAACCCCCTTTTTTTTCCCCCATCAAAAAAAGGCCTATTTACCGAAGAGAAGTTGATAGTTTCAAAAATAATCCTTCAGAATGAAGAAATTTTGAATTTTTATAAAAGATGGGCCCTCCTTCAGAACATGCGGAGTAGTTAGGACAATGAACCTGACCCCCCAAAGTTCATAAAGTTGGTGAAAGAATGGAAAATAATGTTTTTTAAAAAAGGTTTTTGGGCTGCCACAAGTTTTGGGGTTTTCTTCATGAAATAGTATTGGATATTCGTTAAAAGGACAAGGACCTTCCCACCCCTTTTTTTGAAGATTGGTAGAAAAAATGGGAAATAACGGTTTTTAACTGCCAAAAAACTTTGGGTTTTCCTTTATGAAAAATAGCTTAGGATAACAGTTAGGGAACGGAAATACCCACCAAATTTCCTAAAGAATTTTGGTTTAAAAAAGGGGAAAAATTTTTGTTTTTTTTGCCCCGCAAAAAAAAAAGCCCAAATTTAATGGGTTTTTTTTAAATAAAAAAAAAAAGTAATTTTTTTTTTTAAAAAAGCACACAAAACACACACACACAACCCCCCAAAACCCCCCCCACACACACACAACCCCCCCCACACAACTCCACACAACCCCCACACAAAACCCACACACCCCACCCCACACACACACCCACACACACCACACACACACACAAAACACCCCACACACACCCTGCTTTACCTTCCTCAGTCCCCCCGGGGGTCTTTTCCCCCCCCCCTTTCAACCCTAAAAATTTCCCCTTTGTATCGCGCTGCCGCTTTTTCCCCTTCCCCCCCCCCTTTCCCCCTCCCTCCCCAATCCCTCCTCCCATCCCCCCCACCATTCCCCATCGTTCCCGGGGTGTTTGTTTCTTATTAAACAAAAATGTGCTTCCAAAAAGGTTTCCTTTGGGGGGTTTTCAGGGTGTCCTTAACACAAAACTGGGGGCTTAAAAGTTGACGACAGAGTTTGCTTTCTAAGTCCAAAACCAAGATTTAAAAATTAGATCCCAAAACCAAATTTTTTTTCCCGGGTTTCCTCCCATTTTTTTTGTGTTCAGACTTTTGCAGACGTTTTACCCCACACCCAAACAAAAGATGAAATGGCACAAACCCCAATTTTTGGTAACTACCAAGGGCTGACCAGCGCGTTGGGCTAATGCATAGGGCAGCATTGCTAAGTCGTTTGCCCGAGGCCCCCTTTCTTAAAATTTTCTCATCTTAGTTATTAAATTTTTGTATCCCCTTTACTTTTAAAACGTGCGCAGTGTGGTCTCAAAATTAGCTTTCTTGACGCCCCTTGGTTTAACTAAACAGAAAATTTACTTTTGAAGATGGACCCTATTTTCACAAAGCCATCTTTCGGCCCCTTTTGAAAATGGGAACCCCCATCTGCACAAAGCCCTCTTTCGGCCCCTTTTGAAGAAAGGACCCCAAATTTCACAAAAAAACCCTTTTTCGGCCCTTTTGAAGATGGACCCCCACGCAAAAGCCATCTTTAAGGCCCTTTAAAAAAAGGGCCCTCATCGGGAAAAGCCATCTTCCCGGCCCTTTTGAAGAAGGGGCCCCTTTTGCACAAAGCCATCTTACGGCCCTTTAGAAGAGGGCCCCCAAACTGCCCAAAGCCCCTTTTGGGCCCCTTTTAAAAATGGACCCCCTCACTGGGACAAAGCCTTTAGGCCCCCTTTTTGGGGGAAAGGGCCCTCCATCTGCCCCAAAGCCCTCTTACGGCCCTTTTGAAGAAGGACCCCCACTGCACAAAGCCCCCTTTGGGCCCCTTTTGAAAAAAAGGGAAAACCCCCCATTGCCCCAAAGCCATCTTACCGGGCCCTTGAAAAATGGACCCCATCTGCACAAAAAACCCCTCTTTTCGGCCCCCTTTAAAAAGATGGCCCTCAACTCACAAAGCCACAAAGGGCCCCTTTTTAAGATGGACCCCCCCCTTTCACAAAAAACATCTAAAGGGCCCCTTTGAAGAAAGGACCCCATTGCACAAACATCTTAGGGGCCCTTTTGAAGATGGAAACCCCTTTTGCACAA
>CM031628.1:52024263-52036763 GCA_018398815.1 Conus ventricosus | reverse complement strand
CCCAGGGACCATTTCTTACCTTCCACATACCCATAAGCACCTCCCCTAGAGAACGGGAATAGCGACTTACGCCATTTCGCCCTCACCCGTTTTCGGGCAAAAAAGTGCGTGGGTCGGCATTTCCTGTTCCTGACAAGTACTAAAAAATAACGCCCCTACAAAAAAACTACGTTAGGGTTTCCGTTTTCAATACTAATTTATAAACTTTTCAGATTTCAGTTTTGTTTAATCTTGTTTTTTCCCTTCATTTTCAAAACATTTTTTTGCGCAAACTTTTCCAAATGGTTTTTGTCTTTCATGTGAAATAAAACTACAGTCTTTAACTGTTCTCTAAAGTTTTTTTAAAACCGAGTTTTTTTCTGAAAAAAATCCACACACTTACCCCAGCAATGTCTTCCGTTTGAAAGTAGTTTCGACAATGTTTCTTTTTTTTAACTATGCTCTTTCTGCCGAACAGTCTCATAATAATAGTTCTGCTTTCCCTTCAAACAGTCTATAAAACTTTTTTTTTTAAAACCTCACTCGTTTATTGCAAGGTTTAACAAAATTTATGTTTTATCATCCATAAAACCTTCTTCTGATACTTTTTCCTTTTAAGTTTTGGACAGAAAACCAAATATGATTAAAAATTATAACGATAAACTTTTTTAACGGTTCCGAGGATAAATTTTGTTTTTCCAAAACCCATTTTTGCCCAAAATCAATGAACAAGGGGGGTTTTTGTTAAAGTTTAATCTCCAAGTTTTTCTAGAATTTAACAATCCTTATTTTTTTTACTGCTCTCTGTCAAAAATTGTTGTTAATAAAATCCTAAAAGGTCAAAATGCGTAAGAAAAAAAATCCAAATTCATTCTGAAAAGATTGTTTTTTTTTAGACTAATATTGATTTTTTTGCTTTTTTGTTATGACCTTAATACCCTCGTCATTGTGAAAAATGACGACGTAACTTTAAGTTTTTCAACGTCAAATTTTTCCAGCTAATTAAAATTCCTTTTAAAGGACGTCCTAAGCCCAAAACCCCCATCCCCCCCTTATCTTTAAGACAAAAATTTCAAAATCATTGTGAACGCATCTCCTAATTTCATTTGGGGAAAATGAACTGAAATTTTTGTAGAAGCTCCTTTAAGTTTCTTTTCTGTGGGGGGATGTCTTTTTATTCCCATCGGCTTTATTTCAATTCTTTCCGCTATTGTCGTGGGCAAAAAGACTTACATGAAAAGGGGCCAGAGTTGAAGCTTTTCTGAAATTTTTTGAGGCAAAATATGAAAATGGGCTTATGAATTAAATTTTTTATGTCCCATTCTAAATATGGTTTTTTAAGTGCCATTTGGGTCAGGCTTTCGAACAAATTTTATATTCATCTGGCCCAACATTTTTTGCCTTAGATTGCGCAGTTGTTCTAGTTTAGGAAACTTTTTGTGCCCTAACCTTTTGCTTTTTATAATCCCATCTTTAGTGTACTCAACCATAAAAATCCCCTATCCACCGTTTTTCAAAGTCCCAACGTCTGCAAGGTTTTTTAATTTAAATTAACATTTTCCAGGCGCTAATGTAACCGGGTTTTTCTGGCCCACGCCTTTTTTAGTCCCTTATTATTTTTTTTCCCAAAAACAAGTGCAGGTTAAATTTCACGATTTTTCCCTTTTTGTCTGCATTTTTTTATTAATTACCCAACCCCTCCACAAACAAATCTTTTAAACTGTAAATTAGGGAATTGTATAATTTCAAATCGCATATGCGCTTTCCTACGGAAAACTCTTAAAACAGTTGGGGGCCCTTTCCCCATCTTAAAAGTTTTCTCAGTGTCCTCATCCAAATGAAATAGAGTAATAAATTTAAAATGCAAGTTTGACGGTTTTCCCCCCCCTCATAAGTATTTTGTCTGGCCCAGAAAATAAAACTATAGGGGGAAAAATTGCTGTTGTAAACCTAACTTTTTAGCTAGCTCTTATCAAAAAAGTAATGTTCCTTGTCTTCAAGTTTTTAAATGTTAACTTTTTTTTGATTTGCTTTGTTAATTTGGAAAATGTCAAAGTTACTCTTTGCTTTTTTTTAGTGAGCAAAACCGTAAAACCCATCAGGTATTTTTAACTGGCTCATTTTGGCCCCTCTCTGTAATTTTTAGAACCTTTTTATTCTTTTGGCTTTGCTTATTTTAAAAAACCAAAATTTTTGTAAATTTTCATGGGCGCAACCTTTTGGGCCCGCATTCGTTACATAGCTTTCAAAAACAAAGGGACGGTTTTGGGGTTGTTATTTTAAACATTTTTTAAAAAAATTAAAAAAGTGTTTTAAATATACGGGCCCAAATATTCTGTTGGGCCGCACTACAATCTTAAAATATACAACTGATACTCTTGCATTGCTGGACCCTGCCTCTTTTCTAAAAAGGTGAGTACTCCTTTGAAGAGTATTTTAAACCCCCCCCATTGAAAAAGGCCATCCAAAAAAGCGTGGTTTAGTCATCCGATCTTTTTATCAGAACAGTTAAACTTTTTTTGTTTGTGATAAACGGGGTGGGGAGGGGGTATCCCGATCATTTAAATCACAGATCTTTTGGGAGGTCGGTAAGATTTATTTCTTTACACCTTCGGGCGTATTTTGACTAAATGCAAGCCCCATTACCGAATGACAAATCTTTTAATCCATTTAGAAACAGAATAGACAGAAGGCTTTTGAAAGGATCTGTAAAAAATTCATATTAAATCAAGACAGACTTTAGAAAAGTTGGATCAAAATATGGCATGGGCGTCATTTATTTTCGGGGAAGCACAGAAAGTTAACTTTAGGCGTTCTCCTTTCAAAATTGTTGAGCCTGGTCCTAGGAAAAGAGCATAAAACAGCAGGAAAACTTTTATTTTAGACACTTTAAGGGCCTAACGGGCGGGAAAAAATAAACAAATAAACGACTTATTTACTTACTTTGGGTTTGCTGGGTTTCCAAAGCCAGGCAGTGGGAATAATGACCTTCTACGGGCTTTGACGCGAAAAAAACAATACTTGCAAATTTGGGCCCCCAAAAATTCTACTTTGATTTGCCTTCAATTTTCAAAGGTACCAACATTTTTTACAATACCAGATCAAAAGTAATTTTGCTGTTGGCACTGGTTATAATGCCCTTCTGACCTAGACTCCAGATAGGAAAATAAAAAACTAAATAATGAAATTTTATAGAGGAAATAAACAGAAGGGGGGAAAAGACATAAATTCGAGCCAGAATATTACAAGCAGAAAACAAACACCCAAGATTAAGTCTCTAATTCCGAAGCCCAAAACCCCCCAAAAGTCTTGAAGACTCAGAAAAGCTCGCGGACTCGTTCGCATGACCAAAATATAAAAAGACCGCTTTTTTTTGGATTAACTGGCATAGGATTATTTGGGCTTTATTTACTAAATAGTAACCCAACTTTTACGAAACTAATGTCCATAAGTGCTTGGCCAAAAAGCCAACTATTTTGCTTGCATAACAAAAGCCAGCTAACAATCCCTCCTAATTCCCCGGGTAAAGGCTAACTTTACGGCTAAATTTTTTTAAAAAACTCGAAAATGTTAAGCTTTTTTTTCCCCATGATTTATCGGCGATGGGGGCGGAGGGCCTGAATTTTGCTTCCCCCACCCCCTTTAAATTTGCCATCACCAGTGACTTATTGCAAATCCTAGGCTGTTTAATTCCCAATGTGTCCCTGCCTCTAAACAATGTTTTTAAATTCGTTCTGCTTGTCGTGTCTTCAATAAAATTTTTCGATATTTTTCTCTATTCTTTTCATTTGGTTCGAATTGGCCCCGGTTTTAGTAGTTGTCATTTATTTTTTGTGACTTTTTGAAAGTTTTTTATCTTTGTCTTATTTTTCTTTTAATACAGGCCCTAAGGGGGCTCATCCCTAAACGAGTTTTTTTTTTCTCTTTTTATGCTCATCAGTTCCCCCTGTTTTGCTAAATGTTTTTTAAATTCGCCTTTGAGGTTCTTAAAGTACGATTAGGGGCTAATAATTCCGCATAGCAAGGGGGAACTTTAATTTTTTTTAAACGTGTTTTTTCTAAAAAAAAATTTTTCTTCTATTGTATTTTATTAATTCCCTTTGCTATTGATTTAATTCTTTAAGTTCCTGTTTCCCTTGGTTATCTGTTGGGAGTTCTTGTAGTTTTTTTGAAGTTTAGCAATGCCTCCCCCTTAATTTCTTTTTAGCAATCCCAAAGGCTTTTGTTTTTCCACTGAGTCTATTTCTAATTGAACCCACCTAAAACTTTGAGGGGTGGGTTTAGTTTAAGCCGAACAAGTTGCCCTATTTTTTTTTACGACAAATGCCCATCTTTTAAATTTCAAAATCATTTGGGTCTATAAATTGGGGGGTTCTTGGCCTAAACTTTGTAAAATGTCGACGTACTTGCTGTTAATTCACGCTGCAATGAAGCTTTTGAGCTGCTGTGTAAAAGGGGTTTATTTCATCATGTCGTCCCCGATAAAAAACATCATCTTTCTTCCTTCAATTCCTGCCATGTTTTTAAAAAATTAATTTTTTTATTTTGTTTATAAAAAAATGCCACAACATATGGCTCGATTTTTGCCCCCAAGAAAGCTGAAAACCCCGGGGCTTTAAAGGGGAAATAAAGGGAAATTTATTTTTCCCAAAAATCCATCTACTATTGATGCAGATCAAATTTACTGCAAATTTCCAGCTTAGGGGGATGAATTGTTGTGCCGGCTCTGCGCGTCTTACTTTCAAAATAGACTGATTCAACAACACCCAAACAGGACGTTGTCCGAATTGGGACGGACAATCGTTAAGAAAATTTCTATAAAACTTGAGGGCAAAAAATTTTTTTTCTTACACAATCAACTTTTTTTAACCTATTTACTTGGCAAACCCGGGGAATGAAAGGGCTGATTTTTGCGTTTCAAGGGAATTAAAAAATGTGAGGGGACAAAACACAGAAAAGACCCCCGCAATGCAAAACAAAAAAAAGAGTAGCCGTAAATTTGCGTATGGAAATGTTTTTTCCCATTCCTTAGATTTTGATTTGTTAAAAGCGCATGCGCCATACTTTAAAGGGAGCATTAAAGACGTTGCATATAACTAACTTTTAAAAATACAAACGGTTATTAACCCAAACCAAAGCAAAGTACGCATTTCTGACATCTTGTTAGAGTTTGACTTTTGTTAGCAATTTAAAATTTTAAAAGGTAAAATTTGGGCCCAAATATGAGTAGAATTGAAATATTTACAAAGAGGATTCTCATCAACTATCCTAAAGCAGGGCGACACTAATGGAATTTAGTTTTGGTTGCGAAAGTCCCTTAAAGGTATTTTTTCTGTGCGAAGATGAAGAACCTTCAAAAGGCAAGTGAAAAGTTTTTTAACCCAAAAATAACGAAAGTACAATGTTCGATTGGGGGTAGTCCAAACCAAATCTACGTAGGGGCTTAAATTTTTCCCAATTTTGAGAAATAAAAAACTTTTTGGGGGGGCGGGGGTGTAAAAACCCAACATTGCCCTTGCTTAAAAGATTTACTTTTAAAATGTTAGTTTGATGATTTTTAACAAGAAATAGGTTTTTGGTTTGCCCAAAGGTCAACAGGGTTAATCATTTGCATGGAAGCGGGAGAATGTGAGAGAGTAAAAAACTTTAAAAATTTGTAAAGAAAAGAAGCCGTTTAAACCGCTTAATGTACATTTGTTTTTTTTTATATGATCGAGCTGAATTTAGAGAAAAATTAAAAAGATGTACTATACAAAATTTTTTTTTCATTTTATAAAAACATGTCTTTCGGTTATAAAATGTGCTCAGCGCCGTCAAAAAAAGGGGATGCGGGAATTTCTGTTTTTTAAAAAACCCCTGAAGAAAAAAACTTCAGTTTAACAACATTACACAATGCAGAAGTACTAGAGAAAACCCTTTCAAAATACGAAAAACCCCAAACAAAGGGTTTTCTGTGCCTTTAATGTTTTTCATATGTTAATCGGAGCATAAAAACTAAAAGCGCCTATCGCAGGAAGGGCGTGGTCTTTAGCAACGGGCAGGGGGCCCCCAGCTTTACCTCTAGGGGGTTTGTTTTTAGCTCTGGGCCCTGTGTTCATTAGCCGAGGTGTGTAGCAAAAAAATAAAAACTAAACTCAAAAGCACCAGTAGGGTTAAAACAATAACGAAAACTTAGCTCTTTTTAAAACTGACAATAAAAAAAGCGTTGTTACTCACACGGATAAAGAATTTAATGTTACGGCCGTTTTTGATGATAAAAAAGACAAAGTTTGATTTTTAAAAGAAGGGCGGTGACAAGTTTTTTAAACACCCCGACCCGGCGTAAAAAGGAATGCAAAAAAGTCAGCCCTTAAATCTTTTTAAAACAGCTCCTTTAAACAACCCAAAGGGTTTTATTTTTAGTTTATGAGTCAAGCCAAAAAGACGTTGATTTTGGGTTTATTAAGTATTTTTTTTTTAAAAAAATTAAATTTTTGGTTTAGAAAAGAAAACAGCAGGGCTAAAATATATGAAGGCAAGACGAATTTTTAAAGGAATGCTCAGAGGAGCGTTTATCAAAATAAATGATATGATTTAGTGTATTGACCCAAAAAAAGTGGGCAAGCGTTTTAATGAATTTCTAAATTTCCCGGGCAAACTAAAAATAGCCCCGCCGGTTAAAGTAATTTACAACGCTATGAAAAATAATGAAAAAAATCTAAAATTTTGGGTCTCAACTAAACAGCAGACTATTCTTTTCATAAGATTAACACCGGTTTTGGGGCAACGAACGCTTGCCAGTTAGTTGTGAAGAAGCCAAAATGAGAGGCTCTGGGGGGTCGAGGGCAAAGTCTTAGGATTAGATTAAAAGGCTAAGTATCCGATTGTACAAGGCTTACTTTTCCGTCCTGGGAGTTGTTTTAAAGAGAGCATTTTAAACATAAAAAATTCAGACAACAAATGTTTCATGTGGGGCGTTCTTGAAGGCTGTCATTCCCCCGAAACGCAGAAAAGTGACTAACTATCCAACCCAAAGATCTTAACTTCAATGGGTATCCCTTTTCCCGTTAGTGAACCCAAAATTTATCAGTTTTTAAGAACAAAAAAACCAATAAATGTTTAAAGTATCACAGGGTGGGGAAAAAAATTTGGGGCCAATTAAAGTGTCCAAAACAGTCCAACAAAGGGGAACAGCCAAAAGATTGGGCTTACTTTCCCAAAGTTTTTTGCCACAGGGCTCCCCTTAACTTATCGCCAAGAGCAGTTTTTAGCGCATACTTCAAAACGAACATAAACAAGAATCGTAGAAAATGTTTAAAAAAATTCCCAACCCCTCAAGCCGCCTTGGGAAAATATAAAAACATTGTAAAAATTCTGTAGATGAAGCAGAATAACTACGCCCCCCCCGGATCTAAATTTTGTTTTGAAGGAAACGGCTGCAACAAATCCATACTAGTTACGCAGACTTTGAGTCGCTTTTGTTCCTTATGAAGGGGCCGCACCCAAAAAATCCGTCTTTAAAATAAATTTGATTTGTTTATTTCCTTCATTATTGTTAGGGCGGTGGGTTTTTTCAGAGCCGATTATATGAGGCCCAAATGCTGCAGAAAACTCTAAAAAAGCATGCGCAGTGGTAAGATGTTTAATAATCTAATTTATCTGAAATTTATAAATTCGCCTGAAAACCAAAAACAGTATGATCACCACGCATTTTGATTTGCGGTTTAGGCTAAGCCCAAAAAAATGTAAAAAAACGTAAGAACCCTGATCACAATTGCGGGAAAATTAGAGGGCGCGCCTAACAAATGCAAAATTAACTAAAGTTTTTTATCAAAAATGGAAGCTGCCCGTTTCTTTCACAAATTTCGGGGGTTTGGGCTCTACCTTAAATGCAAGCGTAACCCGCGCCTTCGGGGAGTGCATTGCACATCTTTAAAAATACATTGTTTCATTTAAAAACATGTCTTTTTTACGACTCTATTTTAACCAGATGGGCTCATTAGAGGCATGGTATGCCTTTTAAAATCCCTGCCCCCAAAAACGGAAGAATATTTTGATCCAACTCTTTTAGAAAGGGCGTTTACCCTTTTGAGACATGAACAGTTGGGAAAAGGGTTTGACGAAGACCACTTCCTCCCAAAGGGGGGTTCTTTTTATTTAGAGGGGAAGGATCAGTGATTATTACCAAAAGCTCAAGATGCGTGGGAGAAGTTTTGAGTGTAAAAAATGGGGACTATCAGACTCCTCTTTATGGGGATGTAGTTTTTGGGGGACGTTTTGAAAATTATAAGGAAAAACCTGATGAAACATTTAAATTTGGGTCCCGGCATTTCATTTCTGCGCCCGGGATGAGTTTGGGGGCTTTTTAAAAATTTACGGGGTCAGATTAATTTATTTGCCTACCCCTGATTCAAGTTAAAACGGGTTGCGTGGAATTTAGGGGTCCCTCATTTCTGAAAGAAACAACAAAACTTGGGCGACATGATCCAATAAAAGGTTAACATTATGTATTTAGTGCAAAAAAATCGTATGGTTGGGCAAAGGCGCAATCACTTCCATACGTAATTCAAAATGTACACAGGTACGAAAAATATTCAAAAGCATTAAAGTGGGTTTGGGGAGTTTTTAACCTGATCAACACGTGGTTTCATTCTAGAAGTGACTTAGAAAATTCAGGAACTCCTGACCTGAAATACTTCCCCTTAGCGGAAAGTCAAAGTGGGTCCGAAACCACCAAAAATTGTGCCAACTTCGGGGAAAAAAAATTTTTGCTGTCATTTCGATTCTGCATTTTATTTTAAGACAGGTTTTAAGTTGCAGCGTTCATGCATAATTTTTTTGATCAAGAAAAAGTTTTTGAAACCTACATCATGAAAAACTGACTCAAACTAAAACCACAGTTCTTCAGAAAAAGACTTTTTCAAGCTAATGAACAACAGCTGTTTTTGGAAAGACTATGGGGAAGCACAAGCGCAAAAAAATGTCAGATTTGTCACCGAGAGAAAAAAGCAATTAAGCTAAATTTAAAAACCCAAAATTTTCAGGGGGTTTAAAAGATTTCTGATCCTTTTTGGATAAAGATAAAAAAAAAAAGTCAAATTGGGCAAACCCGTATTATTGGGGTTTTTTCTGTTTTTGAATTTAAAACTTTTGATGTTTTGAATTTCTTTATACTACTTTTAAGCCCTCTATCCTGATCCCGAGTACTTTACACAGTACAGATAGTTTTGTTTTAAATTCCCCCCTGAAGACCTTAAAGACATGGAAATGGAAATGGCTTAAAGGGATGCAGAGGTTGTACATCTGATTACCCCCAAAGATTCGCCCTTTTCATTTAATTCTAACAAGAGGTTTTGGGAAAAATGAAGTTTAATATCTGGGGAAAATATCAAGGATAGTGGGGTTTTTAAGGGCAAAATGTACAGTTTCGGCCAGGAGAAAAAACATTGAAACAAAAAAGGGAAAATCTCGCAGCGTTGGAGTCAAACATATCACAGAAATACAAGAACATTGTTTGGCAATAAGATTTCTTGACAACGTAAAAATCGATCAATCTACATAGATCAACAAACAGTTTCAAAGAATCGTTAATGAACAACACAAAAGTGGTTTTTTAAACCGAGTTTTCATATGCAATTTGGGGACTGGAAAACCGTAAATTAATTAAAGCGGGGAAATGTGCTGGTGGGATTAATTTCAGTTTCCTTCAAAAAATCTTTTAGGAGCTGGTTGTTTTTTTGTGTCAGTTTCTCGTAAAAATAAGGGCGGAACATCTTTTCAATTTTTTTTTTCATATGGGTTCAACACTCCAAAATGGTCGGTTGCCTGATGCGAGTGTCCCCCTTTGCTTCTCCCCGGGAAATAAAGGCCTTATTTCAAAACCCAAAAGGAAAAAGTTTTGCTGGGGGTCTGGGTCTTCAGCAAATTTTTTTTTTTTCTTTTGATTGCTTGTACTGGTTTTAGCCCTTTAAATTCTTTATTATTTTATTGCGCGCAAAAATGAGGGCAGCTTTTAACCCATTCTTGTTGCGAGAATTGTCAATCAGCTCTCGTGTATGGTAGGAGAAAATCTTTCGGGTAACGTTTGTTAAAGTTTTAATAAAACCTGGATTTGGGAAACCCCCGGGAAAGCCCCTTTTTAAAGGTAACCTATGCTTTAAAATAATTGATTCACTTGGGCCCTTTTAAAATTTTTTTTCCTCATCGCTTTAATATGCGAGGATAATTAGTGGCCTCGTTGGTATATCAGTTGTAAGCGAAGCAAAAAGAGAAGCATCTTTGTGTTAAAGGTTTAGCATCTTTTATCTTGAAGCTAGTCAAATGACTGTAAGTGGTATTAAATTTTTCGCTAAACCTATCAGAGGGGTTTAAAAATAGAAGATCCCTTTATGGGTGTCGTTTTTGGGGGTATTTCAAAATGTGGTCTCTGTTTCGCCTGGTGCAGGGAAATAAATTTGCCAAAAACGTTTTTTAATAAAAAATTCCTTTTCTGTTTTTTTCATGACTCCCCCTGCTTTTGGGTTGCTTTTGTATTGCTTTATGCCTCATTTTCCTTTGGGGGATAATGATTTTGTTCATTTTTTATTCGCCAAAATTTTTGTGAAAAAAATACACGACGGTCATACCAACGGGAAAACCATTTCTTTCATCTTTTGTTTTTTGAAAGGTGATAAAATCACTGAATTTTTGGGGGGGGCAATTCTCGATTGGTTTGCCTGTTATAGTAATATTTTTTTATTTTTGGTCAACATTTTTAAATGGTAAGCTGCATGCCCCTTCTTTTCGGGGTATTTAAAAATCTAAAAATGCCCCAATTCTGCCTTTCTGGCGTTTTTCAGTGCTAGTTCCCCCATCTTTGTTATGCTTTTCTCTCGCGTCTTCCCCGTTTACTAAAAGCAAAATTTCTGCCCCTAAAAGAAACGCATTTACCACGCGCCGCCTATTTATTGCGAGTGAAACATTTTTTTTAAAGTATTTTTTTTTTTTAAATTTATATTCTCTGGAATTATTCCTTTCTTAACTTAAAAAACTTTTGTAGCAAATGAAGCTGCATAATAGAACGTTTTGCTGATCTCAAAGTCTAGTTTGCCCAAAATCTGCTGGTTTAATTTTTAAAAAGGCTTTTACCCACATTGAGTACCCCCTTAGTCCTCCAATAACACAAAAAGGTTACAAGGTTAAATAGTTTTTTTTGGTGCTCATTTTTTTTAAAATAAAATAATTTTTAATTTTTAAAAAATGAAAAGGATGATCTTACAGCTACAAGGAGCCCCCTGCCCGAAAATTTTGAATGACCCAAGGGGTGTCAAATATTTTGCCCAAAAAAAGGGGAGGCTTTTCTTTGGCCAGTGGAAAACAAAACAGTTCTCGGGAAATGAATTAGCATTGACGATTCAACAGATGTCGCCCCAAGACATTTTAAGTTCAAAAGGGATGAAGCGCAGTGGGGGCTGAATGGTGAAAAGTGGGGGGCAAACGGTTCTTATTTGTCACTAAACTGTCAGTAGATTTGCTCCCCTTGATTCTGAACAAGTCTTTCGTATGATTTAACGCAAAATCCAGTTTTAACAAATCATTAGAGTCTC
Source organism: Conus ventricosus (assembly GCA_018398815.1). Taxonomy (NCBI): domain Eukaryota; kingdom Metazoa; phylum Mollusca; class Gastropoda; order Neogastropoda; family Conidae; genus Conus; species Conus ventricosus. The sequence goes on along the minus strand of CM031628.1, from coordinate 52,025,220 downwards.
TACGTTTTTATACTATGATTTGGAACATTGTTTTCGCCATTAAACAGGGGTTAATAACTTTTAATCATTAGATTTTTTTTCCCTTCAAATAACGTTGGAAAAAAAAGCAGAATCAAAAAACCGAACCCGGTGGGGAAAAAAAACCCAACTAGAAAATCGCAGAAAAAGCTGAAAACAGGTGGAGCCCCTTTTAAAAATCCGGGGGGGTTGAAGCAAAAAAAATTAGGGAGAGTGGGAAAAGACAAAAAAAAATTAAAGTTACGAAATACCTCATCTGAAAACTAACACCGCCAAAGCCAGAAAAGTTGATTCAATGCCAGCTATAAAATCCATGTGATTAAGGGCCCCCAAAGTCTTCATGGGAAATTTTAATTAAAATGTTGCCTTTTTGGGGCCATTGCTGCTGTTGGGGGCAGTTATTAGGCAAAAAATACACAATGGCAACGAAACGAAGAAGTTAAAACAACTGAACCGCTAAAACAGAAAAAGACAATGACGCCCCAAAACCCCCAATAACAAAAACACATTTTTTATCCATTTATAATGGAAAAATATTTTAAATTTTTTTTTAAAAAAATCAGGCGTTTAAAAGATAAAGTCAAAAAATAAAGCATGGGTCTAAAAAAGACATTTCCCTAGACCCCGAATTGTAATCATTTGGTTGTTCGGAGTAAAAATTATTAAAATCTATACAGAGAAAAGTGACAAGAACCCCCACGATAAAACGTTTTTTTTAGGGGTTGGACTATCTTTGACTTTTTATTTAAATAAAAACATAGCTTGTATTTTTTTATAATTTTAAAAATAACTTTTAAGAACTTATTGTACTTAAGGATGACTTAATCAAGAACTTATCAAAACTTATTAAAAACTTACTTAAAAACTTTTATCAGAACTTATTTAAAAATTATTAAAAATTTGGGAAAAACTTGAGAATGCTTTTTAAGGAAACTTTGA
>CM031628.1:51976763-52019263 GCA_018398815.1 Conus ventricosus | reverse complement strand
ATTTCTATTGCTTGAAAATGATGAGAGAAAAACAACAACAAACAAACAAACAAACCCCCCCCCCCCGCAAAACACACCCACGATTCATGGGAAAACAATCTACGTAGTATGGACTGAAAATGTTATAATAGAAAATTTGGGGTTGAACTGACGTCATTCTCAAAGATCCCCTTGACATATCAATACATTCTGGAATACGCACTATTTATGAGGGAAGAAAATATTGCTATACTCTGGGTTTACTTGTGGATGAATTTTCAAACATCACATTGCACATTTATATTCATAAACACGTCCTGTGTCATTTCGAATGATTTGTTGCACTGTTGTTGTTGCAGTATTGAATGCGGACGTGGTGGGTCCTGACACATTAGGAGGGAAACCGTGTGTTAGCTGCTACCCCTTGTTTAAATTTCCATTGAAAAAAATTTTTTCAACCTTTTCACTTAGAAGTCATGATGTATGAATGAAATATGTTAATAAATCGTTTTGGATTTACAGAATGAGGGCGAGATGTATCAGGAAGGAACAGAGGCGGGGATTGGGGGGTGGGGGTGGGAAGGGTGCTGTTTATTTATGTATGGGAAAGAGCACGGATAAAATAGGGTGGCGTTGACTGCACAAAATATTGGAGAGGTTTAACAGAAAATGGGGACGACAGGAAGAAGGGATGCAGGGCTTGAAGGAGAGGGGAAGGGGGTGACTGGCGAGAGTCGGAGAGTGAGATGGAGGGTGTCACATCAGCAAGACCTACTGTAATTCTTTAGTCAAATGTATTTCCAATATAAATGAATGAACCGTACTCCCATCAGATATAATATACCGACCATAAAAAAACAACTGACACTGAAAGTTCACTCACATATTGTCGCCTTCATTGATTCATAAACAAGCAAAAAAAACACATAAAACATATATTTCTGGAAAGACAACCACATGGACAAAATGTATGATGGATCCTTTCCTTCCCTCTCTTCTCTATAGGGATTAAACAGCATCATAACAACATCCAGTTTGGTTTTAGAAACAAAAATGTGCTGTTTTCTGCATGCGAGTATCCATATGAGTCAACGAACAAAAACACTAGGAAAAAGGAGTGAGATGGTTGGTTGGTGGTACATTTTAGATTACGTGCTCTAAAGGTAAATTTGGCATTACAGCACTCCAGAACTGACATACTTCTGACGTGATTATCTTTAATAACTTGTCACGGTTGTTTTGAAGCACTATGCGTTTGAAAGGGTCAAAGTCATGTCTAAAGAAGAATCAAACCCCAAACACCTGCAGTGTGTTCCAAGCAAAGTAGGCCTGGCCAAATCATAATGGCCTTGACGCTGAGATGCAGAGTCAGGAATGGAAAAAAAATCAGTGGTTGTTGCATGTTCTTCACAGTGGAAAGACAATGAACCCACCCCCTCTCAACTTTTCTCTTACTTAAACGTGTATTGGATTTTCCAAAGCATTGGCTTTCTTTTCTTTGCTTTATTCTTGATTTGGCATATCAGCTTTACAGAAGCACGTGGTCAGCCGCTTCCTCGCCCCCTCCACCCTACTGTCCCATCATGTTCTAATTCCTGTGTGTGGTTGAGCCATTAACGGCATATCCAGAGGGTCTATGTATGGGGATAACATCATACACATGTCGTTGAACCAACGTTTTCGGCTTCCGCCAAAATGATGGGATGTCATAATTTTCAGGAGCTTTGAAAGACCAGAAATGTCAAGACTAGAGGAAGATAATCATCACAATAGATGTTTTGAAAATCCTTAGCGTTTCGAGTCATGACTGTTAACGAAAGGGCAAGACATTCCTGGAAACTTCTATGGGTCAGGTCAGTGATCATGCTCTCTCTCTCTCTCTCTCTCTCTCTCTCTCTCTCTCTCTCTCTGAAACACACACAACACACACACACACACACACACACACGCTCGAGCACACGCGCGCGCACGCATACATACACTCGCAGGCGCGAGCGCGCGCGCGCGCGCGCACACACACACACACACACACACACACACAAAGCATTGTCGTTCATTCAGCAGCGACTTCTGCATCAAGGACAGTTCATTGTTGACAGAGTGCAAAAAGACACTGAACCAAAGACGATACTGTGAACCTTCGCTACAGCCACTGACCGTCATGGTATGTTTTCTATACTCTCTCTCTCTGTATGTAAAGACGATACTGTGAACCTTCGCTACAGCGGCTGACCGTCATGGTATGTTTTCTATACTCTCTCTCTCTTTATGTGTGTGTGGTGTTTGTTACTGTGAACCTTCGCTACAGCCTGACCGTCATGGTATGTTTTCTATACTCTCTCTCTCTCTGTATGTGTGTGTGTGTGTGTACTGTGAACCTTCGCTACAGCCACTGACCGTCATGGTATGTTTTCTATACTCTCTCTCTCTCTGTATGTGTGTGTGTGTGTGTGTGTGAAAATATGATGAGGCTAGATGCAGTGTGACTAATCCTCTTTTTTACTTCCCTGCATTGGTGAGTGTGTGTACTATTTCATGTTCAAACTTGTCCTCCTTCTTACAATGGCACCCGTTTAAGTACCCAGTGGATGTCTGTGCTGTCTGTTGACGTTCCGTAAGGTAACCCAGAGGATGTCTGTGCTGTCTGTTGACGTTCCGTAAGGTATCTGGCGCTGCTTTTCAACCTTTTTCCAAATACAAAATATAATTGGTTGTGTGCGCGTGTAAAGAAAGAGAGGGAGAATCAGGGCTGAGCATGTAACACATGATTATGAACACACACATATATATATATATTTTTAAATATGATGATATAGTGACATCAGTTTTTAGAAACCTTTATTGCATATAATATATCATATGGTTAGAACGTCTGTGCATGCGCTCAGGCGTGACTGAAGTTGACCAGGGCGAGACTGAAGTTGAGTCCATTATGTGTATGCGCGCGCAACTGTGCCTTTGTATGCATTGAGTTAACAAAATGTAACATCGTTGTTTCGCTTAATCGCTATACAATGTTAATTAATATTTATCCAACTACTCCAGTTTTACGAAAATAGACGTCACGAGGAGAACAATTGCAGCGAACAATTATTCATTGAGTGTTACTGCGTTTGCACAGTTTAGTGATGTACCGTAATAGGAACATTGACAATTAAAGATCAGCGAGTAATATTATGTACTGATGGATTACACGTGCAAGTATCTAAGTTTTCATATACTGACAATTAAAGCAAGAACGAAACTAAAGCGTTACAACGAAATTGCTAAATAACAACACATCGCATAGATTAAAACGTTTTGGTCCAAGGTCAAATCCACATATGATTGCTTTTCAAAGATTTTTTTTATCCAATTCAGATCTGTCAGCAAGTGCATGATATGTACGTTTTCTCTCCCCTTGACATCAAATGAATAAACACCACTTATAATTCTGTGGTATTCTCCTCATCATCGAGGGATGAACAACAGAATTCTACAGCACCTCAACGCACCCAACAAACAGCAGAAGTTGTGTAGAAGAAAGTACCGCAAGGAAATAAGTCGCTTAAAAACTGACATCGTTATTTACAGGATAAAAACTACCAGGAGAAATCTTTGGGCCTGCGCTAGAGGAATTCGTTAAAAATCCAAGGGAGGTCAATAGGTGTTAACAGTCAGTGTGTGCAGCTTTTCTGTTTAATAACCCCAGCATTGTCAATCACATCAGTGCTTACGGCAGCTAAGAAATGTGCAAAGAAGCCTTTGGATCTGTTGAAATAAACAATCCCCGACTTATTAGACTAAACAATAGTATGTTGAACGAAGACGTAGTGGCAAAAACAAAGGAACAAACAACGAGTGCAGGGAAACAATTCCTTCCTCATTAAAACATGACTTGGCAAAGATTGTAATAAAAGGGAAGAAGTAAGACGGGAAATGAATTGTGTGAGAAAGAACACGGAAACCAGATGCTTCAATGGCTGCTTACTGGGCCAACAATAGTCTCCCCTGAATACAACGTCATTAGTATTGTTTGACCAGAGGCCTTAAGTCTGTTGATTTGAACTGTCAGTGGAAGACCGCTAATTTGTCGGCCCTTCTTCGGCATCAAGTGGAAATTCATTCTCCATCATTTTGTCACTATATATTACCACCACAAAGGGCTCAGAACAGAATATAACGGCACCTCTAGGCAGCCAGTGAAGGACAGACAATGAAATGGGAGGTAGGCATCGTAAGGAAATAAGTTGTTTATAAACTAAAATAATTTCTTAAAGAGATAACTGGCTATAAGGAGAACTCTTTAAATCTATGTTTCAGGATTTCATGCCATTCGCCGTGCATTTATGCATAGAAATCAAAATACGAAGTAACGTGTCAAGATAGCAAATGATGCGTGAAGTTAAATAACTTCTACACTAATGAACTGCGCTGTTTATTATCCATCTACCCCCTTTTAAGGGGCTATGATCTCCATAAATAAGCTTCTGCATCTGTTTTTCACTCAGTAAGGCTGCTTAAAATGTGTACAAAAAGCATTCTATTTCAGACAGTAAGACTTGACTCTTTTCAAGCACCAAAATACATGTTTTTTCGAATCTCTGGAAATTGTTAACTGGAAGCATTACAATACTGGTCGCACTGTAGAGACTACTACTAGTTCTCAGCATGATGTACACACATCCTTAGCTCCAGATTGATTGGCGTGGCCAGGCTGTCTGCAGCTTCAGATTGATTGGTGTGGCCAGACTGTCTGCAGTGGTATTCCATCCTTTCTCCGGTCTCTCACATCTCCACAAGTAACAGCGCTACAAACCCAGAAGCAGGCAATGCTGCATGGTCTGCTGCCGCATGTGGTTTGATCCTAGCAGAAATGTGCATCGGTTGACGCCACAGAGGAGACCAAGAAATAACGGTTTTCATCTCACATGGAAGGGTTTGTGTATTTGGACTAACTCATGTACATATAATAAGCTGTGTGTGCAACATGCCAAACCACACAGGGCAAACGCCTATCACCATCAACCGACTGCTATTGATCACCACAGACCAAACAATGAGAGAGAGAGGAGAGAGAGAGAGAGAGAGAGAGAGAGAGAGAGAACAACAAACATTTGTAGCAAGTGACGCTTCCTTAAAGAAAGACACCTCTGGATACTGAGAGAGAGAGAGAGAGAGAGAGAGAGAGAGAGAGAGAGAGAGAGAGAGAGAGAGAGAGAGAGATCATAAAGCCTATTATTATGGTCATTAACAGAGAGAGAGAGAGAGAGAGAGAGAGAGAGAGATAGATCATGAGGCCTATAATTATGGTCATTACAGAGATAGAATAGAGAGAGAGAGAGAGAGAGAGAGAGAGAGAGAGATGAGAGAGAGAGAGAGTGTGTGTGTGTGTGTGTGTGAGTGTCAGTGAACTTGCCGAGAGGGTCTTTGAATCTCTGACACGACACGCACGTGTTAAATGCTTCGCGGGTTTGTGGTGTCACGTGGTTTCCCGCCGTCCAATGAGCGTTGTCTGCTGTGCGCACGCGTTATCCCCCTCAGTTCAAACGTGCTGGGCTGCGCCTTCTCGCCATGTTGGAAAGCAAGGACTTGGCAGGTGAGTAAATGTACTTGTGTTCATTGGCGAGGTTGACAGTCCGTAATCCACCCGTATACGGTTCATAACGTCTCCTCGTTTACCGGAAACCTAACATTTAGGGACACCCCTCCCCATCCCCTTCTTCAAAGCCCTTTGTAGGCAACTATTTGAAAAAAGATGGTTTTGTAAAATGAATAAATAAATAAATAAAAATAAGGTCCAGTAACTGGATTATGCTAAATTGTTTTGTTTTCACTGTCGTATCTGAATTCTCATGCCAAACGAGAGGGACTGGAATATATTCCTATTTCTCCCTGCCCCAGTCCATTCCGTTTCACTGGCTCTCTCTTTCTTCCAGAGGCGAATTTGACAAAAAACAGTCCTTTCCACTTTAGCTCCCCCTCCTCCTCAGAGGCCACAGTTGCCCCCTTCCACACACACACACACACACCACACGCACGCACACACACGCACGCACCACAACACGCACGCACACACACACGCACGCCACGCACGCAGACACACGCACGCATACGCACACACACACACACACCACACAACACACCCCGCCACCTGTTCCAACTATACTTCTTTTTTACCCTCCGCGCCCCATCCTAACCATCAAACAAGCAACTGCGTAATCATTACCAAAAGAAAAGAAACGATTATCTTATCATCCCTGAATATTCAGGCAAAAGTTTGATAAATCTATAGGTCGAATTATTGATTTGATTTGATTATAAGCTTAATCTCTCAACTCAAAGCTGCAGGATTTCATACCCCCCTCCCCTCCCCCCAGTTTCTGGTACGATCGTTCCTAATGAGAAAACTGTTCACTTGGCCGCAAAGGGAGACTGCAGGCGGAAATCTAAACAAATCTTAAATAAATGTTAGCGAACCGCCAAGAGAATCGTGGACAAACGAGTCACAAGACAAAACACAACGCGTTTCGACCTTTTTGGTCTTCTTCAGGCAAGACGCAAACAAATAATACAACGAAAATGAACGTGCGCCTGAAGAGTGAAGAGATCGAAGCTGAGTACCAAATTCGTTCATTTTCGTTGTATTATTTGTTTGTGTCGTGCCTGAAGAAGACCTAAAAGGTCGAAACGCGTTGTGTTTTGTCTTGTGACTCGTTTGTCCACGATTCTCTTGGCGGTTCGCTAACATTTATTTAAGATTTGTTCACTTGGGACCGCCTGAACAAGGAAAGAAATGTGTAAAGACGACTGCTGTGTACATTTTGAGATCAATATTGCTGTTGTACATTTTTATGTTGAAGAAATATGTTCATTAGCCCTTACCAAAGGGCTCGTCCGCGTGATGAGTTGAATGTTTACACTGTCAGCAAGCCATAACATTTTAATGGAAGACTCGACCCTGAGAGAGCTGCATGAATTTTGACTTGATGCCCAGTAACTTAGCTCCCTTGACAGAAATTACCGATTTTAAGTCAACCAGAGATAGCATTGCACTCCTGACCAGTTACTGAACATCCCAGAGGTGTGTGCGTGCGTGCGTGTGCGTGCGTGCGTGCGCGCGCACGTTTTTCTACAATTTTATTTGTTCCCTGCATACATCTTTGGTCGACGGGTGGGAAACTGTCACATGGGAAATCGATGGTAAAATGAACTTAAGCCCCCCTCCCTCTTTCTCTCTCCCCCCCCCCCCCCCCCCCCCCACACACACACATACACACAATGCCTTCAGACATAATTTCTCTATGTAGTCATTTTGTTCCTCGTCAGATTTTACTGGAAAACGCCTTAAGAGTGATATTAACACACGCTGGCAGTTTACATCCAATAGCCTTAAAATCAGACGAAAAAAGAAGCGATTTCTGAATTGGGAGTTTCATAGTGGGGGGTTTGACAAGTGGTCCCCAAAACGTCCGGTTTGCTCCGTTCACAACCGTCGTTACCGCTGATGAAGGCTGTGCTGATGCCTGCTTCACAACACGTTAGTGTGTGTTGTGTGTGTGTGTTTTTATGTGCGTGCGTGCGTGCGTTTAAGACATTTAATGCTCACTTCCTTCCGGCCCTTTTCTTGAAGTGTTGGCCAGCGTTTTACGGAGAGATTGCTGCATTTGTCACCCCACCCCACCCTTCCCCAATGAGCAGTAGATTCATATCGGGAACGGACAAAATAGCATGAGAAGAGAGGAGGATTCTAAATGGGACCTGGGGGTCCCTTCCAAGTGGGGAAAGGGGATATGTGTGTGTGTGTGTGGGGGGAGCAGGGGTGGGGGGGGGGGGGGGCATCTTGGCAATGTATTCTAGCCGGCCCAGAACTAGAATGGGTCGCTGGGAGCTGGTTCCGGGCAACCCCCTCCCCTACCTCCCCGTCCCGCATTGAATTATCTCTCTCTCTCTCTCTCTCTCTCTCTCTCTCTCCCTCTCCCTCTCTCTCTCTCTCTCTCTCTCTCTCTCTCGTTATTATCTACGAAGTGGGAGAGAGAGAGATGAGTTACTAACGAGGAGATTAAGGAATGGAGAGAGAGACAAAATGTCACATGGTTGTGATTATTCTGAGTTGGAAATTTACACTATATATTTCTACACAGATCCGAGGGAAATTCTACAGAACCTTTACAAACTCTTACATCAAATGCGAACCACCGACAGCCAGGTTCAAGACATTTAGCTCAACCCTCCCCCCTTCTCTCTCTCTCTCTCTCTCTCTCTCTCTCTCTCTCTCTCTCTCTCTCTCTCTCTCTCTCTTTGTGTTGGCATTTTGAATGTTTTTTTAGGACAGTATTAGCAGGCGCTACAATGATGATTACAAGAGTTTGTATATTTGTTCGTATTATCTGGAATTATTGCAAACAACTAAGCAAAAACACCCGTCAACAGACACAAGCTACCTCATGTGTTCACTATAGCGACATACGGAGGTAATGAAATCGGAACTGCATCGACAGCATGTGCAGCTTAAAGCGCCCCAGCAGTGCCAGACGCTCTCTTTACGCTTTAATATGGACACCAGTAAAATCACCACAAACATTTCGGGCCCTGTGGTTGGTTAGCTGCGGAGGTCACTGGCATCAGAGTCCTGGAAGGATTTCACAGACTGCCAGTGGCAGTGTACGTCCCAAAGAACGGGTTGGGGATAATGGAGTTGAATTCATCGTGGGAGGTTTTCTCTCTGGTTTATCATTGCATAAGTTGAGTTTCTCTTAGGGTCGAGTGTTATCTCCACGGTTTTCTGACCTCAAAGCAATGAAACGCAAACAAAATGAGTGAAAGAAGACAAACGAGTTCAGCGCCAGCTGTGTCAGTCTGTGGTGCTATACGAGCACCTGACTTCTGATGATTTCCATGAAAGTCCTATGATTTTCATGAAAGTCCTAATGTGTCTAACCATGCGATCGGAGAAAAGCTAGAAATTTCAAAAGAATAGCGTGCATAGACCGATCTGTCTCTTTGTTCAGTTCAAACTGGTCTTATTGGCAATAGGCTACTTTATCTCTCTCTCTCTCTCTCTCTCTCTCTCTCTCTCTCTCTCTCTCTCTCTCTCTCTCTCTTTTGTGTGTGTGACTGTCTGCCCGTCAGTAATTCTCTCTCTCTCTCTCTCTCTCTCTCTCTCTCTCTCTCTCTCTCTCTCTCTCTCTCTCTCTCAATGTGAATGAAGTCGTTGATTAACATATATTCCCATTTGATTGCAGCGCCGCACGTTCTGGGTGACGTCAGCAGTTATGTGAAGTCATCACGTCATTTATTCCTTCCAAACATGGCCAGTCAGTCCGACAGACCGACGAATAATGTTTTGATCTCATTATCACAAGCTAAGCTTTGAGGCTGCTTGAGAGCCTTCGCATTTTCAACATTGCCTTCGTTCATATCTGGTTCTGTGTGCGTTGAGATCTGAACAGAGATGTGTGTCTGAGCGTACACACCTGACGAGTTTGACTGTCGCTTGCCTGGCCTTGGTGCTGGTTCCGAGGTCGGTGGGAAGTCTATCCCAGAGGGTTCTCTGGCAGAGGCTGTGTTCTTTAGGTATGTGAGGAGACTGGTTTTCAGTTGGTCACTTGACACTTTTCGCTAATATCTCTGGATTTTTTTTTCTGCAGATTTCTCGCAGTTCGTCATGGAATGGTGAGTGCCCTCTGTGAGCACGAATTGTTGTGTGTGATGCCTTTCATTATGTCTGTCTGTGGGACACAACAGAGGGTGTTCAGAAACTCTGGTGCCCGGGTGGTTTGTCATTTCATGTACGTTGTGGCTAGGACAGGTGATCTGGCCTGGATTTTCGATACTGATCAAACGTTTTTCATCTGTAGGTTTATTACACTCTAGAACAATGCATCCAATAATTCCTGGCCAGGCTGGAAGACGAGCAGGACGATGTGATGTTGGCCTTTCTATGGACGGGGAATTCTGGGTGTAGTCAGAGACGTGTAGATAGACGTGTCTCTGAAGGGCACACACCAAGTGGTCTGGATGGATCTGTGTAGTTTCTCCATGCCATTCGTTGTGTAGTCAAGTCAGCTGGACAAGGCGCTGTGTGTTCATTGGTGGTGGTGGAACTGGGGGGCATTGAGCACAGGCCCACTGGCCTTCCCGCCTGACACATGGCTGCTCTGGTGTCCAGTGTCGGATATCTGTAACAAAGGTGCACATTGTGTGGTACCAGAGGAGATGCTTCATGACAGATTTATTCATGAAGTGTCACCTTGTGCATCCCTTGTGCAGAGAGGCCGGCACGGCAGTCAGTTGGTGCAGCTCATGAAGGGCATGCTGCACTCTGTGGTATTGCCTTTGTCTGCGGTGTGCTTGCTACCAGTGTCCAGCGCGCACATGGCCAGTTGCGGTCGGCTGGGCTATAAGCGACATTACCCGCTACCAGTTTCAGATTTCACATCCATAGAGATCCTCCAACACCACCCCTGTGTTTTTCAGTTTATGAGTTGGGAATATCTAAAGGCCTGAACTGAAAAAACATGTTTGTATATTCATGTATATTTTTTAGTCACTGGAATTATAACTGCCATTGATTCAAGACATGACCGCCTTTTACTGCTGGTTGATTAATCAAGGTGATTCTGTGTGGCTACCCAGAGTTGTATTTCGTCCTCAGTTGTGTCCCATTCATAGACACCATTGCAGGTGTTTCTAAGCATCAAGGACGCAGTTTGCACATATTTATCTTTTCATAACAGATTGTGGGGCAAGAGAATTTGAGGCATCGGTAAACCAGTCTCAGCGAGCTGGGAACCAGACTCCTCATGTGCCAGGAGAACACAGTCATTGGAACGAGAACCGTGCCTGTGTGGCTCTTGTTCATGCCTCATAGTTCCTCGAGGATAGATATCCTCCAAGCTTGCATTGAGGCGACGCATGTGAAAGTGACAGCGTAGGTAAGCGTTCTGGTTTCATTGTCAAGTTTAGATCCACGATGGATCTGGTTCAGATCAAGTGTAAAAGATGAACAGGAAAATTCTGTGGTCGTGACCTCGGCTTCGTGATAAACCCAGACACCGGAATCGTTCACCGCCGTGTCACGCTCTCTGGCCTGTCGTTTGTGCAAGGAACAAATGCGTGCATGACCTCGGGAACAGCTGACGTCAGTGAAGATGCCAAGGACCGACGTCGTCAGGAACAGCTGACGTCAGTGAAGACAGCAAGGGCCCATGTCGTCAGGAACAGGTGTTGGAGGCCTGGGATCCACCATGTGCCGTGGCCAGGTATGTTGACCACCATTCTCTTCAAATTGTGAGCAATGCAGGTCGATTTCTGTCTGTTCTATTTAAAGGTGATATACCTACGAAACACTTAACACGTGTAAGAAATATTGGGGCCTCCACGTTCTGAAAGCTATTGCGTGCAAAACACCTTAATCTTTCAAAAGAGAAAATACGAAATTTGCATTTCTTTTGTATTGCATAAATACACATAGATAGCTGTGCATTAAAATACAACTCTCATTGCACATTTTCATTGCCGTTTTCTCTCTCGTGTCCCCCCTTTTCCATGACTGTTATTGCCGTCTTCTCTCTCGTGTCCCCTCTTTTCCATGAATGTTTTCACAGTGTGTGACAGGTACAATAGACAGTTCTTGATGGGAGGGAGATCTTGTCCGTCTTTCTTTTGCAAGTATCTTATTTGTTCTTAATTTGTCGAGCAGTTAGAAGTATAGTATCCAATCCTGACTTGAAGTGCATGTTAGGATGTACCAGGATATTAACTGTATTACCGGCATACCTTTTCACGTCTGTTGTGTTATTTCACTCTCTCCGATCGACTTGTTCAGCTGATTGATGGCGCAATTGCTTTGGCCGTGCCCATCAGCGGCACCTGTCCCATGTAAACGCTAGGCTCACGCTTTGCCGACCGCGAGCTGTGCCAGATTACCTCCCTTGCATATTTCACAGCGTGTCTGTTCTCTTATCCTAATAAACATGGAGCAAGGTGAGCGAGCTTGATCGCGTAACGCAGTGTTCGAAACTAGTTGGCATTCCTCTCGTCGTCGCTGCTATCCGTAATACGATGCTGAAAGTAAACGGCTCATAAAAATGAAAAGACTTTTACGAGGGAGTTTTTTTTTCTAACTTGATCGTAAACTTATGGTGAAGTGTAAAAAAAACACACCCAAAGGTAGTGTGGCACCTAGACAATTACTACTATTCTCAACTGAACAAACTAACCAGCTGGGAGCAATCCTGCACAACCCATCGAAACCTGCGCTGTGTTCACAAAGAGTGCAAGCACGCAGTGTTCCATTAAGACGTCAAGGGACATAACTGCTCCCTGGCAGATGCCACTGTGTAAAAGCCACTTGATGTGACACAACAGCTCCTCCACTGGAGCGTTCCCATGGGTATATCAGCCCATATTTCATGCCTGCAGAGCACATATTTCATGACTGCAGAGCCCATATTTCATGACTACAGAGCCCGTATTTCATGACTGCAGAGCCCATATTTCATGACTGCAGAGCCCGTATTTCATGACTGCAGAGCCCGTATTTCATGACTGCAGAGCCCGTATTTTATGACTGCAGAGCCCATATTTCATGACTGCAGAGCCCTTCGGTGGAAACGCCAATGTCAAGCACCTACTGTGTGCATCCTGCAGCCTCACTCGTTGCTGTTCTGCTGACAGGTGAAGACGGTACAACTTCGAACACAAAGTCACGCCATGAGGTCCTTGTATGCCCTCTGAAGAGAATCCCGGTTTACAGTCTTTCCCGCTGTCAACATGACTTTCTATGCAGTCAACGAGTCTTACCTCACTGTTACCTAGCCTTTCCCCATTGTTGGCCAAAAGGCAAATTAGTAGAAAATAACACCCGAAGGTGCAGAGGGAATCAAGAGAATCACTGTCCTCAACTGCCGAACAAACCAGATAGGAATAATCCTGCACTACCCTTGGAAGCCCACGTTGTGTTCACCAAGGTGCAGGGCACACAAAGGGCATTTAATTAAGACGTCAAGAGATTATACTCCTGGAAGATGCTGTTGAGTAATAGCCACTGGATAAAACATGACAGAACCCCTCCAGAGAACAGAAAACCTTCATTCTGGCTCACTTTCGCCCTCAACCAGTTTCGGGCGAAAGTGAGCCAGAATAAAGGTTTTCCTGTTCTCTGACAAGTAAGACGTCAATAACCAAAAAATAACGATTATTTACAAACAAACATACTGTGCAGGGTTATCCGTTTTTAATACTAATTTACTAAACTTTTCAGATTTTAGTTTTTGTTTAATCCTATGTTTTTCTTGGTCGTTTTCAATAACATCATTTTCGCGCAAACATTCTTCAAATGAGTCTCTGTCTTTCATGTGAAATAACACTACAGTCTTTAACTGTTCTCTAAAGTCTTTTAAAAACTGAGTTATATTTCTGGCATAAAATCCACACACTTATCCGAGCATGTCTTCCGCTGAAAGCTAGTTTCGACAAAGTGTTTCTCTTTTAACTATGTCTCTTTCTGCTGAACAGTCATCTATATAAATAGTGTCTGCGTTCCTTCAAACAGTCTATAAAACTGTTCTAAACACTCACTCAGTTTATTGCTGGGGTCAACTAAATATATGTCATCATCTGTCCATATAAACCTTCTATCTTTTGATATGTTTGTCCATTTAAGTGTTGGACAGAAAACCAAAATTTGGTTTTTAAAATTTTTTAACAAATAAACGTTTGAAACAGGTTGAGGATAATAAATTGGTTTTTTCCAAAAAACCCAGCCCTCCCAAAAAATAAATGAGCAATGGGGGTTTTTTTTGGGTCATAAATTTTAAAACTGTTTCCATAGTTTTAAAAAACAAAGGTTTAAAAAAATTTCCAGTTATTATTTTTATCTTTACTCCCCGAAAAAACCCTTGTTCAGTAAAATAAAACCCTACGAGGCCTAAAATGTGTAAGTTTAAATCCAATTCAGTTCGAAAGTTGGGTTTTTATAAGTAAAACGTGATTTTTTGCTTGTTGTTATGATCTTAATTTCCTCACCTTTGGGTAAAGAACGACACAAAACCCTTTAAGGCTTTTTTAACGTCTAAGTTTTCCCGCTAATATTAATTCCTTTTAAAAGGGGTCATCACTAACGCCCAAAAACCCCACCCCTCTCCACATCTTAAAGAAAAGAAATTTCAAATATCATTTGGAACGTGTCTCCTAATTTTCTGCTTGGAAAGAACTGAAATTTTTGGGTAGAAGTTTTTTTTAAACAACTTTTTCCCTTTTCTGTGGAGGATGAAACTGCTTTTTCCCATACGGCGTTTTTTTTTAAATTTTTTTCCGACTATTTTTGTCCGGCAAAAATTTTAAGTAAAGGGCCGAGTTGAATGCTTTTCTGAAACTTTTTTTGACGGCTAAAAAAATTTTGTAAATGGGTTATTTTTTTCAATTTTTATTTCCCATTCAAAATTTAGGGTTCTAAGTGCCATTTGGGGTCGGGTTTTTTCAAAACTTTTTTATTTTCATACGGGAAAAATTTATTTGCCTCTGGGATTGCCCCGGTTTTTATTTTAGGAAACTTTTTGCTGTCGCAAAACCTTTTTGGGCGTTTATAATCCCCATTTTTGTGTATTTAAAAACCCTACCAAAAGTCCCTATCTCACCTTTTTGGGTTCAAAGTCTGAACGTCTCCCAAGGTTTTTTAAAATTTTTTAAGGTTATACCCCTTTTCAGGCGAAATGAAAACCCCTGGTTCTTTTTTGGCCCCCGCGAAAAATTTTTAGTACAGTTTATTATTTTATTTCCAAAACAATGTGCAGTTTAAAAATTTCCGGTTTTCCCCCGTTTTGTCTTTGATTTTTATTTAAATGACCCCCAAATCCCCCCAAAAAAAAATAATTTTTTTTTTAAAACTGAAAAATTAGGGAATTGTATAATTTCAAAATTGCAATTTGCAGCTTTCCCTGAGGGAAGAGCTCTTAAAACAGTTGGGGCCCTTTCCCGGGCATTTTATTTTTCCCATCAGTGCTTAGCTTTTCCAAATAAAACATAGAGTAATGAATGAAAAGCAAGATCGAGCGGTTTTTTCCCCCTCAAAAGTGGGTTTTGTCTGGCCAGCACAAAAAAACCATGAGTGGGTTTAATTGCCAGTTGTAAAGCCAAAACTTTTACCCTAGCTCTCTAAAAAAAAAGGGAAGTACTTTTCAGGCTTGAATGTTAACATTGTTTTTAGTTTTGCATTGTTAAGTTTGGGTAATGTTAAAGTTACTAAATTGCTTCTTTTAGCGAGAAAAAACCCTAAAAACCATCGGGTTTTGGGTTAATGGCTAATTTTGGTCCCTGCTCGGTTTTTAAACTTTTAGAATCTTTTTATTCTCCTTGGCTTTGCTTTTTTAAAACCTTTTTAACGATTTGAAAAATATTTCAGGGGACGCGGACCTTTTTTGGGGTTCGCACCCATTATCAATAGCATGTTCAAAAAAAACAAAGGGCCGGCTTGGGTTGTTTTTTGTTACAAAAAATTTTTTAAAAAAAAATTAAAAAATGATGCTTTCAAATATATTTGGGGGGCCAAAAATTTTTTGGGGCCCCGCACTAAAATTCTTAAAAAAATAGAAACCTGTTACTTTTGACTTTGCTGGCCCCGGACCCCTTTCTTTTCATAAAAAGGGAGAAACTCCATTAAGAAAGATATCTTAACCCCCCAAAAGAAGACGAGCACATCCGGGAAACGGGGTTTAGTCCCCGATGCAGTTTTACAAAACCCGTTAAACTTTGCTGTGTTTTGCGCATCAACTGGGTGTGGATGGCGTTTTTCTGATCATTTAAACCCCCATGATCCCCTTTGGTGAGGCCATTTGTCCCGATTTCATTTTTATTAAAACCTTCGCCCTTTTTTGGGACGGGAATTGGCAAGCGCCATTCCCAAAATGAAAACCGTTTTAAATCCATCAGCAAAAAGAAAGACATAAAGGCTTTTAAAAAGGATCTTTTAACGAATTCAATTTTTTAACATCAAGAAAAGGACTTTAGAAAAAATTTTGGGGATCAAAATAAAGGGCATGGGGGCGTCATTTTTTTTCCGGGCCCACAAAAAAAGTATAATTTTGACCGGGCTTTTCCCCTTTTAAAAATTGGGTTGGGCCCTGGTCCATAAGAAGACATAAAAAAAGCGGGGCCCAAATTTATCTTAGACACTTCTAAGGGCCAAACTACGGGGAATAGAACAAAATAAAGGCCTCTATTTTTATTTTACTTTTGGGTGTTTGCTAGGTTCGCAAGCACAGGCAAGATCGACATAACGGGACCCTTTTCTACGGTTTTGGGACGCGCAAAAAAAAATATTTGCAAATTTAGAGGACCCCTTTAATTTTTACATTTGATTTACCTTCAAGTATTAAAAGATCCAAAAAGGGTTTTACAATACCCCCCAAGATCAAAGTGGGATTTTGGGCTGTTGGCATTTTTAATAAAAGGCTGCCTTCTAAACCTCGGACCCCGGGTTTTGGAATAATTTTAAACAAAAATAATGAAATTCTTTAAGGGCAATGAACAGAAGGTTTTGGGAAAAAATACGACAAAAATTCGGAGCCAGAAATTATTACAAGCATTAACAAACCCCCAAGTTTAAAAGTATCAAATTTCCCGAAGCCCAAAAACCCCCAAAAGTCTTTGAAGACTCAGAAAAAACTCGCAGCTCGGTTCGCGGGGACCATGAAAAAGAAAAGACACGCTTTGTTCGGGATTAAGGGCCCTAAAATTTTTGGTTTTATTTTTCAAATAGAAACCCAAAAACTATTACAAGAACTAATGTCCAAAATGGGGGCCGGGGCCATAAAGCCAACAACTTTGTTTCGGTAGACAAAACCAAAGCGGGAAATATTTCCCCAATTTTTCCCTGGTTTAAAGCGTCTTTTGTTTTTTCCAAAAAATTTTTTTAAATAAACTTGAAAAGATGATAAAGCTTTTTTTTTTACCCATGTTTTACGGGCCGGGGGGGCGGATGCACTGGCCCTTTGCCTCCCACCCCCCTGTAATAGCCATCCCCCGTGTACTTATTGAAAATTTCCTAAGGAAAGTTAAAACGCTTTGCTAATGGGGACCCCCTGCCTCAAAAACAATTTTTCTTATTCGTTCTGTTTTAGCTTTGGGCTTTTTCCCATAAAAAAATTTTTTTTCGATAGTTTTTTCTTATTCTTTTTCACTTGAGTTCTTTAATAGGTTTCGGTTAGTAGTTGTACTTCAAGTTTTCTGATCTCTCTTGTTCAGATCTTTTATTTTTTTTGGGGTTAAATTCTTTCTTTTTTATCCGGGCCCCCCTTAAGTTGGCGTCATCAGCCCAAACGAGTTTTTCTTTTTCTCTTTTTATATCCCCATCTATTTTCCTTGTTTTGCAAATTGTTTGGTTAAATTTTCCCCTTTCTGTTGGTTCTTAAAGACGAACAAGGGCTAAAAATTTCTGGGCATGGGAAAATGGGGAAAAAAATTTTTTTTTTTAAAAAACGTTTGTTTCTTTTTGGAAAAAACTGGTTTTCTGCTTCTTTGGGTATTTATTAATTGGGCCTCCCTGATTGATTTAATTCTTTAAGTTCCTTTTTGCTTTTGGGGAAAACTTTTGGGGGTTTTTTTGGGGAAAGTGTGTTTTGAAGTTTGGGCAACTGCCCCCGCCCTTAATTTGGGGGGTCTAGAAATTCCAAGGCAAATTTTGATCTTTAACAATGAGTCAAATTTTAATTAAACCCCACACTAAAAACTTTGATGGGTCGGGTTTAGTTGTAACCCAAACCCAAGTTGCCCTTGATCTTTTTTTTCAACAAAGGGGACCATTTTTCTAATTCAAAATCTTTTGGGGGTCTAAAAATTTCCGGGAGGTTCTTGGCCTAAACTTTGTAAAATGCTTCAAACCGAAATTTGCTGTTAATTCACGCTGCAATGAGACTTTTGGGGCGATGCTGTGTAAAAAGGGGGTTTCATTTCACTCATGTCGCCCCCACAATCAAAAACTTTTCAAAAATCTTCTTCCCCTTTTTAAATTTTCCTGCCATTTTTTAAAAATTTTTTTAAAACTTTTTATTTTGTTTCAAAAAAATTTCCCAACAAAAAAGCACAGGGGCTCGATTCTTGACCCCGCATAGAAAACAGAAAGACCCCCATGGCGTAAAGGGAAAAAAACGGAATTTTATTGTTCCAAATAACCCAAATCTATTTTGATGCAGATCAAATTTTCTTACTGTCAAATTTCCAGACTTAAAGGAGCGGATGAATTGTTTTTGGGGGGCCACCTCCGCGCGTCTTATTTTCCCAAAAAAGAGCTTGATTCAAAAAACAGACCCAAACAGGACATTTTTGTACGGAATTTGGGGGGTGGGGGAAATTCTTTAAAGGGAAAATTTTCTAAAAAAATTTGAGGGCAAAAAATATTTTCTTTACACAATGCGAAATTTTTTTAAACCCTATTCTGATCTATGGCAAACCGGGGGAAGAAAGGGTTGATCTTGCTTTTCAAAGGAATCGAAAATAAAGAAGCATTTAAAACTTTAAAAAAGGGGCGCTGGAAACAAAAAAGACGTAAAAAAGAATGTAGCCTTTTAAAGTTTGCGTATGGAAATGCTTTTTTCCCCATTCCCCTAGATTTTGAGTTGTTAAAACGATGCCCCATACTTTAAAGGGAGCTTTAAAAAAGGCAGAGGGTAATTTTGAACAAAAATTTTTTAATAAATTACAAACGTTTTACCAATAACAGCCCCAACGAAAGCAATTTTGGGGCATTTCTGAAATAGCTTTTAGAGTTTGACGTTGTTTGAAACCCTAATTTAGAAGGCTGATTGCGCACCAATATGGACTTTTTTCCCCCCAAAAATATTTACAAAGAGTGAAATCACATAAAAAACATATCCCAAAGCGGGGCAGACACTATAGGGGGAATTTTAGTTTTAGCGCTCAGAAAAGATGGGTTAAAGGTATTTTTTTGCTGTCGAAGATAAAGAACCGTTAAAAAAGGGGAATTTGAAAAGTTTTTTAACCCAAAAATAACGAATTACAAATTTTTCGATTGAGGGTAGTCCTAACCAAATCTACGCTAGGGGTTAAACCAAAACAAGCATTTGATGAAATAAGAAAACTTTTTTGGAGGGGGGAGGTGTAGAAACCCAAAACGGGTTGCCCTTGTGCCCTAAAGATTTACACCCTTTCACTTTGTTAGGTTTTGATAAAATTTTTAAAAAACGAAATACGGTTTAGGGAAATTGACCTAATGGTCAACGGGAGGAAATCATTTTGCAGGGAAGGGGGAAACTGTGAGGACGTAATAAACCCCCAAAATTTTAAATAAAAAAGAAGAAGCCGAAAAAACCGTTAAATTTGTACATTGTTTTTAAATATATGAGCCCCCTGAATATTGTAAAAAACAGTTTTAAAAATGTAGTATACAAAATTTATTTTTTTTTTAAAAAAAGAAAGTCTGTTTTGGGTTTTAACCCAAAAAAGGGTGCCCCCCCTTTTTTTTTTTGGGGCCCCACCCCCGGGGGGAAAAGAAAGATAGAAAGGCAATTCCTTGTTATAGAACCCCTAAAATTTTAAAAACCCTTAAAATTAACAAACATTACACAAATGCAAAAAAAATTTAGACCCGGGCCCTTTTCAAAATACAGCAAAACCAAACAAAGGGTATTCTGCTGCCTTTAATGCGGTTACAAAATGTTAAAAACGGGGAAAATCGACTATAAAGCGCCTACCACCCGGAACGAGTGTTGGTTCTTAGAAAACGGGCTTTGGGCGCCCCCGCGGGTTTTCCCTCTAGGGGGTTGTTTTAGCTCTCGGTTTTGTTCTTTTGCTGTAAGTGCTCCCTGGAAAAAAATTTAAAAACAAAACCCAAAAGCACACAGCTATGGTTCAAAAAAAATTAACGGCAAAACTTAGTTCGTTTAAATGCAATAAAAAAAAGCGCTTGTTGACTCAAACATCACGGATGAAGAATTTAATGGGTTTACAGGCCGATTTTGATGACTACAAAAGACCAAAGTTTAAATCTTCAAAGAAAGGGGGGGGTGCCAATTTTTTTTCTAAAACAGCCAACCCCGACCCAATAAAAAAGGAAATTTGTTTTAAAAAAAGTAAACAACTTTAAATCGGGTTCTAAACAGCTCACTTTAAAAACCCCGGGAAGGGGGGTTTATACTTTAGTTTATGGGCCCAAAAGCGAAAAAAAGGAACCGTTGTTTATTAAATTCTTTTTAATTTTTTTTTTTTAAATTTTAAAAATAAATTTTTTGATTTAAGAAAAGAAGTTTAAAACAGGGCCGGGAAATATAAGGGAAAGGCCAAAATTTTTTAAAGGGAATGTTTGAGAGAGAGGGGTTTATCAAGGCACTGAATGATTTTTGGATTTTAAAGTCTTTTAACCAGCAAAACCCCGGGGGGCAACCCTTTGGGTACATGCTATTTCTCAAGTTCCCAATAAATACTAATAAAACCCCCCATTTAAAATTTAATTTTAAACTGTTTTAAATTTCGACTTTGTAACAAAAAATTTTGGAAGAAAATCTAGAAGTCTGGGCTCAACTAAACAACAGACTTTTCCTTTTCTCATAAGCCTTAACCCCCCGGGGTTGGGGGCGGGACAAAACGGCTTACACAGTTTGACGCCCCCCGGGGCCGAAGAAGCCAAAATGAGAGGCTCTGGTTGGTAAAGAGGGCGAATTTCTTAGAGATCAGTTTTTAAAACAGGCTAAGTATGGGGGCCGTTTTTTTGGAAAGGGTTTAAAATCCATTTCCTCCAGCTTTAGTTGCAAAAAGAGATTCAAACATAAAAATACAGACAACAAATGTTTTATTGGTGTTTTCTTGCAAGGCTCCCATCACGCCCCCCCAAAAACCAGAGGGGAGGGGTTAAAACTATCACCCGTCCCATAAAAGACCCTTAACTTTAGTGGGGTGCCCCTTTCCTTTTTGGGTGGGCCCAAATTGATCGGTTTAAAAACCCAAAACAAACCAATAACTGTTAATGTATACCAGGGGGATGAGGAAAAAAAATTTTGGTCCCAAAATTAAAAGGTCCAAGAACACCCAAAAGTTTGGGGCGAAGCCGAAAAAAATTCATTTTGATTTACTACTGATGTTTTCCACCAGGGGGGGCTACCGCATTACACATTGTTACGAAAAAAAGAGAAAGATTTAATGCAGCTATTTCAAAAGTTAAAGGCAAAAAATTTTTTCTGTAAAAAAATTTTTTAAAACAAGAATGCCATCTTTTCAGGCCGCGAGTGAAATTAAAAAAATTGTAAAAGTTTCTGTAACTGAAATTACAGAACTAAAAAACGCCCCCGCCGGATCTAAAGTTTTTTTTTTAAGAACGGGAAAAAACTGCAAAAATTCCCAAACTTTGTTTTACGCAGACTTCGATCGTTTATTTTTCCCTTATAAAGGGGCCGCGCCACAAAATTCGAAAAAATTTTAAATTGAAAAACATCAATTGTTCTTTTCCCTTCATTATTGTTAGGGGGGGGGAAAGGGCTCATTCAACGCCAGAATTTACAGAGGACCAGATGGGGCCCTAGAAAAAATTTTTTAACGGGCCCCTGGGGCAAGTCGTAATGATTGTTCTAATAATCAAAATTTTAAATCTGAAATCATAAAAGACGCCTAAGGGCCAACAACGTATGACTCACCCACCATTGTTGGATTTGTGGTTTAGGGCTTTCACCCGACGGGGGGGAGAACCCAAAAAAGTAAGAGCCCATGATCCCTTTAAGCGGAAAGTTAAGGAGCGGCGCAAAACCAAATGAAATCTTCAACTAAAGTTTGTCCAAAGACATGGAAGCGGGCCCTGTATTTTTCAAAAAAATCGAGGTTACGACCCCCCTTTAATAATAAAAGGGCAGGGGGACAAAGCCTTTAGGGGTTAATGAAATTTTGCCCCATTTCCACCCAGAAAAGGTACATGTGTTTTTTTTAAAAATAACATGTCTTTTACGACTTATGAAAAACACATGATGGGCTCTTTAAAGGGGCCCGGCTAGCCTTTAAAAGTCCTCCCCCAATAAGGACGAATTTTTTGATAAAAACTCTTTTTTGAAAGGGCGTTTCCCCCCTTATGGGGACAAAAAACATTTGGGGAAAGGTTTGATGAAGCACACTTCCCCCAAAAAGGCGCGTTCTTTTCTATTCAGAGGAAAGGACACAGGGGTTTAAAAATTACCAGCATGCTCAAGATGCGGGGCGGGAAGGGTTAAGTGAAAAAAACAAATGGGGGGAACATCATGACCCCAATTTTAAGGGCTTTTTAAATGTTTGATTGGGGGACGTCTTTGAAAATTAAAAAAAACCCCCTTTCATGAAACATTATAGCCTGGATCCCGCCCCATTAATTTCGCGCCCGGGATTTTTTGGGGATGCTTTCTTAAAGTTTACGGGAGTACGGTTGATTTTTGTCGGCCCCTTACCAATGATTCAAAAGATAAAAAACGGATTGGGGTTGGAGGAATTAGTATGGCTTCGCACCATTACTGTAAAGCAAACAAAAAAATATTTGGACAACAAAGATCCAAGAAAAAGGTCTAACTATCTCATGTATTTAGACGCAAACAATCTGTATGTTGGGCAAAAGGCGCAATCACTTCCATTTCTAACTTTAAAAAAGTACACAAGCGGCGATCCGAATAATATTCCAAAAAAGCATTAAAAGTGGTTGGGGAGTTTAAAAGCCCGATCAACAGGGGTGGGTTTCCCTTCTTTAAAAATTGACTTTGAATATCCTCCCTTTAACTCCTTTACCTGATAATGAAAATATCCATTAGCAGCAAAAGTCTAAAAATGGTTCCAAGGGGAACCCCCTAAACTTGTGCCTAATTTTTCGGGGGAAAAAAAAATTTTGGGGGTGTCATTTCAGACTTCTACAATTTTATTTAAGACTTGGTTTAAAAGTTAACCGCTGTCCAACGTATTAAAAGGGTTTCGATTTAAGAAAGTTTATGAAAAACCCAAAAAAATGAAGAACACGATCTTTAAAAAACCAAATCCAAAAGATGCTTCAGAAAAAGACTTTTTTTAAGTTTATGAACAACAGCTGTTTTTTAAAGGGCAAGGAGAATCCCCAAAAAACGCAAAGAGCAGAAATTTGGGCCCCAGAGAGAAAATTTAAGCAAAATTTAAACTGACTTTCAAAACCAAAAAAAACAGGACTTTTAGAAGATTTCATTTATCAGGGTTTTTTGGGAAAAAGATGAAAAAAAAAAGTAAATTAGGAAAAAACCTGAATTTAATTTTGGGGTTTACTTTTTTAAAAAAATCAAAGCTTTTGATGGTTTGGGTTTCTTTATGATACTTTAAGACCCCCCGTTTTTCCAGAGGGGCCAGGTTCTTTACCAAAAAACAGAAAAGTTTTTTTATAGTTTTCCCTACTGAAGAAACTATAAAGACATGGAAAAAGGGAAATAGCAAAAACAAGCGGGTTTGGGATGAAACATCGGGTTACCCAAAGATTCGCCTTTGCATTTTAATTACTAAAAAGAAGGTTTTTTGGAAAAAAATGAAGGATGAATAAACTGGAAAGGGGAATCAAGGAGTAATGGGGTTAAGGTCAAAAATGTTTAGTATTTCGAGCCCGGAAAAATCCCTTAAGAAAGCAAAGGGAATATCTCGCAGCGTTGTTTCCCTCCCAAAAAAACACCTGACAACTACAAAAAAGCAATTTTTTGGCAAAAAGACTTTTCATTAAAAACGTAAAATACGATCTAATCAAATGAGATCAACAAAAAACGGTTTGTTTAAAAAAGAAGTCGTTAAAATAGAACAAACCCCAAAACGTGGTTTTGTTAACCAGAGTTTTCATTTGCAACCCGGGGGAAGGAGAACCGTTAAAAAAATTAAAAACGGAAACTGTGCCCGGGGGGATTATTTTGCAGTTTTTTCTTTTAAAAAATTTTGGGGGAGCTGGTTGTTTTGGGTGCCGTTTCCGTAAATTTTTTTCACGGGGGGCTTTTATTTTTAAAAATTCTTTTTTTTTCATTTTTTTCAACACTCCAAACCCCGGGTCAGTTTTCCCCGTTGCGAGTGTCCCCCCTTTTGCTTCCCCCCCGTAAAAAAAAAGGTTTCCTTTTCTTTTTAAAAAAACGGTAATAGTTTGGCCCGGGGGTACTGGAATCTTCAGCAACATTTTTTGTTTTTATTTTGATTGCTTGGGAAGGTTTTTGCCCCTTTTAAATTTTTCATTATTCATTGCGCGCAAAAATGAGGGCAGTCTTTTTAACCCATTCTGTGTTGCGGAAAATTTTCAAACAGCCCTGTGTACTGGTAGGAAAAAAGCTTTCAGCTAAAGGTTTTTTAAATTTTAACTAAAGCCTGTGGGTCGTGAACACCCCGGAAAGGCCCCCTTCTAATAGTAACTCTGTGTTTTAACAATAAAATTGATTCACTTTTTGGGCCCTTTTAAAATTTTTTTCCCTCATCAACTTTAATCATGCGAAGGGTTAAGGGGGGCGGCCCTCGTTGGTATAACAGTTTTTTAAAAGACAACCAAAAGCAGAAGCCTTCCTTTTTCGTTAATTTGGGTCTGCATCTTTGTATCTTTAAACCTTGTCAATGATGTAAATGGTTCTTAAATCTTTTTCGTTAATCCTATCAAGGGGGAAATTTTTGAAAAAACCATTGAGGGGGGTGTTTGGATTGGTTTTTTTACAAAGGGGTGGTCTCGTAAATTCCCTTTGGGCGCAGGGGAAATAAATTTGCCAATCCTTGTTTTGATAACCATTCTTTTGCTGTTGTTTATGACTCCAGTGCTTGGCTTAGCTTTTTTAAATTTCTGTGATGCCCTTTCCCAAAATCCTTTGGGCGAAAATAAATTTTTTTCATTTTTTATTCAACCAATATTATGTGCAAACCCAAAAAAACACACGGTCATACCCAAAGACAATAAACCCCATTTCTTCATCTTTTGTTTTTTTTGGGTTGATAAAAGTCACTGAATTTTTGGGGGGAATGTCTCGATTGGTTTTTCCCGTTACTTTTTTAATATTTGGGTTTTAAATTTTTTTTATCAAATTTTTAAAATTTTAAGCTGCCCTGCCCCCTTTTTTTCAGTGTGTCTTTTAAAAAAATCTAATTTCTCAAGTCTTTTGCCTTTCATAGGCGTCTTTTGCAAAGGGTGCTAGTTGCTCCATAGCTTTTTTTATGTCTTTTTTTTTCTCGCCTTTATTTCCCCCTTTAAATTTAAAAGCGAAATTACTTCCGCCTTTAAAAACAAGCGCAATTTACCACAGCGCCGCCTTCATTTTGGGGGGGGGAAGCCCTTTTTTTTAAAAAGTATTTTTTTTCTTTAAAATTTTTTTATATTTTTTTTGGGAAATTAAACCCTTTCTTTAAATAGAAAATCTTTCGGGGGCAACCCAGGGGTGCAATGATAAACAACATTTGTGAATCCTCAAAAATCTAGTTTTTCCAAGTTCCCGCTGGGTTTTAAATTTTTAACAGCTTTTACCAAAACATTGAGTATCCTACACTTTGTCCTCCCAAAAAACAGCAGAATGGGAAACAAGGTTTTTTTAAAAGTTTTTTCGGGTGCTCATTTTTAAAATAAAATAATTATTAAATTTTAAAAAAAAACATGGGCAGCGCGATTTTCCTAAAAGTAAAGGCGGGCCAAACCTTCCTGAATTAAAGAAAGACCAAAATTTATGGCCAAGGGTGTTAAAGGGCCCCAAAAAAGGGAGGTTGTATTCTTTGGCAGCGGTTGGGGAAAAAAAAAAAAATTCCCGGGAAATGAAATTTTGCATTGAACCAATTCAACAGATGTCCCCCACAAGAAAATTTTAAAGTATCAAAACAGGGATGAAGGCCCCAGTTTGGGGGCTAGGGAAAGGTTAAAAAATGTGGGGCAAAACGGTTCTTAGTTTGTACCTAAAATAGTTAGTAGATTTGCGCCCATTTATTCTGAAAGGATTTTATTTATGGAAATTTTAAAGCAAGGGTCCCCGTTTTAAAAAAAAATCATTAAAATCTCCCGGGTGTGTTTGGCTGTATTACAGATTTGGAACATTTTATCGCCATTAAAACATGGGTTAATAACTTTTAATCTTTTAGATTTTTTTTTTCCCCTTTAAAATGAACAGCGGAAAACAGCAGAATCAGAAAAAACTTTAATAGGGGGGGAAAAGAACCAAGCCGAAAATCAGCAAAAAAACGGAATTTAGGTTTGGGGGCCAAAAAAATCCCTGGGGGTGTTTGAAGCAGGAAAAAAATTAGCAGGGTGGAACAGACAAAAAAAAAATTTTTGTTAAAAGAATATGATCATCATGAAAAAATTTAACCCCCCGGGCCCAAAAGCCAGAAAAAAGTTTATTTCAATGCCCCGTATTTAAAAAACTCCCTGTGATCAAGGGGGACCAAAATTTTTTCAAGGAATTTGAACTTAAAACTGTTGCCATTTTTGGCGCCCTTCTGCTGGTGGGGGGAGGGTTAAATTCGGTTAAAAAAATTTTATAACCGAGGCAAAAAGAAACAAAAGCAACAAAAAAAACTGAACCCTTTAAATTTCAGAAAAAGACAAACTGCACGCCAAAACCGCCCCAAAAACAAAGCATCATTTTGGGTCCATTTATTTAAAGGAAAAAATTTTAATTTTTTTTATAAAAAAAAATAGATCATGGGGGTTTATAAAAAGATGAAGGGCAATAAAAAAAAGACCTGGAGTCTTTAAAAAGACATTTCCATAGGGCCCAAATTGTAATCAATGCGGGGGGGGGTCCTTTTAAGGTTTGGGGGGGTAGGGGGGGGCCTCCGGGGGGAGGGTTTTTTCGGTTGTAAAATTTTAAAACATCAATCTTTTGAAAAACCTACGTGATTTTTTGAAAAAAGGGGTTTTGGGGTTTTTAATAAAAATTAGGAAAATCTATTTAATTGGGGGAAAAACTTAGGCTTGGGGGGATTTTTGATAATTAAAAGAACGGGTTTTACTTAAAGGATTACTTGGGGAAAACTTAGGGTTAAACTTGGGTTGAAATTAATTGAACTTGGGGTTAAATTAAAAGATGACTTTAAGAAAGGAAAATTGTAAATGACTTGAGGGGGGACTTGTGAATTCCCTTTAGGAGACTTGGAATGATTGAGGGGGTGCTTAAAATGGCTTGGGGGTTAAACCCCCAAGGGGGGGTGTGCTTTAGGAATTTCCCCCTTTAAAGGGACTTAGGAAGACGGAATACCTTGATTCTTGGTATTTTGGGGGGGGGGGGGGGTGGGGGGGGGGTTTTTGGGGGGTGGGGGGTGGATGGGGGGGGGGGGGGGGGGGGGGGGGGGGGGGTGTGTGGGAAAAGGGGGGGGGGGGGGGGGGGGGGGGAATTTTGGGGGGGGGGGGGGGGGGTTTAAAAAGGCGGTTAAAAGATGAAGGTTTTTTATTGCAAGGCGGATTTTTCCCCAGCCCTCTTGCTCTAAAATAAAGGGGCCCCCCCCCCAAAAGGTTTTAAGCAAACCCCCCCCCCCCCCCCCCCCCCCACTTAAAAACGGTCCCCCCCAAAATTATTTATTTGCCCCCAAAAAGGATTTTACCGCAGCCCCCCCTCCCCCCCCGCCCCCCCATAAATAGACGTTCACCGCATGAACGGTTATTATTGCCCAAAAAGGATTTTAAAAACCCCAGGGGCCCCCTTGCACCCAAAATAAGGGCGTTCACCCGCATGAACGGCCCATTTTAGTACAGTCAGCAAGGCTAATTTTTTGCCGTCCTCTTTCCACAAATAAGGCCCTTCACACAAGAAAGGCTATTTAAAAGTAGAGTCAGCAAGGCTAACTTCAAGCCGCAAATTTCCTCCCACAACAAAAAGGTTTCCCTTTACTTTTCCCTTTTTGCACAAAAAAAGTTTTTAAACCCCACCCCCCCTACCCCCCCATGTCTCAGTTGGGTTTTTTATCTTTGAAAAACATTTTTTTTCGCCCTTTTAAGGCAGTGACCCTTAACGGAAACTGATGGATTAAATTTTTTTTTTCGCCCAAATTTTTGTAAAAAAACAAAAAACTTGGGAAAAATAGAATCATTTCGCAACAGTCGAAAAAAAAACAAAAACCTCAACATCTCTTTCAGTAATATTGCCTAAATCTCTTTTTTTAAAACTCTTTTTAGAAAACCCAAAAAGGGGTTTCAAGGTAGGTGTAGTTCGTTAAAAGGTTATTTTTCGTTTTTTTTTTCTCCCCCAACCCTTCCCAAAAGCAATAAATGCTCTTTTGGGTTAAAAAAAATCCTAAAAACAAAAAAAGGGCGCTCACCTAATTTTCTTTTTTTTTTTTTAAATACCCCCATAAGCTTTTGAAATTTCATATTTCCTCCAAAAAGAAGTTTTTTCCTCGTAAAAAAAGCCGTCCTCTCCATTGGGGAACCATGGCGAAAAAAGGCCGGCCCTTTCCCGGGGTAGTTTGTGTTTTTCGTGGGTGGCCCCGTAGCATCTAAGAATTTCGCGAACAAATTTGACGAGCAATTAAAAGGGCAAAATTGCCCGCCCGCGCACTTGGCCCGGTAAAACCCAAACGGCAATTAAAACTCGGAGGCATGGTTTTTTTGAAAATTTTTTTTTCCAAAACAAAGGGGAAACCCCCCAGGGGCAAAACCCAGCCGCCCGGGTTGCACTGTGTTCTATTAGCCCTGCATACGGTGTGTGCGCCGCCGCGTGTGTGTTTTGTGTGTGTGGGGTTGGGGTGGTTTGCAAGTGCATTTGTTTTTTTGAGTGTGTGTGTGTGGGGGTATGTGGGGTTTGTTGTGGTTTTTGTTAGTTTTGTGTGTCTTAGTGTATGTGAGTTTTTGGCATGGGCGGGCCCCTCTGTCTGGGGCTGTCTAACTTCTCTTTTCTCTCTTCTCTGTCTGTCTGTCCCGTAGTTTTGAGGGCAACTTGACCTTAACGGGTTTTGTAGGGGGGGTGGTGATTCTCTCTCTCTCCCCCTTTTTCCCCCACAAGAAAAACACTTTTAGGGGGCCCCTTTTCGCCCCAAAAAATCGGGGTGAAAACAAGTGAGTTTAGAATGAAGGGGTTTTTCCCGTTCTCTCCTCCA
Source organism: Conus ventricosus (assembly GCA_018398815.1). Taxonomy (NCBI): domain Eukaryota; kingdom Metazoa; phylum Mollusca; class Gastropoda; order Neogastropoda; family Conidae; genus Conus; species Conus ventricosus. The sequence goes on along the minus strand of CM031628.1, from coordinate 51,990,301 downwards.
CTGCCGCGTTCACATGAGTCTGCCAGCCCCCATTTCATAACTGCAGAACGTAACCTTTAAAAATGCCACTGTCATGCAAGTGCCGTGTCCATCCCGCAGCCTCACTTGTAGCTGTTGCGCTGACAGGTGAAGACAGCACAACTCCAGAAACTCGGTCTTTTCAACTCTCAACAGGACTTGCTTGCGGTTAGTGGGTCTTTCCTCGCCGTCACTTGATCTTTCCCCAGAGTCGGCCAAAAGGCAGACAAGAAAAAATATACCACAGCCAAAGCTGTGGATGGAACCTAGACAAGTACTGTCCTTAACTGCAGAGCATAATATACCACAGCCAAAGCTGTGGATGGGACCTAGACAAGTACTGTCCTTAACTGCAGAGCATATACCACAGCCAAAGCTGTGGATGGGACCTAGAGAAGTACTGTCCTTAACTGCAGAGCATATACCACAGCCAAAGCTGTGGATGGACCTAGAGAAGTACTGTCCTTAACTGCAGAGCATATACCACAGCCAAAGCTGTGGATGGGACCTAGAGAAGTGCTGTCCTTAACTGCAGAGCATATACCACAGCCAAAGCTGTGAATGGGACCTAGAGAAGTACTGTCCTTAACTGCAGAGCATATACCACAGCCAAAGCTGTGGATGGGGCCTAGAGAAGTACTGTCCTTAACTGCAGAGCATATACCACAGCCAAAGCTGTGGATGGGACCTAGAGAAGTACTGTCCTTAACTGCAGAGCATATACCACAGCCAAAGCTGGGGATGGGACCTAGAGAAGTACTGTCCTTAACTGCAGAGCATATACCACAGCCAAAGCTGTGGATGGAACCAAGAGAAGTACTGTCCTTAACTGCAGAGCATATACCACAGCCAAAGCTGTGGATGGGACCTAGAGAAGTACTGTACTTAACTGCAGAGCATATACCACAGCCAAAGCTGTGGATGGGACCTAGAGAAGTACTGTCCTTAACTGCAGAGCATATACCACAGCCAAAGCTGTGGATGGGACCTAGAGAAGTACTGTCCTTAACTGCAGAGCATATACCACAGCCAAAGCTGTGGATGGGACCTAGACAATTACTGTCCTTAACTGCAGAGCATATACCACAGCCAAAGCTGTGGATGGGACCTAGAGAAGTACTGTCCTTAACTGCAGAGCATATACCACAGCCAAAGCTGTGGATGGGACCTAGAGAAGTACTGTCCTTAACTGCAGAGCATATACCACAGCCAAAGCTGTGGATGGGACCTAGACAAGTACTGTCCTTAACTGCAGAGCATATACCACAGCCAAAGCTGTGGATGGGACCTACACAAGTACTGTCCTTAACTGCAGAGCATATACCACAGCCAAAGCTGTGGATGGGACCTACACAAGTACTGTCCTTAACTGCAGAGCATATGCCACAGCCAAAGCTGTGGATGGGACCTAGAGAAGTACTGTCCTTAACTGCAGAGCATATACCACAGCCAAAGCTGTGGATGGGACCTAGACAAGTACTGTCCTTAACTGCAGGGCAAACCAGCTGGAGTATTCCTGCACCGTTCTTGGAAGCCTGCGCTGTGTTTAGAAAGTGCAGGCCTGCTCAGGGCATTCTATGAAGACGTCAAGGGACATAATTGCTCCCTGGCAGATCTGTTGTGTACTGGCCATTGAATGTGACACGACAGAACCTCCAGTGGATCTTTCCCATGGGTGTACCAGCCCATATTACATGACATCAGAGCCTACCGGCAAAACCGCCACCATCAAGCAACTACGTGTATACCGCAGCCTCATGCTCAGAGCCTACCGGCAAAACCGCCACCATCAGCACTACTCGTGTATACCGCAGCCTCGCTCGTTGCTGTGCCGCTGACAAGTAAGACAGCCACAAATCCAGAAACGGCTAAGCTGACGCCATGGGGTTGACGTGCCCTGTAAAGAGAATCCCCGGTGAGTCTTTCCGACAGGGCTTTCCCTGGGGCCAGCGCTAGCTGCAGCAGGTCTCTCCATGTCACAGAGCCACCCAAAAGGCAGACAAGAAAGGATTTCACCTGAAGGGCGGGTGGGAACCCAGAGAAGTAACCGTCCTCAACCGAACAAACCAGCGGGAACAATCCTCAAACCCCCCTGGAAAACCTGCGCTGTGTTCACATAGGGTCAGGGACGAACAAGACATGCCATTAACAAGTAATTACATTTGGATTTTTACCAGGGCGAAAGGTACCGACACCTGAGAGTTGTGGAGGTAAAATGTTAACTACTCTCGCAGAAGCATCCATTCAAAAACTAAAACATACCACCCAGCGATATTACCCTCGGGGAAATATCGGTTACATTCGAAGAAGCAATCCAGTAAAACTGGAAAACTCCACCGAGTGGCAGCATCCTGGGTGGGTGGCTTCCAACGCCAGATTGAAATCTTCGTTAGTCACCTTTCCACCTGTGATCCTCGCCGCCTATCCCTCCCACTTTTCCCCGCCCTACTCCCTATTTTTCTCACCCCCTCTTTTCTCCACGCTTGTTTGAAGCGTGTTTGAAAGCAGGCATCACCACCTGGTTGACCCAGGCAGCCCCTGCAGTTTTTCACCCCAGTGCAGAACCGTCAGCAGGATGACGGACCGAGCAAGTGGCGAAAATTACCATGTATTGCGTATGACAGGAGTTTGGAATCCACGGGGCTGGAGGCAACCTGGTGGTCAGAGAAGACAACTCTGCAGGAAAAGGCGACAAACCCAAAACCTAGAGCACCATGAAAGAAAGTACGACAGCCAGGAAATCACCACGAGGAACGAGACGTCAGCAGAAGAGACTGTCACGCCAGGAACAAGACGTCAGCAGAAGAGACTGTCACGCCAGGAACAAGATGTCGGCAGAAGAGCCTGTCACGTCAGGACAAGACGTCAGCAGAACAGACTGTCACGCCAGGAACAAGATGTCGGCAGAAGAGACTGTCACGCCAGGAACAAGATGTCAGCAGAAGACTGTCACGCCATAACAAGATGTCGGCAGAAGAGACTGTCATGCCAGGAACGTGTTCAGCAGGAGAGCCTGTCACGCCAGAACAAGACGTCGGCAGAAGAGACTGTCACGCAAGGAACAAGACGTCAGCAGAAGAGCCGTCACGCCAGGACGAGATGTCAGCAGGAGAGCCTGTCATGCCAGGAACAAGACGTCGGCAGAAGAGACTGTCACGCCAGGAAAAAGATGCCAGCGTTCAGACATCTACACATGGGTGTAGGTAAGACACATGCAAAAACTGTCGTTTTTGTCAGCTTTAAAAGGAAATTACAGATCAAATTAATGCGTGTTAATTGTTATATATATATAACACGCAAGTGAAACAACCAAGTTTCGAAATATCGGTATATGACCAGGAGTTATATGTTAGTGAGTTTCCCTCCCTATTGGAGGGTGTCTCCCCCTTGGAGACTATAAGCTTGCTGAAGGTTCATTGTGAGAAGCATTTTTTTTTCCCCATTCACCCACTCAAGCACATACTGTTAGGCAGAATCATCTACCACTGCAGATATGAATGCTTATCTCCCCCTATTTCTTCAATCTAAGACATAAGAGCAAGCTTTGTTTATAATTCAATATATATATATATATATATATATATATATATATATATATATATATATATATAGATGAATATAACCAAAGAGCCTAAAATGATTTTAAAAGTGCTCGACCCCTTGGGGAGCAACATTTGTCAATGATGTTAAAAGGAAGGTTAAAACTCAAGGTTAAAACTCGACAAATTTGTTTCTAGCGGCGTTGCGCTGTCATCAGGATGGTTTTTGTTTGCCCACCGCCGATGTTATATAGCGTGTGGGCTCACGTTTGCGGTTGTTTGTCACGTGCGGGTTGGCTGCACGTGTTTTTTGGGGCTTTCAGGTTTTTGTTTTGGATGTGTTCACTAACAACGATTTCCATTTATGCCTGCAGTTGTTTACTATTTCTGTTTTGGTGTTTAAAGTTGCTAAGTGTGGTTTGCATAGTATTAACCATTTTTCAGTTAAACATAGGTTGCACCTTTTTGAAACATTGCTGTATGGTGATGCTCTTTTTATGATTTTCCAGGATATATTGTAGCTTGTTTTTGCGTCTTTAAGTTTCCAGATATATTTGCTCAGTTCTGTTTGGTTTTTATATTTTTCTTTATTGAATGACTGTTTATGGTTTGCATATCTGGTTTTGAAGTGGTTTTCAGTGATCCCTATGTATGTTTCTTTTTCATTTTCTGATGTTACAGTAGCCTGGTATACAATGTTGTTGTGGAGACATTTATTGTTTAGTGGGCACTGCTCCTTTCTCGTGCAATTGCAAGATTTCCTTTCTTCACCCTTCTTTGCTGTGTTGATTTTCATTTTGTTGGATGCGTCAATCAGGTTTTTGAGGTTGGGCATACATGAGTACGATATATATATATATATCGGGTTTTGCTAATAAGTATTTCTTTTACATGAATGCACATAAATTATGTTGGATTCGTAAATGATGCGAACCAACTTGTAGCCAACCACAACTGCAGACAGGAATCTGTTTTGGCTTATACTATTAACTGCCGTTGACTTATTGCCCGAATTCATTCACTTCCAAGATCGTCAGGGTAAAGGAACAGACAACAGAAAAATGTACCCAAACAGCCAGTCAAGTTGCACGTGCGCGCGCACGCTGGCACACACGCACAAACACACACTCTCTCTCACACACGCACGCACACGCACACACAAAGACGCACACACACGCGCGCGCGTGCGCACACACACACACACACACACACACACACACACACACACACACAAACACACACACATACAAGCGCACGTGCACACACACACGAGCGCGCTCGCGCACCCACTCACAAATGTGCATACGTAGGCACGCATGCACGCAAACACACGCACAACGCGCGCTCTCACTCGCACACACATCCACACACGCGCCCTGACACGCCCACACATACACAGACGCCCACACTTTCGCAGAATTGCACGGATATACTGACGCGCTCATACAGATATGCATGCAATGAAGATATACGTATCAATTCACACGCACACACACACACACACACACACACACACACACACACACACAACACACACAAACACACACAAACACACACACACACACACACACACACACACACACACACACACACACACACACACACACACACACACACAACACGCACACTCGCACATACACACGCACACTCGCACACACACTCGCACACACGCTCTCACACACACACACACACACACACACACACACACACACACACACACACACACACACACACACAGAGTTCACAGCTTAAAGCGTTAAATCCCTTAACAGTTCATCGGGTAATGGGGGATGAATTCATGTATACAAATTGGAGAGATGCTGCATAGACTTAGACAAAAACGAGCGGCAGACAAAACTGCACATTTTTGTACTCCCAGTTCTTAAAGAACAGGGAGTACTTTAGTATGGGACCGAAGAAATGCTGTCTGTGTGTCTGTCTGTGGTTCTGTCTGTCTGTCTGTGTGTCCGTGGTCAAAATGTGTTCCACTCGCTCCAGACAAAACTACTGGGTCGATCTTTCTGAAAATTTGTAGGTATGTTCATTATGGGTCAAGGATGATGCCCGACGTTTTAGTTTACCGTTACAACGGCCTGTAACGGTTTTTCTTCTTTGTGGAATATCTCAGAAAGTACTTGGCCGATCTTTGAACATTAGCAGGTATCTTCATTATGGGTTACGGATGATGCCCGATGTTTTAGTTTGCCGTTACAGCCGTTACTAACGGCCCATAATGGTTTTCTTCTTTATGGAAAATCTCAGAAAGTTCTTGGCCGATCTTTCTGAAAATTTGTAAGTATGTTCATTTTAGGTCACAGACGATGGCCGATGTTTACCAGAATAGCCATTACTAACGGTTACACCAGCCCAAGACGGTTTCCTCTTTATGGAATATCTCACGCGTATTCAGGATAAACTGGGAGTACGTTTATATGCTTTGCATCTTTTTTTTTTTTTTAATCCGAGTTCACATTTTAGCCAATTTTAATGGAACAGACGTGTTTACACTCAAAAGATCACATAATAAATACATTGCAAGTTTGCGGATTTTTTTTTTTTTGTGTGTGTGTGGGGGGGGGGGGGGGGGGGGGGTAAACGTGCTTCAAGTTTGCGATTTTTTTTTTTTTTTGGGGGGGGGGGGGGGGGGGTAAACGTGCTTCAAGTTTTTTTAAGTTTGGACATAACACCAAAATGGAATTCAACACCGAGTACATTTTATATCACAAGAGTGGTATGTCCTAGTATTTAATGAATTCACCCGGCCTTTGTCTGCCCAGTTTAACTTTCACAACTAATCTAAATTTCAGGAATGCTCGCTCGCACGCACGCACGCACGCACGCACAGACACACACACACACACACATACAGATGATGATGATGATGATGACCATGACGATGATGAACAAAAGAAACCTTAAACGAAGGGCATTTTTGTCCTTTGAATCGAGAGTGTGGGAGTGCTTGTTCAGACTTTCCCTGCAACATGTAAGACGATGCAGGATATAACCCCCCCCCCCCCGCCCCCATACCCCAGGTCATTTACAAGATCGCTGCAGCTTTTAAGTGTTTCGGTAAGGGAAAGAAGAAATCGTTTTTCCGCCCACACGAAGTCTATCTGACCCCCATTTTTTTTCAACGCATGAGGATAGAAATGCAATCTATTGGAACGCAGACAACAAAAAATTTTCTTAATTTGTTTTTGTCTTCATCCTCGCTGTGGTCTCTGTCTCTCTCTCTCTCTCTTCTCTCTCTCTCTCTCTCTCTCTCCTCTCTCTCCTCCTCTCTCACACACCTTCCCGACAAAATGAATGACAGCCTTTGTCCTGGCTCTTGAAATGGCTTCTAAATCAAAACATAATTTCTTATTTTGTCGGACTCCCTCTTTGCATTGAAGACAGTTGCCAAAGCACCTCAATTGCTGAAGTTATTCAAATGTACACCTCTCTGAAGTCGGATGGATAAACAAAGTTTATGTTTGGGTTCGAGTCATGTTGGCATTCGAGACAACGAATTGGTTGATCAACGTGCAAGAACGCCACAAGGAAAGACTTACTTAGATGTGTATTCCTTACATGATCTGAAACCCAAAGCCCAGCTACGTCGAGACCTCTGGCAGGGAATGGAACTTGCAGACGGATAACAATCTATTTAAATGAGTTTACCATGTTCCGAGGCGGCCGTAAAGAAGAAACAGCTTGTGCCGTTTGCATACAGGCACTCCCTTACCCCCATTCGTATTTTTAAAAGACGAAGAAGGTCCGAGGTATATTCCATGTCGTGTACCACTCCCAGTGAAACATTTGTTTTAGAGTGATTAGGACTTGCATTATGAGACATAAGCATTTTACAGCAGGACTCCATAAAACAAATGTCCAACTGATGTGAACTTTGAATTTCAGATCGAGATTAATATTTTTCTCAGATCTAATATTTTACAGAACGGTGATTTTTAACAAAATTTCCGGTGTGTTTTTAGTGTATTTTAAAGGGTTTTGATGTTCTTTCTAATGACTGGAGTTGACCGACTTCAGTTTGGTAACACCCTGATATGCTCTTTTGCGGTTGGCTGGGTTATGAGCAAGAATTCACTCATTTTCTCTCTCTCTCTCTCTCTCTCTCTCTCTCTCTCTCTCTGTCTCTCTCTCTCTCTCTCCCTCTAGATTATTTGATGCACAAGTTAACAATGTTTGTTGCTGCTGAAATCTGGGGCCTTTCTCGCTTTATACTGTAGAGTTACCACATTTGTTTGCATGCAAGCGCTTTTGAACGTAAGTCCTAAAACCCCGAACATTATGGTGTACGGTGAATTAGGCAGGTACCCTTTATATATTGATAGTGCCATGAAAGCAATGCGTTACTGGTTTAAACTGCAAATTTACAATTGCAAGAATACCAAAACAAGGATATGAAATGGAAAAAGCAAGAATGTTGCATCCTCAAGGGACATTCTAATAATATTCAAACTGGGCAATCTCTAAAATTTGTGTTGTTCATTATGGTAAGATGTGCCGACGTTTTGTTTACCGTTACACGGCTGGGAAAGGTTTTCTTGTGGATATCTCAGAAATACTTGCCGATCTTTGGAACTTAGCAGTAATATTCATTTGGTTACGTGATGCCGATGTTTAGTTTGCCGATACAGCCGTTACTAACGGCCCATATGGTTTCTTCTTATGGAAAATCTCATAAGTTCTTGACATCTTTACTGAAATTTGTAAGTATGTTTATTTTAGGGACGAGATGGCGATTTACAGAATACCATCAACGGTTCCAGCCAAGACGTTTCTCTTATGGATATTCAGCGTATTCGGGAAACTGGAAGTTTATATGCTTTGATCTTTTTTTTTAATCGAGTCCATTTAGCCAATTTAAGACAGATGTTTCATCAAAAGATACATCAAACATTGCAAGTTTGCGGATTTTTTTTTTTTTGTGTTGTGGGGGGGGGGGGGGGGGGAAAACGTGCTTAAGTTGCGATATTTTTTTTTTTTGGGGGTGGGGGGGGGAGTCAACGTGCTTCAAGTTTTTTAAGTTGGGATACACCAAAATGATTCAACACGATAAATTTTATATCACAAGAGTGGTATGTCCGTATTTAATGAATTCACGGGTTTGTCTGCCAGTTTACTTTCACAACTAATCTAATTTCAGGAATGCTCGCTCGCACGCACGCACGCACGCACGAGACAACACACACCAATACGATGATGGGTGATGATTTGACCATGACGATATGAACAAAAGAACTTACAGAAGGCATTTTGTCCTTTGAATCGAGAGTGTGGAGTGCTTGTCACTTTTTTCCCATCAAATGTAAGACGAAGTGGCAGGGTATAACCCCCCCCCTCCCCGCCCCGCCTGCCTGTCTGCACTATGTCGATTCGTCTAGTGTATGCTTAGGGATCATGATGAAAAAAAGGTGTGTGTGTGTTTTGTGCGCGCGCAATTGTAAGTGCGAGCGAAATTGTATGTGCGAGCTGTGAGAGTCTGGGAGAGTGCTACATACGGGTTTGATTTTGTATGTATCAGTTGGTGTGAGCAAGTTTTGTAAATGATCGTGATCAGTAGTAATGTTACAGCGTCAGTGTGTGTGATTTGATTTTTGTTTCTTGACCTCATTGCAGATAGGTCGGTGGCCTCTGCAATTAAAATTTTCCGAGTTCTCTCTCTCCCTCCCTCTATTTCTCACTTCCTCTCGCCCTCCCCCCTCCCCCCTCTCTCTCTCACCCTCCACCCTCCGTCCCTTCCAGGAGTTGACTTTTCTGCAGTATCGGAAATGAAATGAGGTAGGAACATAATTTTTTTTTTTTTTTTAATTTCGTTTTCCCAGTTTCTCCATCTTCAAACTCACCTCTCCCCTCCCCTCCCCTCAAGTCCAAATCTTTGCCAGACAGTTCAGTTGTTGGCCTGCGCTTGTTTTCCCCCCACTATTAGATTGTTCGTCTATGTATTTTGTCTGACTATTCAAGTTTAAAAGGCTGTGCCAGTCTTGAATAAAAGTTACTCTGTGTTAGGTTTCCTTATGGGAGCAAAACATACCCACTTGTTTACTGTTTTTCTGCAGTAGTTCAGCGAGTTGTTTAACTCGGGTCTAAAGGTGATTACAGGGTGAATATTTTGATTTAAGCACTGATTCAACATTTTTACAAAGGGACTCGCAGTTTGTTTTTGGTTTTTGTTTTTGATGGGGACAAAGTTATTACGAATTCTAATATTGCTTCTCTCCTTTCTCCAGTTACGCCCCTCGCCTCTACCATCAGTGTGCATGTGCTTACGTAAGCGGACGCACATGCTCCCACTCTGACAGCCGCATGCACGCATGCACTCAAGAGCGCGCGCATGGACAGAAACATACGAGCATATACAGCACGTTCTTTCCCATCGTCTCCGTCTCTCTCTCTCTCTCTCTCTCTCTCCCCTCTCTCTCTCTCTCTCTCTCTCTCTCTCTCTCTCTCTCTCTCTCCTCTCTCTCTCTCTCCTCCCTCTCCCCCTCTCTCTCTCTTTCAGACACATTACACACACACACACACACACTCTCTCTCTCTCATCTCTCTTCTCTCTTCTCTCTCTCTCTCTCTCTCTCTCTGTGTCCCCCCCCCCCCCCCACACACACAACACACACACGCAGAGTATGCGCTCACGCTCTGGGAGGAATGCATCACAAAACCACTGCTGTGTCAAAAGGGATTGCAGAAAGCTTTCATACAGCCCCCATATCACGCAATGTAAATTGAATTATCAGATAGCAAGAGACTCCTCAGAAATGTTAAACTGCCTATGCTGAATTGAGTGTGTTGATTTTGATTGCTTGCTTGCTTGTTTGTTTTTTCGCGTACAGTCCAATAATTAAAAGTGTTTTTGATTTCACATCGACAGAGATACGGATCTGCTCTATCAACGAACAGAGACAACGGAAGCTGCCTCAGCCGCCACGGACCACTGAGATGTCAGGAGAACCTGGGACATGTACATAGGACGAGGGGAGTACTGACAGTGGTGTTCTTCAGATTCTGTAATTTTTCTGTCATGTTCTCCATCCTCTTGTCCTTCGTCCAGTGTTGTCTCTCATGTTCCACACTTGAATCTTTTGCCACTGGTTTAGTTCTTAGGTTTGTGTTCTTCTGTTAAGTTCGGTGTCTTTTTTAAGTTTTCTTTTTTCCTGAATATATTCAGGATTTACGGTTATATTGATACACAGGACTTGGTGTCATCTCTTCCAAGCTTATTGTCCCTTATCAGCAGTTTTAGTGTCATCATTCTCACGTTTATGTCTTCATTTTTAATGTTATCTTTCCCCTTTCCAAGGATTTCATATCCTTTTCTTTCCCAGGCTAATGAGTCCTGTCTGATCGATGTGGCTGGTGTTTTTGTAGATCAGTATCCTCTGGAACAAGAAATAAAGAAAAAGAACGTGGGTGTTAGATCACTCGGAAGCTGAGCTGCTGAAAAAAGTCTTTGATCCTCTTCCTGATTTTTTGTATTTGTGCACGTCTGTACATCCTGATCTTAGTATCCTATAACGCATTGAATGTCTGACATGATAACGGTCAACATCAGAATTGTTCAAAGGGGTTTGATACCCAGAGTCTACAGGGTTTGAGCGTTCTTCTTTTCAATGAAATTGAAATCATCCTTGTCGTTGTATAGATAGTATGCTCCTTTCATAGGTTTGTTTACTTTATATGGATTACTGTCTTCTTTTCATAGGGCTTTGTGTCTTTCCAAGGAGTGCAGCGTCCAGTTCTTTCAAAGGGTTTTTCGTCTTCCATTTCTGTCCTTTCATTGGGCGTAATGTCTTCCTTCAATAGGATTAAGCGCCCTCCTGTCACTGGACTTAGTACCTTCCTTACGTACAATTTTATGTCTTCCTTTCATATCGTCCTGTTCTTCCACAGGGTTTATGTGCTTTCACAGTTTTAGTGTTTCCTTCTGCGAATTTAGTGTCCTCTTTTTTTCAAAGGATTTAGTGATTTAGTCCAATAAGGATTGCTGTCATTCACTATAGCCTTTTTCGACCTCGTTACATAGAGCCTAATCTCCTCCTCTCATGGGGTTAGTATCACAATCGTTCAAACGGATTACTGTCTTCATTTCATACATTCATGTCCACCGGTTTTTCACAGAGTTAATTTCTCTCGTTGCAGGGTTCCGTCTTCTTTTCACAAGATTAAGAATATTCTTTCTCTAACCGCTTTAGTTTCCCACGTCGGTGTGCTGTGGAACAAGGACACAAAAACAGGGGGTACCAGAGGGAATACTATTTGGGAAAGGTGTGAAAGACCGACTCCAGCCATGTAGCGTGCCTCAAGTCAGGGATCTGGAACATGGACGCATGTTTTCAGATCTTTTGTGGTCGAGCTGCAAAGGTGTTGAAGTCTTTAATCCTCTTCCTGAAATATTCCCTAGTGATCACCAGGTACCACCTGATCCGAGTGTCCTTTGATCAACAGAACACACGATATGGTAGCCTAATTACAGTACACATGTGGATCCTGTCATAGATTGTATTGGCCTTCGTTCAAAGTATGTCGTTTCATCTGTCAGTTAGTGTACCCTGTCATGGGGTTTAGTATCGTTTTGTGTAGCGTCCTTTCAAGAGGTTGAGTGTCTTTTTAGGTGGCTTGTGTCATGCTTCAAGAGGTTCAGATTCCTCATTTCACAAGCGTTACAGTCCTCTTTTCTTGTTTAGTGTCATCCTTTCATAGTAACTAGTGTCCTCCTTTCATAGTAACTAGTGTCCTCCTTTCATAGTAACTAGCGTCCTCCTTTCATAGTAACCAGTGTCCTCACTTTCTTTCGTTTTAGTAACTAGCGTCCTCCTTTCATAATAACTAGTGTCCTCCTTTCATAGTAACTAGTGTCCTCCTTTCGTAGTAACTAGTGTCCTTTCATAGTAACTAGCGTCCTCCTTTCATAGTAACTAGTGTCCTTTCATAGTAACTAGGTCCTCCTTTCTAGTAACTATGTCCTCCTTTCATAGTAACTAGTGTCCTTCTTTCTGAACATTGGCCTGCTTTTGTATGGTTAATATCTTGATTCCAAGGTTTAGTAATTTTTAGTATTGGTTGGGTCTTGCTTCATATTGGTCCTCTACATTTCATCAGGATTAGAGTCCTGGTTTGAATATGGTGTAGTCCCCTTTCATAAAGATTTATGGCCTGTTTCGCATGGCCTTCTTACTGTCGGTTTCATCTAGGTTTAGCATTTTTAATTGATAATTGGCAGAATGTCTTTCAAAATGACTAGTCCTGTCTTTATGCGATTATTGATCTTTACTCTAGAGCTAAGGTTTCTGTTACAAGGTGTATAATACTCTTTTCCTAGAGTTTAGTATCTTGTATCAAAGCCGTGGTTCATGCCGTGTGAGTGTGTGTTGTGTGGTGTGGTAACCACTTCTAAAGGTTTTGGTTCTGCTTGACACGTCTCCTGACTCTATTTTTAGCGATTTCCGGTTCATTAGAATTTAATCAAAGTCTGTGTGCTTGGCAGGTCACGGTCTGGCATCTCCAGAGATCCCAGTGTTAACTAGGAGGCATTGCATCGCTCTGTGCTGGACAACCAAGTATCACAAGGACATGACTCCATGGACATAATATAAATAATTCGCCACCTCCACTCGGGGCTACCACAACCTTTCAGAAAACTGGCCAGTGGATGCAGAAGAAAGGGCCTTCTGAAACCAACCAACCAAGACTTTACACAACATTTCCGGTGTGTTTTTGGTGTAACGGGTTGTGTGCATGACGTGTTTTTAATGACTTGAGTTGACTTCACGCGGTGACTGCCTTGATATGGCCCTTTGGTGCGGTTGGGCTATCGCAACTTACCATTATCATTACTATCATTCTCTATCATTGCTCTCTTGTTCTCTCTGTCTGTCTCTCTCTCTCACTCTCTCTCTCTCTCTCTCTCCTGCTCTCTGCCTCACCTCACTCTTATAACTTTCAAATTCGTGTTTTTGTGTAGGGTTGTTGAATGAC
>CM031628.1:51949619-51976663 GCA_018398815.1 Conus ventricosus | reverse complement strand
AAAAATTTCTGTTATAAATTCATAAAACAGGGTCTTTAACTCTTCTTATCAACTCCTGCACTAACGCCACCCAAATCATCAAATATTTCCGTAAGCGTATAACTACGCGGGGGTTCATTTTTTAAACCCAGATTAAAATCATAAATACAAAATTAAGTAAGTAAGCCTCTCCTCTTCAGTGAGCATTTGCTGTTGTTAGTCGTAAAAATTGATCTTCATTAAAGCAAATAGTTACTCCTTCGGGCCAGTAGAAACAGTTAGATTAGCATCTTCAGAAGCTATATAATCAACTAAAATGGCAAATAACTTTATAATTGGTTGGGCCAAGAATCTGGTATTTTACTTATAGCCTGCTTAACGCTTTCTCGCATGTCTATACGATTAAAAAGATCAGTAATTAATTCTTCAAACCTGTTCTTTAACTGATCTTTATCACCTCCCCTCTCCCAATCCAACTCGTAAAGTATATTAATTAAGCTCTGTAGCTAGTTCGGTCTTCATTTTTAACCCCAAATAAAAACAATTAAAAAAATAAATTAATTCTGTAAACCCTTAATTCTTATGTTCTCGGAGAGAATGTAAATATCTATGTTCACGATCACCAAATCTTATCTAGCACGTAAGCCCCCCGTTTCAATATACTGATTTTGTCAATATTTAGAGGTTTTGAGGTGTTAATTTTGTTTAAAAACAGGTGTTAATTTTGGTCAAAACTGATATGTGATGGATGTGATTTAGATGTGAAAAGGGGGGTTTTCGTGCAAAATAACATGGGTGGTCTTGAACATAGATATTTACATTCTCTGGCTGGCCTTTCTCCGGAGACCCCCACCAGGAGATCATGGCATCGCTCTGTTCTGGACAACCAATCTACTCACCAGGGACATGGCTACCACAACGTTTAAGAAAACCATGAAAGGAGGAGGCCTCCTACGCCCACCAACAAAAGATTTTTAATAAAATTTCCGGTGTGTTTTTAGGTGTATATATATATATATATATATATATATATATATATATATATATAATATATAAAATATATATTTTAGGATTGTGCGAATGACGTTTTTTTAACGACTTGTGAGTTGACTTCAAATGCGGTAACAGCCTTGATATGGCCCTTTGCGGTCGGCTGGGCTATATGCAACATCACCATTATCATTACCATCTCTGCCCGTCGGTCTGTCTTTCTGTCTGTCCTCTCCTCTCTCTCTCTCTCTCTCTCTCTCTCTCTCTCTCTCTCTCTCTCCCTCCATCCCTCCCTCCCTCTCCCCTTCCTTCCAGGAGTTGACTTTTCTGCAGTAGCTAAGGAGTTTGTTAAATTCAGGTCTAAAGGTGCTAGAAATGGGTTTGCATTAAGCGCTGACCAAACATTTTTACAAAGGGCTGGCGTTTTTTTTTTTGTTTTTTAATAGGGACAAAGTTATTACGAATTCTAATGCAACTTCTCTCCAGCCACGCCCCTCTCCATCACCATCAATGTGCATCCGCTAACAGATGTAATTGCATACAGCACAGGCACACTTGCACTCAAGGCGTACGCTCGCGCTCGCATGCACACAAGAGCGCGCGCTTGTGCGTGTGGCAAACACATGCATAAACACGCTCTCTCTCTCTCTCTCTCTGTCGCGCTCGCGCTCTCCTCGCTCTCTCTCTCTCTTCTCTCACACCGCGCGCGTGCCGCGCGCCACACACACACACACGCGCACCACACACACATACGCGCGCACAGCGCGCGCGCAGTACGCGCTCACACTCGAACACTTCGTCTCAATTCATGCAGAAAGCCAATAAGGAAAGAATGCATTACAAAGCCACTGCCGTGTCAATGGCGATAGCGGAAAGCTTTCATGCAGCTACCATATCACGTGAGATTAGTCATGTTTTTATCAGATGGCAAGAGAATGCCTCAAAAAATATTAAACTGCGTTTTGGTGAATTGGTGTGTCGGTTTCGTTTGCTTCCGCCTTCAGTCCAAAAATTAAAAGGGTGTTTTTTGATTTCTCATCAACAGAAAAGGGTTCTGCTCCATCAAGGGCCAGAGACAACGGAAATCTGCATTAGCAGCTACGAAAAACGGAGATAGGTGACGAGAACCAGGACGTGTACATAGGACGAGGGGAGTATTGACAGCGTTGTTCTTTAGATTTCCCTATTTCTTAAATGTTCTCCATCCTCCTGTCCTTTCAGTATTGTCTCATGTACCACAGCTTAGAATATTGCGACTGAGTATGTGTCTTAGTTTCTTGATCTTCTGTTGAGTTGGGGGCCATTATATCATGATCATTTGTAAGATTTACTGTTATTTTCATACGCAGGACTTTGGGTCATCTCGTCCAAGCTCATTGTCTATTTCATCGTTAGTTTTAGTGTCGCCATTGTCAAGTTTGTGTCTTCGTTCGTCGTTGTCACGTGTGAGTACACCTGACAGGGGGTTCTTAAACAGGTAATGTGCAGTGGCAGAAACGGAGCGAACACTCAATCCCTCACACCACCAGGCCACAAGAGAAAGAGGATTCAACAATATTTTTACTTCACATTACAACCTTTCACTCACACTAGCACTCCAGATGGGTATGGTCCTAACAAAGAAGAGGAAAAAACAGCCGAGAGAGGAAAAAAAAGAAAGAAAAAAAAACAAAGGGGCGTAGAAGAGAAAAAGCACTATTCAGAACTAACTGACCTAGGGGACAAAGTAAATTAAATAGACCACAAACCCGCCAATATCCTGGGATCCCGCTACCGTCCCAACCTAACCCACTAAACCGCTACAAAGACATTAACATAACAGAAGAAAGACAGTACTAGAAACAATAATACATCAAACAGGACCTAGTCAGGGTTAAACAAACAATAAGAAAAAAAAACGAATCAGTGACCGGCTTCAGGCCCACACACCCACACGCCAAACCCACACCCACACCACACACGACTAAAGACTTAACTTCTTATCCTGTGCCCGCGGAGGTTCACCGTGGGAGGTGGAATCCTCAGAAGGGCGAAGCCCGCAGTGGGCTGGTCTTCTAGTCCGAGGCGAAGATGTCTCAGTGAAGGGTGAGGCACACCTTCAACAGTCCTCAAGTGCAGGCAGTGGGATGGTCTTCCCAGTCCGAGGTGAAGGTGTCCCAGTGAAGGTGAGGCACACCTTCAACAGTCCTCAGTGCAGCGACTGGTGCCTGATACCGGATGGCGTCTGCCAGGTCCCGGATGCTGGTCCTTCAGCCAGTCCAAGACCGGAGCTGCCGGAAACAAATGGCAATTTTTTCCCGCCCTACGGCGGAGATCAGCCTCCAGATGAGAAGTCACTTTTTATCGTCTTTGTCAGTGTGTGGCAACAGTGGGTCCGGCAGTGTGTCAGTGTGAAGGTCACAGTGCCGTAAAAAGTCAACTATGTCACTGTCACTTTAAAAAGGGTAAATAAACTATAATAACTTCTTTCACTCTTCCCTTTGCTTTTAACCCGTACTCATGGCATTCCTTGCATCCTGTACCTATGACATGCCCGTACTAAGGATAACTTCCTTATCAAAATCTCAATAAATAAAACCAACTAAAATCCATCCATACGTCTGTCACACAAACATATAGGACAAGGACACAAGAACGGAACCACACGCGGGCGATACGGCCGGAATTCCACACTCCGTGGTCTAAGTGTGAGCCGTTCGAACGCTCATGCATTCCACGATCCGTCTCGTACCTACGAAACAAGGAAAACAAAACGAACACTTACGATATCCTTCCGGCCCACATCACATATTAAGCAATACAAGCATTGACTTGACCTGCATACTCAGGAAACAACAAATACAGCTTCTATTGACTAAAATGGTAGTTATAGACTTTCAACTTAGTCCAAAGTAACCGAATACCTAGCCACTAAGGACCGAAACGCAATTAAAGAAACGCGTTCCTACAATTCCACCACATAATGCATATCTCGACACCATTTTCATACCTGTTCCTTCCTTGGAACAGTTACACACAGAAAAGGTGTGTCAGAGCTAACAGCACACTAAGGCAGAAGACAAACCGCAACCACTGAGAGGTTAGAAAACCCCAAATAAACAAGACACTGTCCAAGACAGACCATATAGTTACCAAAATGGCGGGTGGGCGAGGTAAGAAAACGGTCCGCTCCCCAGTCCAATGAAGGATGGCAGCCGAAAACCGTGACGGTCCCCAATGAAGTGGACTCCAGGTCAGGATGACCTAAGTTGCTTCCTCCAGCTGGTCGGATAGGATCCCAGAGGTGGCAAGTGGAACTCTTCCTTCCCACCGAAGGGTGAAAGACTTCCACGCAACCCACGTCGAAGTGGATCCAAACAGGAAGGCTCCAGCTGGCAGAGATAGAGATCTCTCCGACTCCAAAGTTCGTAAGCGAGTGCCACACCACTCGCCTAAACAAGATGGCAACCAGTAACAAAACAGCTCAGCTGTGTCACCTGACAGCTGATGAACCACGTGAAAAACGATAAAATAGAAAAAGAAAGCTCTTAAAAAAAAAAAAAAATAAAAGAAAGAAATATTGGAGGATGGGAGCAAAATGCACGGACGTAGCGCGCCCAGGATAACACAAACAGCACACTGGTCAACACCCCGGCCAATGTAGTGAAGATGTCACTGGCAACACTCCACTTTATATCAGGTTTGGGAAGAAATGAATTATCTTCCAAACGAAAGTATTTACTCCGTGACAGTCGTGTTATAATTCCTCTTTACAGGATTTAATATCCTTTTCTTTCCCAAAGCTAAAGAGTCCTGTCTGATCAATGTGGCTCGTTTTTGTAGATCAGTATCCTCTGGAACACGAATTGAAAAAAAAACAACGTGGATCTTAGATCCTTCGGAAGCGGAGCTGCTGAGGAAGTCTTTGATCCTTTTCCTGCATTTGTGTATTTGTGCACGTCGGTACATCCTGATCTTAGTATCCTATAACGCATTGAATGTCTGACATGATAATAGTCAACCTCAGAATTGTTCAATGGAGTTTGATACCCAGAGTTTTACAGGGTTTGAGCGTTCTCCTTTTCTTAGAATTGATATCCTTCCTGTCATTGTATAGATAGTGTGCTCCTTTCACAGGGCTGTTTACTTTATATGGATTACTGTCTTTTCTTAGGGCTTTGTGTCCTCTTTCCAAAGAGTGTAGCGTTCAGTTCTTCCAAAGAGTTTTGTCTTCTTTCCATTACTGTCCTTTCATAGGGCTTAATGTCTTCTTCCTCAACAGATTTAGCGCCCTCCTGTCACTGGATTTAGTACCTTCCTTATGTACAGTTTTGTGTGTTCCTTTCATATCGTCCTGTTTTCCACAGGGTTTATGTGCTTTTACAGTTTTATTGTTCTGCAAATTTAGTGTCTACTTTTCTGAAAGGATTTTGTGCCATAAGTTAATGAGTCTCTGTCCTTCTCTATGCCGTTAGTGTTCTCGATACATAGATACATAGAGCCTTATCTCCTCTCCAAGGGCTGGTATCACTATCGTTCAAAAGGATTACCGTCTTCATTTCATACATTCATGTCCACCGTTTTTTCAGAGTTTATTTCTCTCTTTGCAGAGCCAGGTCTTCTTTTCAAAGATTGACGGTGTTCTTTCTCTGGCTGCTCCAGTTCCCTACGTCGGTGTGCTGTGGAACAAGGACACACAAACAGGGGTACCAGAGGGAACACTTTTCTGGAAAAGGTGTGAAAGACTGACTCCAGCCATGTAGCAGGCCTCATAAACCAGGATCTGGAACATGGACGCATGTTTTCAGATTTTGGGGGGCCGAGCTGCGAAAGATCTTGAGGAGGTCTTAAACCCTCTTCCTGAAATATTCCCTAGTGCGCACCTGGTACCTCCTGACCCGGGTGTCCTTTGATCAACAGAACACATGACATGGTAATTACAGTAAATTGTGGATCCTGTCATTGATTGTACTGGCCTTCGTTCATAGAATCTAGTTTCATCTGCCAGTTAGTGTACCCCCTCGTGGGGTTTAGCATCCTCTCGTTTACTGTTCTTTCATAGGGTTAAGTGTCTTTAGGTGGCTTGTGTCATTAAATCATAGGTTAAGTGTCTTTAGGTGGCTTGTGTCATCCTTCCAGAGTTTGTTTCCTCTTTTCGCAAGTGTTAGTCTTTTCTTGTTGTTGAGCGTCCTCCTTTCGTCGTAACCAGTGTCCTGTTTTCTGACCATTGTCAGCATTTTGTATGGTATAATGCCTTGTTTCCACCAGGTATAGTCGTCTTTAGTATTGGTTGAGTCTTTTTTCCACAGGAGTCCCCTACTTTCACACTAATCCCCGTCCGATTAGAGGACAATAAACCTTATGACAGAAAAGGATTGTAAACCCTGTAGCAGAAAAAGGCTGAACCCTATGTAAAAGGGCAGTACACCATGCAAAAGGTGGCCCAATCAGCCTCGCACATGAGACTACACCATATTCAAACGAGGACCATAATCCTGATGAAAGTAGGGACTCCTGTGGAAAAAAGACCAGATATTTGGCCCAGGCATTTATACTGTCACGTCTTATTATAAACTATCTAGCTCCTAAGCCGTTTGAATAAATTTGGGAGAGTTTAAAACCATGCCACCAGCCCAATGTGTCGCTGCTCTATATCTGATGTGATTGCCAGTTGTACGTTTCATATTCACTGGCTCCCCTCTTCATCAAATGATTGTGTGTATGAAAGTGCAGCCCTCTGCTTCAGATCCATCGAGTCCTCTCCTCAGTATTTTGCTGAGGCATGGCACCAGAGCATCCACTACGTGAACTATTTTCTTTGTCCATTACTCGTCCGTTCGTTCTTCCTCTGGCTGTACTCGACTGTTATGACATCTTTTAGATCTGGTAATCAGGGAAACCTTTCTTTCCCCTTCAAATCGACACAACAGATCACCTACTGTGGTGTTCCTTTCCCTTCAAATCGACACAACAGATAACCTACTGTGTTGTTCTTTTCCCTTCAAATCGACACAACGGATAACCTGTTGTGTTTTCTTCGAACCTGTTAGGCGCGTGCCTGCGCTTGTTAATTAGTTGATGATCGTTTTTGTTAGTTGGATGGGTGTTGGGGAGTGGGGTGTTTGGGAAGAGTGGGAATATGGTGGATGCAGTAGGAGATTTGATTGTCATGCGTTCTCTTTGTTGTTGGGGAGTGGGGTGTTTGGGAAGAGTGGGAATATGGCTGGATGCAGTAGGAGCATTTGATTGTCATGCGTTCTCTTTGTTGTTGGGGAGTGGGGTGTTTGGGAAGAGTGGGAATATGGTTGGATGCAGTAGGAGCATTTGATTGTGTCATGCGTTTTCTTTGTTGCTGGCGGTTTTTGCATCTTTGTTGTGGAGTTTAGTGTGTGTAGTTATGATTATAAAGGTGTAGGCCACTTACTTGATTAGACGTATGAATATTCTTGATAATGGTAATGATGATGATAATAATAATGATAATAAGAATGATCACAATAATAATATTGATAATAGTAATATTTATAATAATGATGACAACAACAGTAATGATAGTAGTTGCAGTGGTTCTTGTAATAACCAACACTAACAAGAGGAATGATGATGATAATTCAACAAATTCTCTCTCTCCCTCTATATATCTGTTTCTCTCCTTTACACCACACACACACACACACACACACACACACAACACACACACACATATATATATACATATACACACACACACACACACACACACACACACACACACCTATATATACATAACACACACACACACACACACACACACACACACACACACACACCACACTTAAACGCACGCACTCACACACTTGAGACAACTAACTTGAAGTGTTAAATGACAGAGCAGACAACAAAATGGTTGCAATGACAAGCGACCAATTCGTTTATAGCAATGCCTTTCAGCTATACAAAACGAGTGTTGAAGGAATACTGAACTGTTCTGGCACTAGAAGATAATTTTATGTCGTTCTCACTATCCATCGTGTCAACAAACATGTCAGAGGGCAAAGAAGAAACTTGTAAAGTTTTGCTACACTTAGTGGATCCGAATCATGTTCACAGAAAATTAAAATATGTTCAATGCAGTTTTGTTGTCATCAACAGGAAAAAAGGACTCCTACGTGAACTGCCGTGGAAAACGGAGACCAGCGCAAGTGAAGATGGAGAATGCAGCTGAAAGGAGAGTTTGGGAGGGTTTTTCAATTCTGCGCACTCTTTTTCTTCTTTCTTCCCCAGCACGACTGGTTTAGTAATCCTATTCTTTCATAGTCTGTCAGTTTAGGTACCTGTTTTCTTTCAGATGGTTAAGGATTCAGTGTCTTTATACACAAAATATAGTGTCTTTTCTAGGTTTGGTGCCTCTTTCACTGTACGGTTTCCATCAATTCAATGCCTCCTTCATTCACATGCTTAAGTGACTTCTTTCTCAGGTTTTTTAGTCTTCTTTTCAAACGTTTAGTTCTGGTTTGTTTGGGTTTTTTTTACAAGATAAACATACAAGCTGCTCTGGTTTTCACGATCAGTGGTCTGTGGAACAAAGGTACAAAAAGGGTGGTACCAGAGGGAATAATTCCGGAAAGGTAGACTCCAACTTTGTAGCAGGTCTCATGAGCTAGGGGTCTGGAACATGAACGCATGTTTTCAGATCACTTGAAGGCTGAGCTGCAGAGTCCTTGAGGAGTCCTTAAATTCTTCCTGAAATTATTGCCTAGTGCGCACCTGGTACCTCCTGATCCGAGTGTCCTTGATCCACAGACACCTGACATGGTACCAGAGTCCGTGGGACGCTTAGGCTTTACCGCCAACGTTCGTAGTGTATCAGCTTTTGTCCCCTAAGTCCTCTTGTTGTATCGGGTTCCGTGTCCACCTCTCACATGCTGAGGAACCTTGTTTCCTTTCAATCAAACAGAACTTCTTGTGGATTCGCTGGTCTTTCCTAGTGCTTAAGTTCATTAACAACGTTATATTAACTTATCCAAGGCTTGATTTGCTTTTATCAGAGATTTCGATGTGTGTGTGTGTGTGTGTGTGTGTGTGTGTGTGTGTGTGTGTTGTGTGTGTGAGAGAGATTGTGAGTGAGTGAGAGGAGAGAGAAGAGAGAGAAGAGAGGAGAGAGAGAGAGAGAGAACCTCTATTCAGGGCTTGTTTTTAACATGATTTGTTCTTATGGTTCGTGACTTGTTCGCAGAATGTATCGACCCTTTGTGTTGCTAGGTCACAGGGTTGAGCACTCCCCACGCATCACTACCTTCACCAGAGGACCGTCACTAACCATTTACCAGAGACCGTCATACCATTTCCCAGAGGACCGTCATCCATCTACCAGAGGACCTTCACTACCATTCTACAGAGGACCGTCACTACCATTCTACCAGAGACCGTCACTACCATTCTACCAGAGGTCCGTCACTACCATTCTACCAGAGGACCGTCACTACCATTCTACCAGAGGACCGTCACTACCATTCTACCAGAGGACCGTCACTACCATTCTACCAGAGGACCGTCACTACCATTCTACCAGAGGACCGTCACTACCATTCTACCAGAGGACCGTCACCGCGTTACAATGTTTTGGACAACCAGTGTTCTCACCAAAGACATGCGATTCCCAGTTCAACTCGCTGGCGACGCTGCCTCCGAGACAATCCATTTCCAGGGGATTCAAGAAAGAAACGGGAGCCGACTGCAGGAACTTCAGGAGGCACGCACACACGAAGGCAAGGGGCGGAGCAGACCGGGAGCCTTCCTCAAAGAACAGGGAAGAAACCTGACCGTCTTTCTGTGTTCAATGACAGCAGACAAAGAGATGACTGCTTCGCCACTTTTTCTCTTAGAAAGATGAGAAAGTTGACATTGCAATTGAAGCGGGCCTGATCTGTGCCGGGGAAAACGGAGCTGCTGACAGGGAGGGAGATATACAGCCGACGACGTTGTAGGGGCACAGCAAGGACCACTGACCACTTCGGTGCCAGAAGAGAGCGGACAGCGAGCTCAGTTCAACAGACCAGAGCACAAGTGAATCGGACAGAGATCTCGCTCGCAGTGTGTGCGTGCGTGTGTGTGGGTGGGTGGGAGGGGGGGAGGTGATGTGAAAGATCTTGCCAAACCATCTGTTTGAGTATGCATGGATTGAGGTTTTGGGGGATCATTTTATAATTTTGTTCGTTTGTTGTCAATGCATACGACTTTGATGGTGCGGCCCTGATATCATCCCTAACGGTCTGCTGGCCTGTCAGCAAAATGACAGAAAAAAATGAACCGTTAGTGCTAGTAACACACACACACACACACACACACACACACACACACACACACACACACACCACACACACACACACTCCCACACGCACACTCACCACAGGCACACGCATGCACACGCGCGCACGCACGCACGCACGCACGCACGCACGCTCGCACGCACACACATACACACACACGCGCGCACGCACGCACGCACGCAAATGGGTTGTGTTGCTGCCAAATATTTGCAAAGTCCTGCCTCTGGTACGCCATTGCAAACATTTCAGTAACAGAACACATTGTAGACTGGAAATGTACATGGCATGGTTAATGTGTGTATGTTTCTAAATGATCTTGCATGAGGGTTTTTGTTTGTATGTCTGTGGTTGGCATGTGTAACGTTTTATGGACTTTTTTGTTACGGAACTCATTTGGCAGCCTTGAGATGACCCCTAAGGTTTGGCTGGTTATGGCGAAAATGAGCATGAGTGATAAAATCTTGCTACCTTTGATGCCAGGTGATGTACTGCTCTGTATTTCAATCTGTCATGATGTGTTGCTGCTTTGGTACGTCATGGCAAACATTTCAGTAACGAATCTGAATGGGGTTGACTGGAGAGACAATAACATGCTTGTACAAGTTAGTGTGGGGGTGTGTTGGATAGTGGGTAGATTGGTGTGTGATGTGATGGGGTGGGGTGGGGTGGGGTGGGGTGGGGTGGGGTGTGATATGCGTGATGCGATGCGATGCGATGCGATGGGGGAGAGAGAGAGAAAAAAATATAGTGTCAAATTCTGGTTTAAGCCGTCTTTGTAAATGACATTTTAGGGTACTTTCGTGTTTTCTTTTTGCTGTCTTTTTAAAAGAATTATTTTCTATTTGAACAGCTCTGATATGACCCTAAAGATTGGTTGGGGTGAGAGCGAAATGACCGAAAAACCAAACTCTTTTCACTTTTTTTTTTTTGGGGGGGGTGAGGGGGCGGGTGTTGTTAGGGCTTTACAGTACCGACGTGCATATTAGTATATCCCTGAGATGACCCCCCCAAGGTCTATGGGACTCTAAGATAGATGTGAGTGATGAAGTTTGATTTTTTGTGCCAGTTGATTTACTACTCTGCATTGACATAAACGGGTCGTGTTGCTGCCTAATGTATGCAATGGCCTATCATTGGTACGCCCTCGCAAACATTTCAGTAACAGAACTTGGTGTGATGAATTGTCGGTAATAGCTGGGTTCATTCTTGCTGTGACGTGCGTATATAAACGGGTTGGTGACTTGTAGTGTGCGTGTGCGTACATGCAGGCGTTTATTTGTGTGTGTGTGTGTGTGTGTGTGTGTGTGTGTGTGTGTGTGGTTAGGTGTGAGTGTGAGTGGCTACGTACGTGTGGGGGGGGGGGGGGGGGGGGGGGGGGGGCTACGGGTGTGTGTGTGTATACGTTTGTGGTTAGGTTGTGTGTGTGTGTGTGTGTGTGTGTGTGTGTGTGTGTGTGTGTGCGTGCGTGCGTGTGTGTGTGTGTCTGTCAGTGGCTAGGGGTGTGTGTGTGTGTGAAATAGATTGTTTTAATCCATTCTTTTTTCTTAACATGTATGCAGTTCCTTTTTAGTGGACGTTTTAGTTAGGTTTTTTTTTTTTTCCAATACAAATGTGGACATTGTTACAGCCTGAGTTGGCCCCTACGGACTGTGGGCTATCAGATACGTTTGAGTGATGATTTGTTTCCGCTTTTCATGCCAGTAGAGAACAGCATTTTACCAATTCTAACTCACTTGCTTCACCACCGAGTTTTTGGGCGAAAGTGGCCTCAAAGCCGCCTTTTCCTGTGGCGGAAGAGAGAGAGAGAGAATACGGCAAAAAGCAGAGAGGGAGAGAGACAGGGAGAGGACAGACAGCAGACAGAGAGGCGGGGGGACACACACAACCATGCACACCCACACACACACACACACACAACAAAAGCACGTATGCGCGGCTGGTAAAACACAGGAGGCGGCGGCTGTTTTGCAATGTGTGTTTCCTATTTTGCGACCAAAAAATCAATAACCCTCTCGCGAGCTTATGCGTTTCGTCTCTTACCTGGCCAAGGGGCCCCGCGGGCAACTTCCCCTTTATTACATCAGCAAATGTTCACGAATATTCAAGACTGTCACTGACATCCGTCCCTACTACCCCGGAAAGGCCGGCCATTTTAGCCATGGTTTAAATGGAGACAGACGTGCTTTTTTTACGGGAAACAACCCCGTTTTATGGGGATTATGCAATACCACGGGGCTTTGATGGGTATTTTAAATAGGTGGGCGTGTTTTTTCCCTTGTACCCAAAGGCGTATTGCTTTTTTGGAAAGGGGGGGAGAAAGAAAACGAAAACAAACCTTTGTGAACTCCCAAATCTTGAAAGCTTGTTGGTTCAAAAAAGAGTTTTAGAAAGGTTTTGGGAATTTTTACTGAAAAGTTGAGGGTTTTGATAGCTTTTGAGGGTTTGGCAAAATGTTTCCCTTTTTCTACACGATGGTGTTTTTTTACAAAAAACTTAGCAAAAAAAAAAATATCATTAGCTCGGGTTATGGGTCACCCCTTGAAAGGCCCAAAACAATTTTAAAAGTCAAAACCAAGAGCATGGTTTTCTTTTTTACGAACCCACAGGGAAATTTTTTGATGTATTGCAAGAAAACTGATGAGTTTTAAAAAATTTTTTTTATTGTAAAAATTTTAAAACTTTTGCTTCGCATAAATGATTTGTTTGCCAAACGAAGTCTGATGAAGTCTTTCAGAAAAGATGATTTTCGAAACGCCTGGAAAAATTAGATGGGTTCTCTTTAGTACACCTAACGAACGGGGTGGGGTAGTGGGTGGCGCCACTCTCTAAAAAAAAGCTTCAAACGTTCGCGACAGGTGTACTAACGGCGTTAAAGAGCCCCCAAAAAAAAGCTCTCCCAAAAAAAAAAAAAAAAACCACTAACTCTCCCAAATGCCGGCCCCAAGGGATGAGAAAAAGGGGGGTGGGGTTAAACTTTTTTTGTGTGAGGGGAAAAGGGGGGTCTGGGTGAAGTCACCCTTGCAAAAATGCCGTTTATCCTGCGGTTTTTTTTGCGCAAGGGGGCTGGGGGGAAGTCGCCTTGTATAAATGCTTTATAATGAACGGCTTTTTTTAGCAGCAAGGGATGTGGGGAAGTCACCCTTGAAAAAAATAGCCGTTTTACATGAACGGTATTTTTTGCAGCATGAGTCTAAAAGGAGTAGGGTCCCCGTAATGGGGCGATGTCCCCCACCCCCACCCAGCTCACCCCCCTCCCCCACCCCCACCCACGCTGACCCCTCCCCCCCCCCCACCCCCACGCTGCCCCCTCCTCCTCCACCCCCACCCCACGCTTGCACACTTAAGTCACTTTTAAGTTTTTAAATTTAAATCCTTCAGTCACCCCAAGTTTTAATTAAGTTTTTAATTATTTTTTAATTAAATTACTTCAAGTTCTTAAAAAGTTCTTGATTAAGTTCTTGATTAGTTACCTAAGATTAACTAATCACCCTCTAGTACAAAGGTTCTTTTCGTTATTTTTAATTATAAAAAAAAAATCAATCTTGTTTTTATTTAAATGAAAATTTTAAGATATACACACACCCCTCAAAAAAGCGTATCTTTGAGGATGTCGGCTCAGCGTTCCTGCATAGTTTTAAATGAAGGTCTTCATCTAAGCAACCCGATTGATTAAAATTTTGGGTTATGGAAAGTCTTTTATAGCCCATGTCTTTTTTATTGACTTTTTTTTTTTATAATACCCCTTGATTATTTTTTTAAAAAAAATTTTAAAATTGTTCTTAAAATTTTTTCCCTTTTTAAATGGAAAAAAATGATGCTTTGTTTTTGGGGTTTGGCGTGCGGGTTTTCTTTTTCTGCATTTAGGGGCTCGATTTTTTTGTTTCTTTTGTTTCTGTTGCCATTTGTATATATTTATAGCCGTAAAAAACTCCCCCCAACAGCAGCAGGGCCCCAAAAAATGGCAAAGTTTTAAGTTCAATACCCCATAAAGATTTGGGGCCCCTTGTATTCTGGAGTTTTTTTTCGGGGCATTGAATCAACTTGTTCTGGCGTGGCGGTGTTATTTTTTTATGTGGTTATATTCTGTAAATTTTTTTTTTTTTTGTTCCCACTCTGTTTTTTTTTTTCCCTGCTTTAACACGTCCAGGATGAGGGCAACTTTTACTGGCCCCCCTGATTCAGTGTTTTCTGCTGATTTTCTGGCGGGTTTACTTTCTCCCCCTGATTCTGGTTTTGATGTTTTTTCCGCTCGTTCTTTGAAGGGAAAACAAAATCTATATGATTAAAAGTTTTAACCCCATGATTAATGGCGATAACAATGTTCCAAATCTGTGTATAGATAAATCTAGAGACTCAAATGACTTTGTTAAAACGGTTTGGTTAAATCATAGTAAGATCTTGTTCGAATCAATGGGAGAAATTTGACTGTTTAGTGACAAATAAAAACCTTTGCCCCCCTTTTCCCTTCTAGCCCAGCTGCGCTTCATCCTGTTTGAATTTTAAAATTTTTTTTTGGGGCGACTCGGTTAAAATTTTTTTAAATGCTGATTATTTTGGGAACTGTTTTGTTTTTCCACATCTCCCAAAGAATAAAAAACCTCCTTTTGGGGGCATAAAGCTTGGCCCATCAACTTGGTTTTTTAAAGTTAGGAAAGGTTTGGGGCTCCCTTGTAGCGTGGAGTCATCATTTTCATGTTTTTTTATAATTAAATTATTTTATTTTATAAAATGGACCGAAAAAACTGTTACCAACCTTGTTCCATTCTGCGTTATTGGAGGCCTAGTGTAGGTATCAATGCTTGGGTAAAGTTTGTTAAAAATTTAAAAACCAGAGATTTGGGAAAAACTGGATTTTGGGATTCAGAAAGCTAATTGCTTCATTGCAGTTGGGTTTTGCCACGAAAGATTTTTAGTCAAAAAAGGAATAATTCCGAAAATTTAAAATATGTAAGAAAAAAAAAACATTTATAAAAAAGGCTTCACTCGAAATAATGATGGCGGCGCTGGGTGAATCGCTGCTTTTTAGCGGAAGAATTTCGCTTTTAGAAAGGGGATGAGGGGGGGGGGAAGGAAAAAGACTAACAAAGTATGGGAACAGCAGTGCAAAAGCCCCCTATGAAAGGCAGAGATTGAGCAGTTAGATTTTTTAAGACCATAAAAAAGACGGGGCATGCAGCTTACACATTTAAAAAAATGTTGTCAAGCAATAAAACAATATTATCTAAAAAAGGCAAACCAATCGAGACATTGCCCCCCCCAAAAATTTCATGACTTTTATAACTAAAAAAAAAAAGATGCAAGAAATGGGTTTTTTGTCGTTGGGTTTGGGCCGTTGTGTATTTTGTTGCAATAAATTGGCTGATTTAAAAAATGAACAAAATTTTATTCGCCAAAGGATTTGGGAAGGGGCTCACAGCAATTAAAAGCTAACCCAAGCAGCGGGAGTCAGTAAAAAAAAAGCAAAAGAATGGTTATCTAAAACAAGGATTTGGCAAATTTATTTCCCTGCCCTAGACGAAACAGAGACCACACTTTGTCAATACAACTCCAAAACGACCCCATCAAATGGACCTTCTTATTTCCCTTGTTTAAGATTAGACAAAAAAGATTTAGTAGCACTTACATCATGAGTGCTTAAAGATACAAAGTGGGGAAAAACCTTTTAACACAAAAGAGTGTTTTGCTGTTGTTTTGCCATAAACTGATTTCAACGGGGCCCGCTAACTTTCCGCTGATTAAAGTCGTGTGGAAAAGAATTTAAGGGAAATAAATAAATTATTTTTGAAAATAGAGTTACCATAAAAAGAGGCTTTTGGGGGTTTTAAAGATCACAGGCTTTAGTTGAAAACTTTAAAAAAGTTAGTAAAAGACTTTTTTCCTCCAGTATCACAGAGAGTTTTGGGGAAAATTTCGAAAACCAAAAAATGGGTTTAAAGACTGCCTCATTTTTTGCGCGCAATGAATAATGAAGAATTTTAAAAGGGGGAAAAAACCAGTAAAGCAATCAAAAGAAAAACAATAAATTTTGTGAAGACCCAGTAAAACCAGCAACTATTCCATTTGGATTAAAAGTAAGGCACCTTTTTTTTACCGGGGGAAGCAGAAGGGGACCTGCTCGGGGCAACCGACCCTTTTGGGTTTTGATCCGTATGAAAAAAAAGAATTGAAAAAATTGAATCCGCCCGTGTTTTTTTTCGAGAAAACTGCCAACAAAAATAAACCCCCTCAAGATCTTTTGTGAAGGAAGAACTGCAGATAATCCCCCGACCGTTCCAGTTGCTTATTTAAATTTACGTAAATTTTTATTTGGAAAAAATGGAAGTCAGAAGGAAGTGCAGAACGAAACAAGAATGGAAAAGGGAGAGACTTGAAAATGTACGGGAAATAATTTCTGCGTGTAATGCTTTTAAAGGGAAAAACTTTTCGGGGGTTTTTCAATGCATGCTAAAATCCAGATCATACAACTCAAACCCCAAATTGGGGAAAAAGAATATCTTAAAATAATAAAAAAAAAATTCAAACGCGTCAAGCAAATTAAAAAAGATTTAAAAATGAATTGGATGAAGTATGTTTGATTTTATACAAAATTGTTTTAAAAAAATAAAACCCCCCCCTTTTTTATGCGGTCCCCCAGTCCCCCAATTGCATTAAAAATTTTGGATTAACAAAACCTTTTTTGTGTTTGTTCTATCTAATGACTTCTTTGTTAAACTGTTGTGTTGTTTTCCATGTAGATTAGATCGTAGTTTTCGTTGTCATGATAAAAAAGTCTTTTTGCCAAAAAATGTTTTTTGTAGTGCAGTGATTGTTTGACTGCCAACATGCGAAAATTTTCCCCTTTGCTTTCTTATTTTTTTTCCCCCTGGCTCGAAATATGACATTTTCCCCCTTTAAACCAAAAAACTCCTTAATCACCCTTGATAATTCACCTTCATCTTTCAAAAACCTTTTGTTAGTAATTGAATGAAAAGGGAAATCTTGGGTAATCGTGTGTGCCCCACCCTGCACCCCTTTTAAATACTTCTTTCCTGTTTTTATAGATGTCTTTGTGGGAATATTAAACAAAACTATCTGTATCGGTTTTAAAGTATCTGGATGGGATGGGGGCAAAAAGTTTCATAAAAAAAAATTCTAACACAAAAGCTTTGTATTCTAAAACAGAAAACCTATAAATACGGTTTTCTAATTTGACTTCTTTTTTTTCATCATTATCCCGAAAAGTGATCATGAAATTTCAAAACCCTGAAAATTGGTTTTTGAAGCGTTTAAATTTGCTTCGTTCCTTGGTGTAATCTGCATCTTTGCGCTTGGGGATTCCCCATAGTTTTTCCAAAACAGTGTTTTTCATCAACTAAAAAAAGTCTTTTTCAAAAGCATCTTGGATTTAGTTCGAGATCAGTGTTTTTCATGTGTTGGTTTTGAATGTTCTTGATCAAAAGCAATTTGCGATAAACTGCTGAAAATTTAAAACCATGTCTTAAATAAATTGCAAAAAGTCGTAAGGACAGCTAATTTTTTTTCCCTCGAAAGATTAGGCACAAGTTTAGGTGGTTTCTTGGATCCACTTTAGACTTTCTGGTAAGGGTAGTCTTATGGGGGTCTGGAGTTCTGAGGATTTCTAAGTCAACTTCTAGAAGGGGAAACCCACGCTGTTGTTTGGCGTTAAACGCCCAACCCACTTTAATGCCTTTTAAATTTTTTCGGATCGCGCCTTTGTCTTTTAAAAGTTCGTAATGGAGTGATTGCCCCCTTGCCATCTACAGATTTTTTGCATCAAAATCTGAGTATTTTGACCTTTTTTTTGGGTCTTAGTCGCCCAAGTTTTTTGTTGTTTCAAAAAATGGTGCGACCCCATTAATTCCTCCAGCAATCCTTTTTAAATCATTAAATCATTGGTAGGTCAGGCAAAAAATCAATCTGTACCCTGTAAACTTAAAAAGGTCCAATACCCAGGCAGAAATGTAAGGCGGGAAACTAAGCTTTAATGTTTAATGAGGTTTTCTATAATTTTCAAATACGCCCAAAAACATCATTTCCATTAAAGTAGGGTATGATAGTTCCCATCGTTTTTACACTCTAATTTGCCAGCACTGAGCATGCTGGTAATCAGAATCACTGTGTCCTTTCCCCAAGATAGAAAAGAACGCGCCCCCTTTGGAGGGGTGTGTCTTTTCAAAAACCCTTTCCAAACTGTTCATGTATCATAAAAGGGTAAAGCCCCTTTTAAAAAGGTTGGTCAAAAAAATTTTTTTTTTTGGGCAGGACTTTAAGGACTAGCCGTGACTCTAATGAACCCTCATGTGTTGCATAGAGTATAAAAAGAATGTTTTTGATTTAAACACAGACTTTTTTGAGATGTGAAAAGCATGACCCTGAAGGAAACGTCCACTCTTCTTATAAGATGGGAGTGAAACCTCGCAAGTTAGAAAGAAGATGGGGGTTCCATGTTTTGGATCAAACTTTGTTGAGTTGCATTTACTGTGCGCTGTCCTCGGAACTTTCCGTAAGGATCTGGTCTTACTGTGGATTTTTCGCGTTGTGAGGACCTAAACCGCAAAACCAACAATGTTTGGGGGGGTATACTGTTGTTGGTCTTCGGGTTTATGTTTCAGAAAGTTTAGATTTTAGAAAAGTATTGCGCACTTGCTGCATGCGTTTAAGAAGTATTCTGCAGTTTGGCCCTCATATAATTTTTGGTTGAAGAAAACCACCGACTGCAAAGATGAAAGCAAAAGAACAAATTTTATGATTATCATTAAAATGTTTTTGGGTTTTTTTGGGGCCCGGCCCCTTTTAAGGAAAAATGAGTGATTCAAAGTCTGGTAAATAGTTTTGGGGGAATTTTTCATCCTTTCCAGTCTTAAAACTAACTTTAGATCCCGGGGGGAGGGTAATTTTGTTCCCTTTACAGTCTACAGAACTTTTTCAATGTTTTTATGTTCGCTCGCGGCTTAACAGATGGCATTTTGTTAAAACTTTTCTCGAATTCTTTTTTGTGCCCCTTTTTGAAAATATGCTTCATTAGTTACTATCGTGCGTATCAATGTGTATGCGGTAGCCCCGGGTGAAGCTCAGTGTAAGTCAAAATGATTTTTGTCTGGGTGCCCATTTTGGATTTT
Source organism: Conus ventricosus (assembly GCA_018398815.1). NCBI lineage: Eukaryota > Metazoa > Mollusca > Gastropoda > Neogastropoda > Conidae > Conus > Conus ventricosus. The sequence continues at coordinate 51,957,288 of CM031628.1, read as the reverse complement.
TCTTGGGCACTTTAATTGGGACAAATTTGTTTCCTCTTCCCCTGGTATACATTAACAGTTTGGTTTGTTTTTTTTTTCAATGATCAATTTGGTCTCACTAACAGGAAAGGAACCCCACTAAAGTTAAGATCATTGATGTAGGGTGATGTTTGGCACTCTCTTGCGTTTTTGCGGGCGTAAAGCAGCCTTGAAAAAACACACCACAAAAACATTTTTTGTCTGTATTCTTTTTTTTTGAACTGCCCTTTTTTCAATAAGCTGGAGGTAGTGGAATGTAAGACTTTCCCAAAAACGGGATTTTAGCCCGTTTAATTTAAACTCTAAAACTTGCCCTCTGACCCAACCCCAGCCTTCATTTTGGTTTTCGCCGCAGCGTCAAAGTGAAGCAGTTGTTGCCCCAAACCCGGGGGTTAAGTCATTTGGGAAAAAAAAAAGTCTGTTGTTTTGTCGGCCGCTTTTAGATTTTTTCATTTTTGTTACTAGTCAATTAAAACAGCAACATTACTTTAACTGGGGGTCTTTGTTGTTTCCCGGAACTTGAAAAATAGATGAACAAACCCCTTTCCTGTAGTTTGTTGGGTCAAAGACTTTAAAACAATTATTCAGCGTTTGATAAACGCTTTTTAAGCATTCCCCTTTAAAAATTCGCTTTTCCTTCATATATCTTATCCCTGTTGGTTTCTTTTCTAATCAAAAAATTTATTTAAATTAAAAAAAAAAAATTTTTATCAGAATCAATATCGACGGTCTTTTTTTCGCTTGGTCATAAACTAAAGTTAAACCCTTTTGGTGTTTTTTGGAGCTGTTTAGAACGAGTTTTTTGTTCGTTTATTTTTTTAAGCATTCTTTTTTTTCTGCTCGGGGGGTCTGGTGTTGAGAAAAAACTTGTCCCGTTTCTTTGAAGATCAAACTTTTGTCTTTTTTAGTCATCAAAATCGGCCTGTAACGATTTAAATTTTTTCCCCTGATGTTTTTAGTCAGCTAGTGCTTTTTTTATTGTCGTTTGAAACGAACTAAGTTTTGTTTTTTAGTTGAAACCCTTGCTGTGTGCTTTTGGAGTTTAGTTTTTAATTTTTTTTCTTTTGCGCACCTCGCTAATGAAAACGCGAGGCTAAAGACAAACCCCCTAGAGGTAAGCTGCGGGTGCGCCCAGCCCGTTGCTAAGAGCCAAAAAACCCTTCCCCGTGTAGAGCATTATAGTCGATGCTCCAGAAATTAACAAGGAAAAGCTTAAGACGAGAAACTTCGTTTGGTTTTTTCGTTTTTGAAAGGTCTTGCTTAGTTTCTTTCTCATTTGTGTAATGTTGGTTAATCTGAAGGTTTTTAGTTTGGGGTTTCTACTTCTTTCTTTTGGCGGCGCGTGGACGTTTGGATAAACCTGAACAGCATGCTTTTTATAAAATAAAAATATTTTGTATTGTATATTTTTAATTGTTATTTTTATATTCAGCTGCGCATCATATATTAAAAAAAATGTCATTAAGCGGTTTATCGGCTTCTTCTTTTTATCAATTTGAAATGTTTTTACGTCTTCACATTCCCGCTTCCTGTAATGTTATCTCCGTTGCTTAGGTCAATCCATAAAACCCATTTTGTTGTTAAAAAATCATAAGTCTTACACTGTGAAGGTGTAGATCTTTAGCCCCAAAAAGGGAAATGTTTTGGGTTTTAACCCCCCACCTCCAAAAAAGTTTTTTTTTTTCATCAAAATGTGATAAAAGGTTTAAGCCCGCTAGATAGAAATTTTGGGTTTGGACTGCTCAATCGAACTTTACTTTTGTTATTTTTTTGGGTTAAAAAAAATTTTTTACTTCCTTTTTGAAAAGGGTTTTTATCTTCACCCAGCAAAAAAAAAACCTTTAAGCGTTTTGGGACCTAAAAAATAAAAAATTCCTATAGGTTGCCCGTTCTAGGATATGTTTTATGTGAATCACTCTTTCGTAATATTTGCTAATTTTGATGATATTGTTTTTCAATCGCCTTGCTAAATTAGGGTTGCTACCCCCCCCCCAAACTTAAAGAGATGTAGAAATGCTGTACTTTGCTTCGTGTTGTGATTTATAACCCGTTTGTATTTATTAAAGTTTGTTCTTGACAATCTGTCTTTTAATGTCCTGAAAGTATGGGCATGCCTTTTAACAATCAAATTAAGGGGGTGGAAAAGCGATTTCCAACGCAAATTTACAGCCCCATATTTTTGCGTCTTTAGACTGCGGACTATTTTGTTTTTGTGCTTCTTTATTTTCTATTCTTGAAACGCAAAATCAGCCTTTATTCCCCGGGTTTGCCTTTTATCGAAAAGGTTAAAAATAGTCTGCTTGTGTAAAAAAAATATTTCTTGCCCCTCAAGTTTTATAGAAAAATTTTTTTTAACGATTGCCCCCCCTAGATTTGTACAAATGTCCCGTTTGGGTTGGGTTGTTGAATCGATATTTTTGAAAGTAAAACGCGCAGAGCTGGACTCACGTCATCTGCTCCCAGGGTTTGGAAATTTTACGTAAGAATTTGATCTGCATCCCAATAGTAGATGGATTTTTGGAACAGATCTTCACGGAGCGCCAACAGGCCCCAGGTGGGATGGGTGTTGGGCGGGCCCGATTTCCCTTTCCCCGCATTCGAGTGACGACGGGGGCTGCTGTGTGCCGGGGGACGGCTCTCGAGGCGGCCCGGACCTTGGGCGAGGCGCTGCCACTCTGCGAACTACCCCGTGGCCCGCAATTTTCCCGCAGGGGTTCCCTTGGGGGGGGGGGAGGGTGGGGTAGTTCTCATTTGGCGCAGAGGGGCTGGGCCTTTTTACGTGCAGGGCTCGGCGATTGTGCCTCGTAGTCTCCCGGTCGGCCCCACGCGGCGCAGGACCTCGCCCCTCGATGAAGCGGCCGCCGGTTTGGGGGATTCGGCTTCTGTGGTCGGTGGCGGACCAGCAGAAAGGGACCCCGGGGGCGAGGGTGTAGGGCGGCACAATTTTTCCCTTTCCCCCATAGGGCGAGGGCTACCTGGTCGCCGGGGGGGGGCTTCGAGGGGGCGTGAACTTGGGGGGGACGAGGCGCGCCCCTCGCGAATACCAGTGGCTGCCCTCCCAGAGGTCTCCCTTTGAGGGGGGGAGGGTGGAAAAAGTACCCCATTTGGGGGCGAGTGGGCATGACCTGTGCGGGTCGGCGTTGGCTGTACATCTCCCCAGTGGCCCCACGGGCACAGGACCGTCGCCCTCAGCAGAAAACGGCCCCCCGGTGGCCCCGCGAGGGCCCTTTGGAAACAATGCAGCTGAAAAATTCTTCCCGCGCCCCTATGCGGCCCAAAAAATATGTTCAAAAGAAAACATGTCCCAATATGTCCTTTTGTAAGGTGGAGGCGTTAAAAAAGAACCCTACGATTTGGGAAAAGTAATGTCCGCTTTTTCCCCCTTTACGCCAAAGGGTTCTTTCGTCTTCTATGCGGGTCAAAAATCGAGCCCTATGTTGTGTTTTTTATAAAACCCAAAATAAAAAAAGTTAATTTTTTAAAAACATGGAAAAAATTGAAGCTGAAGAAAATTATGTGTTTTTGATCGTGGAGACGACATGAGGAAATGTCCTTTGAACAGCACACTCAATTTTCCCAAGCGGCTGAATTAACAGAAAGTAAGGTTTTAAAAAATTGTACCCAAAAAATTTTGGCAAGAACCTCCCGATTTTATAGACCCAAAAGATTTTGAATTAAAAGATGTCATTTGTTTGTGAAAAAAAAGATCAAGGACAACTTGTTCAGTTACAACTAAAAAAGACCATCAAAATTTTTTGCCCTGGGTTCAAATTTGAATAGCTCAGTGTGAAAAATTTAAAAAACGCCTTTGGCCCTTTTTAGGCCAAAAAATTTAAGGGGGGAGGGAGTTTCTAACTTTAAAACACCTGCAAGAATCCGACGATAACCAAATGCAAAAAAATGGAACTTAAAAAATTAAATCAACAGAGGCGAATTTTTTTTAAAAACAATAGAAGCAGAAACAGTTTTTCGAAGAAACAGCGTTAAAAACAATTAATGTTCCCATTGCCTATGCGAGAATTTTTTGCCCTTGATCGTTTTTAGAACATCAGGGCGAATTACAAACAATTTAGCAAAACTGGGAACTGATGGGCATATTTAAAAGAGAAAAAGAAAAAAAGTTGAGGGAGACGCCAAAATTGGGGATGATATTAAAGAAAGAAAAACCCAAAGACTAAAGATCTTAAAAAAAAAAAGATAGCAAGACTAGAAGTGACGATCTAACCGGGACCAATTACGAATCAAGTGAATGAATAAGAGAAACTATCGAAAAATTTTAATTTTAAGGGAAAGACACTAGCAGAACGAATCGAACACGTTTAGGAGCAAAGGGGTCCATTAGCAAGCTTATAAAGGCCTTGGATTTGCAATAAGTACACTGGGTTGGCTATTACAGGCGGCGGTGGCCAAAATTTAGTCCCCCACCCCCTCGCCTCCGTGTTAAATCATGGGTAAAAAAAAAAGCTTGTATCTTTTCGAATTTATTAAAAAAATTAGCTAATAAGCTATTGTCTTTACTTTGCATTTTGGGGGCATTTTAGCGGGGTTTTGTCTACTGCAAGCAAAGTAGTTGGGTTTATGGCCGGCCTTTGGACTTTGTTTTGTAATAGTTGGGTTTAATTTTTGTAAAATAAAGACCAAGTAATCTATGCCCTTAATCAAAACAAGCGCTGTCTTTATTTCATGGTATCGCGAACAGAGCCGCGAGCTTTGTGGTTTCAATGGACTTTGGGGGTTTGGGCTTCGGGGATTTTAGACTTTCTTGGATGTTCTTTTATTGTTTAAAATTACTGGCTCAAATTTATGTCGTTTTTCCAACCCTTTGTTCATTGTGCTATAAGAATTCATTATTATAGTTTATTTTTTTACCCTTCTGGGTCTGAGGGAGAAGGGGTGATAAACCCTGCCAACGCAAAGTTACTTTCCCTCTTGCGTATTGTAAAAAATTTTGGTACCTTTTTTTACTTTAAGGCAAAACAACTGTGAATTAATAGGTCCTCAATTTGCCCAAATACGTTTTTGTGCTCAAAGCCAGTGAAGGTCAGTTAGCTCGATTGCCTGTGCTTGCGAACCTAGAAACACCAAAAGTAAGTAGTTGGTGTTTATTCGTTTTTTTCCCGTTAGTTGGGCCCCTTTGAAATGTTAAGTAAATGTTGTCCAGCTGTTTAGCTCTTGCTCTATGGGCCAGGGCCCGAACAAAATTTTTAAAGGAGGCGAAATAAGTTATACTTTCTGTGGTTTCCCGAAAATAATGAGCCCAGGCCTGATTAAGATCAACTTTTGTCTAAAGTCTGTCTTGAGTTAATATTGAAATTTGTTCAGATCCTTTTAAAGCCTTCATGTCTATTTGTTGCTGAAAGGATTAACGTTTGTCATTTTTAATGGGCTCGCCGTTCGTCAAAATCGTTAAAAGGTTTTAATAAAATGAAATTGTACATGCTACCAAAGGTATGGTGATTTTTTAAAAAATCTTCTGAGTATTTGTGTCGATTATGCTATACAGAAAGATGTCTGTCTAGATAGAGTCTCTTTCCGTATTTTATATATCCATACCCCTCCACACCCACACCCGATGGATGGGATGTGTTCCTGCCAAATCCTTGCAAGAGCATACGATTCGTACGCTATTGCAAACACATAGTGACAGATTGTGGATGCATAGCCTGGTTCATATGCGTTAGGATGTGCAAATAATTATGAAAGGGTAGGAGAGTTGTGTTGTGTGTGTACGTGTGCTTGCTTGTAGGTGTTAAGTTTGCATGTGAGAGAGATAGGGAGAGAGAGCGTGTGCGTGTGTGAAATAGATACTATTTCAATTTATCCTCACCTTAGTGTGTGTGTGTGTGTGTGTGTGTGTGTGTGTGTGTGTGTGTGTGTGCGTGCGCGTGTGTGCGCGTGTGGAGTGTGTGCGCAAGCAGTCGTCGTTTGGAAGTGTTCGTGTGTGTGTGTGTGTGTGTGTGTGTGTGTGTGTGTGTGTGTGTGACTGAGTGAGTGAGTGAGGGGAAGAGCGAGAGAGCAGGGAGGGGAGAGAGGCAATGGGAGAGGTGTGGGGGGGGGGGAGAGAGAGTGTTAAATTCTGGTACAAGCCGTCTGTTTTTTTTATAGTTATTTTCTGTGTTACAGCTCTGATATGACCTCTAAAGGTTGGTTGGGCTGTGGCCAAACATGATCGAGAATATATCAAATCTTATCACTTTTAATGTCAGATTATTGCTATACAGAAAGATGTCATAGATGTCAGTTTGTGTACTTTATATATCTATTTTTCCCCCGTATAATGTTATGTTGCTGCCAAATCCTTGCAAGAGCCTACGATTCGTACGCTATTGCAAGCACACAGTGACAGATTGTGGATGCATAGCCTGGTTTACGTGCGTTAGGATGTGCAAATATGAAAGGGTAGGAGAGTTGTGTTGTGTGTGTACGTGTGGTTGTTTGTAGGTGTCAAGTTTGCGTGTGTGTGTGTGTGTGTGTGTGTGTGTGTGTGAGAGAGAGAGAGAGAGAGAGAGAGAGAGAGAGAGAGAGAGAGAGCATGAGCATGTGCGTGTATGAAATAGATACTCTTTCATTCCATCCTCATCTCTGTGTGTGTGTGTGTGTGTGTGTGTGTGTGTGTGTGTGTGTGTGTGTGGTGAGAGAGAGAGAGAGAATGAGGGGAAGGGAGAGAGAGAGAGGAGGGGAGGAGAGAGAGGCAGTGGAGAGAGAAAGAGAGAGAGAGAGAGAGAGTGTTAAATTAAAGAACAGAAAAGTGTTAAATTCTGGTATATGCCGTCTGTTTTTTTTTTATAGAGTTATTTTCTGTGGTGTTACAGCTCTGATATGACGTCTAAAGGTTGGTTGGGCTGTGGACAACATGACCGAGAATATATCAGATCTGCTCACTTTTACTGTTAGATTATTGCTATACAGATAGATGTTAGATTATTGCTATACAGATAGATGTTAGATTATTGCTATACAGATGTTAGATTATTGCTATACAGATAGATGTTAGATTATTGCTATACAGATAGATGTTAGATTATTGCTATACAGATAGATGTTACATTATTGCTATACAGACAGATGTTAGATCATTGCTGTACAGATATATGTTAGATCATTGGTACACAACGGATGTCTGTTTAGATAAATGACTTTGTGTATCTTATTTCATCTACCCCCCCCCCCCCCCCCCCCCCCCCCCCCCCCTCCCCCCCCCCCCCCCCCCCCCCCCCCCCCCCCCCCCCCCCCCCCCACCCCCCCCCCCCCCCCCCCCCCCGCCGATAAATGGGTTGTGTTGCTGCCAAATCCTTGCAAGAGCCTACGATTCGTACGCTATTGCAAACACATAGTGACAGATTGTGGATGCATAGCCTGGTTCATATGCGTGAGGATGTGCAAATATGAAGGGATAGGAGAGTTGTGTGGTGCGTGTACGTGTGCTTGCTTGTAGGTGTTAAGTTTGATTGTGTGTGTGTGAGAGAGAGACAGGGATAGAGATAGAGCGAGCGTGAGAGAGCGTGTGCGTGTGTGAAATAGATACTATTTCAATCCATCCTCATCTTTGTGTGTGTGTGTGTGGAAGTAGTCGTCATTTGGAAGTGTGCGTGCGCGCGCGCGTGTGTGTGCGTGCGAGAGAGAAAGAGAGAGGAGGGGAGGGGAGACGAGA
>CM031628.1:51937119-51944619 GCA_018398815.1 Conus ventricosus | reverse complement strand
GTCAAATTTTGGTATACCTGTTTGGAATGACATTTTAAGGAACTTTGTTTTTTTTTTGTTCGGTTTTTAATAGAATCATTTATTACGTTGTTACAGCTCTGATATGACCTCTAAAGGTTGTTTGGGCTGTGAGCAAAAAGACGCACAGTCACGGATTGTGGATGCATAACTTGGTGCATTTGTGTTAGGATATGCAAATGTGAAAGGGTGGGTGAGTTGGGTTGTGCGTGTTTGCGTGCTTGCTTGTAGGTGTTGGGTTTACATATTTGTGTGTGTGTGTGTGTGTGTGTGTGTGTGTGTGTGTGTGTGTGTGTGTGTGTGAATGCGCACTCGCGTACGTACGTGTGTGTGTGTTAGAGAGAGAGACAGAGAAATGTATCGTGTGTTAATCCATCCCCTTTTCTATATTATGCATGGCATGACGTTTCAGAGTGCATGTTGTGTTTTATATGTATCTATGTAGACATTAAGCCCTGAGTTGATCCCTGATGTCTGTGGGGCTATACGACAAACCCGTGGGCTGATATGTTTCCTCTTTGTGCAAGTCATTGATTGCTCAATATTGATTTAAATGGGTGGTGTTGTTGCCAGTTGTCTATAAGGGCGTATATATCTATCTATCTATCTATCTATCTATCTCTATCTCTATATCTATTTATCTAGAGAGAGTTAAATAGTTCACATTTCAAATGAGTATTTGAAATAATTGTCATATTATTTTTTTACATGTAATTTATTTAAACGTTGTAGCAACTCTGGTCTGATCCCCTGAAGTCCTGCTGGTTTTAAAGAAGGTAATGATGAAACCTTGGTGATGTTTAAAGAGATGACATACAAGTGTTGTTTGTTAATGTTTGATCCATATTACAAGTGTTGTTTGTTAATGTTTGATCCATATTACAAGTGTTGTTTGTTAATGTTTGATCCATATTACAAGTGTTGTTTGTTAATGTTTGATCCATATTACAAGTGTTGTTTGTTAATGTTTGATCCATATTACAAGTGTTGTTTGTTAATGTTTGATCCATATTACAAGTGTTGTTTGTTAATGTTTGATCCATATTACAAGCCAAGTGCTGCGCATCATATGGTGTTTACATTCTTCGTGTTGTGTGTGTGTGTGTGTGTGTGCGCGCATGCGCGTACGCTGTTGTATGAATGTGTTGTGTGCTTCAACGTGATTGAATCGTTGAAAATGGGAATTTAGAATCATCGCAAATATACAGTTCTCTTTACAAAACGGATGGGAGTATATGCCTTATGTTCTAAGTAGGGGTCAAGAATTCTGTTTGCAAAGCCAGCAATCATAGCTGTACACATCCCTAGACCGTCGAGGACATCTCTAGAGATTCATTTCTGTTTGATGCATATCACCGCAATATCGATATATTGGTTTTTATCACGACATGATCAGCTCACTATTTACATCTTTTTTCCAGGATACAAAATTTTGTGAGAATGTCAGACCTCGGTGACGGTACAGATTGTCACACGCGATCAAAATGTGACCTGGGGTGGTATACGGCACCCACACTGCGGTGCAAAATGGGACTCGATGGATGCGTATCTGAATTTGGTGTTAATTTCCGGCCCTGCCCTGCAAGTGTCTGTATTTACCAGCACTGCAAGTGTCTGTATTTCGAGGGCCTGGTTAAATCCGGGGTATATTATGAAATTATGCATAGAGAACAGCCCTGTCGCGCAGTCTGGATCACAATAGAAACTCGTAGCATCATGTTCCTCATCCTCATCGATCAGCATAAAAAAAAGTCTCTGATTCTGTGGTCGTTCATGCTCTACTTTCACGGTGACCTCAGTTTCGATTTCCTCTTCACGTCTATGGCCTTGAAGAGGTTTTGTCGGGATCACCGGTATCGGCAAGTTCATGGTGAAGGAGCAATTGTCGTCAGTTGGACGTTTTGTGCGTATGGTGGATCCAAACGGGTTCCCCTGAACACCAGTGAAGAGACTCGGCAACAGTGCAGCGTCTCCTCCAGCTGGTTGTCTCATGACGACATGGACTGCTCCCTGTGGATTGCCGGTGTCGGCACTGTGACGGGACAAGCCAGGCTGTGGCTGTGGACAGAGAGCTGAAGGAGTGGTGAGGATGCAATGGCACTGAGGTGTAGGCTGTGGCTGTGGAATGAGTGGTGAGGATGCAATGGCACTGAGGTGTAGGCTGTGGCTGTGGAAAGAATGGCCAGGATGCAATGGCACTGAGGTGTAGGCTGTGGCTGTGGACAGGGGCAAGGAGTGGCCAGGATGCAATGTCACTGAGGTGTAGGCTGTGGCTGTGGACAGGAGGCAGGAAGCAGTGGCCAGCATGCAATGGCACTGAGGTGTAGGCTGTGGCTGTGTGGCGAGCATGCAATGGCACTGAGGTGTAGGCTGTGGCTGTGGACAGGCAGCTGAATGAGTGGCCAGGATGCAATGGCACTGAGGTGTAGAAGATGCAGAAGAAAAATGTGTCACTCGGATGACATTTTGTACCGGCAGCTCACATATTCTTGTCTTCTACACAGCAACGGACGATTTTTGTTAGGTCTGACTTGTCACTGGTGTTACGTGATCTTGGGGTAGAATGAACTGTGCATAATTGACGATACACGGCGTGCTTGGATTCAGCTTCACGCACGCACACACACACGTACACACACACACACACACACACACACACACACACACACACACACACACTCAAATCACAAACCAAACCGGACCGGACCGGACCGGACCGGACCAAGGTTTGCGGAAAAGTATTACAATGTTAGTACAGGCTCATGCAGGAGATTTTTTTCTCTCCACTAATTAATGTGCGTCATTTAGATCGTGATGCGGAGATTAGAGCAAGAAATAGCATCATGAATTAAGCTTACTCGCATACGCTCGGTTTTTGCTTGTTTGATTGCTTTTTGTGTGTGCTCATACTTGACATACAAAGTGGCATAGGCATGATGTATAAATAGTTTTACCCACACACTCTCTCTCCTCCTCCTCCCCCTCCTCCGTTAATTCGTGGGGAGTCACTGGGGCACCGCCCTGAAGAGCAGTTCACCAGGTTCCTCCGATTCATTTCTGAAATGATCTGCACAGGATGTCTTGAAGAGATAATCTACCTTGCAAATCAAGAGAATGACAAACGCCATGAACACACTGAGCCTTCTGCAAACAAAACACAGCACTTCAGGACTGCAAGTTCCCCTCAAATTCACCAGAAATTACTGGCAAAAATCATGCATAGTAAATGTTAAAAAAAAATTAAACAAAGACATGAACTCAGCAGATGTCGCGTCAGCGCTCACGGCCTCAATATAGACAGAGGTCAATACATGAATTCTAGAGATAAAAAAAAAAACAAACCCAGAGAATGCTTAGCATGTAGAGTGGTCGAAAATCAAACTCATTTTTCTAGACAGCTGTGCCAAGTACATGCTAGTAACGCAACAAAATTAACAGAAGTCATCTCATTACGTGCTAGACCCAAACTTGCGAAAATAATGTCATAGTGATATTCTATACAATGACGATCAAAATTCAAGTCGCCAAATATGTCCATGATTGCATATACGTCAACAATGTTTGACACTGCTTTAGATCCTGGTTCACACATTCAACATGGTCTGCCATTGTGTTTGTTATTGCTTAACTGTTCTCTTGACATGTTGAGTCTTGTTTCTCTCTCTCTCTTTTCTCTCTCTCTCTTCTCTCTCTCTCTCTCTCTCTCCTCTCTCTCTCTCTTACTCTATCCTTGAGTAATAAAGTTTTTGAGTCTTGAATCTTGAGTCTCTCTCTCTCTCTCTCTCTCTCTCTCTCTCTCTCTCTCTCTCTCTCTCTCTCTCTCTCAAATAAATCCTGTTAATATTCTGAAGCAAACATGCATATGCATATACATATCTGCGCCCTAGCAAGAAAGTTGGATCAGTTCATCTTACACATGTTCGATCTTTTTAGCCAGAAAAGGAACAGAATCTTCAAGATAAAATAAGTTGTGAAAATACCTCATTTTGGCAAGAAAAAAATGCAAATACAATCAGTACTTATTGCGGAAAAGGCATGCATATCTTTTTTTTTGTACTTTTTTTTCGCAGAAATTACTTTCACATATTTTGACAGGACAATTTGCGTCAAAACATTATTCCTCCAGATATTTCCTTTTTACTCTGACATATTTTTCTGAAAACTGAAAACAACTGTGTGCCAAAACAGTATATCTGTTGATAATAGTGTTTTGGCAAGAAAATTAAACACTACATGTGCAGATACACCGTTTTGGCACCAAAAAATGAAATCTGAGTAATCTTAAATCCAAACATTACCCTGGAGAGAGCACAGTATCACAGTGAGTGTGTGTGACAGGGGAGAAACGGCTGGGGGAGGTAATACACACGGTATCACAGTCAGTTTGTGACAGGGGAGAAACGGCTGGGGGAGGTAATACACACGGTATCACAGTGAGTTTGTGACAGGGGAGAAACGGCTGGGGGAGGTAATACACACGGTATCACAGTCAGTTTGTGACAGGGGAGAAACGGCTGGGGAGGTAATGCACACGGTATCACAGTCAGTTTGTGACAGGGGAGAAACGGCTGGGGGAGGTAATACACACGGTATCACAGTCAGTTTGTGACAGGGGAGAAACGGCTGGGGGAGGTAATACACACGGTATCACAGTCAGTTTGTGACAGGGGAGAAACGGCTGGGGGAGGTAATACACACAGAATCACAGTCAGTTTGTGACAGGGGAGAAACGGCTGGGGGAGGTAAAACACACGGTATCACAGTCAGTTTGTGACAGGGGAGGAAACGGCTGGGGGAGGTAATACACACGGTATCACAGAGAGTGTGTGTGACAGGGGAGAGAACGGCTGGGGGAGGTAATACACACGGTATCACAGTGAGTGTGTGTGACAGGGGAGAGGTCAAACACACGGTATCACAGTGAGTGTGTGTGACAGGGGAGAGGTAAAACACACGGTATCACAGTGAGTGTGTGTGACAGGGCAGAGGTAAAACACAGGGTATCACAGTGAGTGTGTGTGACAGGGGAGAAACGGATGGGGGAGGTAAAACACACGGTATCACAGTGAGTGTGTGTGACAGGGGAGAAGTGCTGGGAGAGGTAAAAAACACGGTATCACAGTGAGTTTGTGTGGCAGAGGAGAAGGGCTGGGAGAGGTAAACCACAGGGCATCACAGTGAGTGTGTGTGACAGGGGAGAAGGGCTGGGAGAGGTAAAACACAGGGCATCACAGTGAGTGTGTGTGACAGGGGAGAAGGGCTGGGAGAGGTAAAACACAGGGCATCACAGTGAGTGTGTGTGACAGAGGAGAAGGGCTGGGAGAGGTAAAACACAGGGCATCACAGTGAGTGTGTGTGACAGAGGAGAAGGGCTGGGAGAGGTAAAACACAGGGTATCACAGTGAGTGTGTGTGACATGGGAGAAGGGCTGGGAGAGGTAAAACACAGGGCATCACAGTGAGTTTGTGCGGCAGAGGAGAAGGGCTGGGAGAGGTAAAACACAGGGCATCACAGTGAGTGTGTGTGACTGGGGAGAAGGGCCGGGAGAGGTAAAACACAGGGCATCACAGTGAATGTGTGTGACAGGGGAGAAGGGCTGGGAGAGGTAAAACACAGGGCATCACAGTGAGTTTGTGTGGCAGAGGAGAAGGGCTGGGAGAGGTAAAACACAGGGCATCACAGTGAGTGTGTGTGACAGGGGAGAAGGGCTGGGAGAGGTAAAACACAGGACATCACAGTGAGTTTGTGTGGCAGAGGAGAAGGGCTGGGAGAGGTAAAACACAGGGCATCACAGTAAGTGTGTGTGACAGGGGAGAAGGGCTGGGAGAGGTAAAACACAGGGTATCACAGTGAGTTTGTGTGGCAGAGGAGAAGGGCTGGGAGAGGTAAAACACAGGGCATCACAGTGAGTGTGTGTGACAGGGGAGAAGGGCGGGAGAGGTAAAACACAGGGCATCACAGTGAGTGTGTGTGACAGGGGAGAAGGGCTGGGAGAGGTAAAACACAGGGCATCACAGTAAGTGTGTGTGACAGGGGAGAAGGGCTGGGAGAGGTAAAACACAGGTATCACAGTGAGTGTGTGTGACAGGGGAGAAGGGCGGGGAGAGGTAAAACACAGGGCATCACAGTGAGTGTGTGTGACTGGGGAGAAGGGCTGGGAGAGGTAAAACACAGGGCATCACAGTGAATGTGTGTGACAGGGGAGAAGGGCTGGGAGAGGTAAAACACAGGGCATCGCAGTGAGTTTGTGTGGCAGAGGAGAAGGGCTGGGAGAGGTAAAACACAGGGCATCACAGTGAGTGTGTGTGACGGGGGAGAAGGGCTGGGAGAGGTAAAACACAGGACATCACAGTGAGTTGTGTGGCAGAGGAGAAGGGCTGGGAGAGGTAAAACACAGGGCATCACAGTGAGTGTGTGTGACAGGGGAGAAGGGCGGGAGAGGTAAAACACAGGGCATCACAGTGAGTGTGTGTGACAGGGAGAAGGGCTGGGAGAGGTAAAACACAGGGCATCACAGTAAGTGTGTGTGACAGGGGAGAAGGGCTGGGAGAGGTAAAACACAGGGTATCACAGTGAGTGTGTGTGGCAGAGGAGAAGGGCTGGGAGAGGTAAAACACAGGGTATCACAGTGAGTGTGTGTGACAGGGAGAAGTGCTGGGAGAGGTAAAACACAGGGTATCACAGTGAGTTTGTGTGGCAGAGGAGAAGGGCTGGGAGAGGTAAAACACAGGGTATCACAGTGAGTTGTGTGGCAGAGGAGAAGGCTGGGAGAGGTAAAACACAGGCATCACAGTGAGTGTGTGTGACAGGGGAGAAGGGCTGGGAGAGGTAAAACACAGGGCATCACAGTGAGTGTGTGTGACAGAGGAGAAGGGCTGGGAGAGGTAAAAACACAGGGCATCACAGTGAGTGTGTGTGACAGAGGAGAAGGGCTGGGAGAGGTAATACACACAGTATCACAGTGAGTTTGTGACAGTGGAGAAACGGCAGGGCGAGGTAAAACACAGGGCATCACAGTGAGTGTGTTGACAGGGGAGAAACGGCAGGGGAGGTAAAACACACAGTATCACAGTGAGTTTGTGACAGGGGAGAAACGGCTGGGGGAGATCACACGAGGTGCATTCATTGTCTGTTTTTTCCTGCCGTCGATTTTGAAAGAAGATACACAACACACAAGTTTGCAGCAGTGTGTTCCACATAGATACACAACACACATCCGTTTTGCAGCAGTGTGTTCCACATAGATACACACCACACATCAGTTTTGCAGCAGTGTGTTCCACATACGTTCTAGGCGCGAGGGGAGCCCGGTAGTCGGCAGACTGGAGCAGTTTGTTTTCAAAGATCACAACAATATTCAGCAGCTGTTCCAAACCCTCCGTTGCTGGCACCCAGGCAAGGCAGGCTACTAAAAAGAGAGAGAGAGAGAGAGAGAGAGAGAGAGAGAGAGAGAGAGAGAGGAGAGAGAGAGAGAGAGAGAGA
>CM031628.1:51929619-51934619 GCA_018398815.1 Conus ventricosus | reverse complement strand
AGAGAGAGAGAGAGAGAGAGAGAGAGAGAGAATGAATGAATGAATGAATGAATGATTTATTCAGATTAGGCCATAGCCCATACTAAAGGGGACACACCCGGAATACACGAATAAAGAAAAATTATCACAAAAAGAAATGGAAAAAAGCAGATACACATACATACTATACAAACTATTATGAATACATTGCTCGTAGTCACTTTTGTGCTTCGTATAGGTACCTGGCAAGATCAAAGAGGACACACTCATTTCTTGATGTTAATAGTAAGCTGACTCTAAAACTACAAGTATCAGAATAATACTTTGACTTAATAAATTTTACTCGAAGATCATTGAGAGCAGGACAGCAAAATACAAAATGTATTTCATCTTCCTTGGCCTGTTAACATAGCCGACATATCAGTCTATTTTCATTCAAAGCATTGTATCTAAACCGATGGCAAGCTATGTCAGAGATACCAAATCTAAACTTAGTCAATGCACTCTTAATATACCTGTCCATTTTCATTTTGATGTATGGCTCAATCATATACGTTGTTTTAAACAGTCTGTATTGTGCAAATCTGTCACTGTTGTTGATATGGTCATGCCAATCTTGCCATCTGCAATCAATCATTCTTTGTTTAAAACATTTCAAAATCCTGATATATTTTCAACGCCCTGGTTGTCCCAAACATATGCAAAGCCATACGAATTTAAGCACTGACGAACAGTGGTAGCCCATGTCTTCTTACCATTATAATCCAAATTTCGTAAATTCCTATAAGCTTTATATGGTATCTTTGTTTCCTCCATTGTGGTTATTTTCAGCCAAAACTTAATGCATTTTAAAAACGAATTAATGTAAATCGGATACCTTCCAAGTTCGCCATAAACTAAATCATTTGGTGTTCGATTGTCTACATTCAAAAATCTTTTCATAGCATATAAATGAACATTCTCTATTACAACACTTTTCTCAAAAGCCCAGATTTCTGCTCCATACTGTAAAATTGGCTGCACCTGAGAGTCAAATAATTTCGAAAAAACAGAAAATGCGCCACTATTCAATTTGTATAAAATACGAAGTATAACTGTGACTGCTCTCTTTGCTCTATTTGCTAGGTCTTGACATCCAAAGGTGAAACTTCATTTGGTAGTAAAATAGAATCCAAGATACTTGTTTGCATTGACTACAACCATGTATTCACCTCCATAAATCCATTTCTCATTACGTGCTAAATATCCACCTTTACGAAACACAATAATGTTGGTCTTATTCATATTAACTTTTAATTCTAATTTAGTAGCAACTGAATACAAACTGTTCAATTGTCTTTGCAGACCAACTACAGTTGTAGACAATAAAATAATGTCATCAGCAAAAAGTAAGACAAACAGTTCCAAGATATCAAAAGTCACACCATGCCGTCCATTTTGAATAATCTCCAAAGCCAATTCATTTATGAACAGAGAAAATATAACAGGACTACAAACATCCCCTTGCTTGACCCCTCTTGTACACTTGACAAAATCTGATAATTTAGCTCCCGCTCTAATTCTTGCTTTCACCTCCTTATACATACCTACATACCTTTCACACAATGATACAGTTTACCTTGAATTCCATGTTTTAAGAAAATAGGCCACAGCAGTTTCCGCGAAACTGAATCGAAAGCTTTCTCAAAATCCACAAAAGCCACATACAGCTTCTTGTTGTTTACAATTTGTTTTGGAATTGCAGCTAATAGACTAAACATGTGATCAATAGTAGAATAACCTTTTTTGAATCCTGCTTGATGTTCTCCTGTTATATTGTTCTGAGATATCCATTCATGTAGTCTATTATTAATAACAGAACTATAGAGTTTACTACATACATTGCACAACGAAATACCTCTATAATTGTTTACATAGTTTATCTCCCCCTTCTTAAACAGAGGTAAAATTATAGATTCTCTGCAATCTTCTAGATAAATAAATCACGGTGTCAAAAAGATAATTAAACAATTTAACTAAAAATCCTAGAACAGTCGCACCAGAATACTTAAAAAACTCCCCAATGAGTCCATCAGGTCCGGCAGTTTTACCATTCTTTAATTTCTTAATAGTTGTTAATATTTCCCCTCTGGATATTGGTCTGTCATAAGTAGTTTCTTCATTATTTATTGCATTGTCAGTCTCAGTGGACTCATCATCGTCCTTATCCAAAAGATTTTTAAAATGTAAGAACCACTCTTGCATCGGAATATTACTTGCAGGTTGTAGTTTCTTTGTGGAAATCTTGTGAATAGTTTTCCAAAATAATTGCTGATTGTTACCCGAAGACAGAAGATCGTTTAATAGGAGATCATTATGTTCTTTCTGTTTCCTTTCATTTAAATGTTTATATTCCCTTCTCGCTATACAAAACAATATTCTATCCTCTTTATCCATTGTATTCAGAAAAATTCTGAATAATCCTCGTAGTTTACGTTTTTCTACCCTGCATTCTCGATCAAACCAATTCTGTCTAAATTTCTTATTTATAGGCACAACTTTCCTCATTGTTTCAGCTTGGTCTTTGATAGTTATATTAAACAAGTTCAGAGCTTCATTAACATTCACAGAAATAAGATTTTCAGCGGCGTTTAACTTTTCTAAAACATTTGATGAATTCATTCATAAAGAAAACTGTTGACTGTAATCTTGATTCCAGCAATGTTTAACAATAAACTGGTTAACATTTACATTAGGGGCAAAACTGGTATGTGACTGTTCTTTTGGCGTTTCAATGCACAATACCAGGGGTAAATGATCAGAATCAAATCTTTCCATCACATTTAGGGTCATCTTTTTACACATTAGTTCAATAAAATCTGTAGACACTAGAAAATAATCATTCACACTACTCCCCACATCCGAAATGTATGTGAAACGCCCTTCGAGATCGCCATTAGATACTCCATTCATAATTGTCAATCCTGCATAGTGCACATACTAAGAAGCTTTTCACATATACATTTAATATATTATCTTGAGAACATCTATTGTATTTGCTGTCTGCAGTCTTGAAATTAGCAGAAAGATCACGATCATCTACATTACCTGGAGAAATATTCGCAGTTCTTGCATTCATGTCACCACATAAAAGTATCTCAGCATCATCAAAGGATAACAACTTGTTTACAATACATTCTTCCAACATTTCAATACCATTATCAAAGCCATGCAGTGTGTAGAAAGGTGCATTTTCCAGCATTTCATCATTACAAGCCATGCAGTGTGTAAGAAAGGGCATTTTCCAAATTTCATGCCATTATCAAAGCATGCAGTGTGTAGAAAGGTGCATTTTCAACATTCCAATGCCATTATCAAAGCATGCAGTGTGTAGAAGGTGATTTTCAACATTTCAATACCATTATCAAAGCCATGCAGTGTGTAGAAAGGTGCATTTTCCAAATTTCAATACCATTATCAAAGCATGCAGTTGTGTGAAAGGTGCTTTTCCAACATTTCAAGCCATTATCAAAGCATCAGATGTAGAAAGGTGCATTTTCAACATTTTCAATGCCATTATCAAAGCCATGCAGTGTGTAGAAAGGTGCATTTCCAACATTCAATGATTATCAAAGCATGCAGTGTGTAGAAAGGTGCATTTCCGGAGGGACATATGTACACACAGGTAAGACAGGCTTATCAGAGCAAAATAATTCTTTATCAAATCTAAATAACATGTATACAGACGTCACAATCCACCTGGTGCACATACGGGACAAGACTTTTACGAACCATACAACTAATCCTCCGAGGCCCGTCCTGTCTTGTAAATTTTACAGCTGGTTTTACAAATAATTCATAGTCTTGAAAAAGGTTTGATTGAAACGCTTCAGCAAACGTTTCACCAAGCAAACAAAGTCAAAGAAAGAAATAAACTGTATTTTATACAGTTTATACAGAGGGAGAGAGAGAGAGAGAGAGAGAGAGAGAGAGAGAGAGAGAGAGAGAGAGAGAGAGAGAGAGAGAGCGAGAGAGCGTGAGAGAGCGAGAGAGCGAGCGAGAGAGAGAGAGAGAGAGAGAGAGAGGAGAGAGAGAGGCGTGAGAGAGCGAGAGAGCGAGAGAGAGAGAGAGTGGGGTCTGTTTCACTGAAGCTACCGTGGAACCCTACACACCGTCTTAACCATGACGACACCCACATGACAGCCAGGACTCCGAGGGGACCGATATCACAGTAACCCTCCTGGGTGACTCATATTATGGTAACCCCTTGCTGTCAGTGTCTGACTTTCATTCTATCAACATGACTGTCTGTTTGCTTCTCGCTGTGTGTCTCTGTTAGTGTGCAGGTGAGTGGGTGGTGGAGGATGTTTGTTTTTTCTTCCCTTCCCTTATGTTGGCCATAACTTTCTTCTTTTTTTTTCTCTCTCTTTTCTTCGGTATGCATGCGTGTATGTACTTGGCCAATCACTCACGCAAGCATTCGCATACGTGTGTGTGTGTGTGTGTGTGTGTGTGTGTGTGTGTGTGTGTGTGTGTGTGTGTTGCGCGTGCGTGCGCGCGCGCGCGCGCGCGTGCGTGCGTGCGTGCGTGCGTGCGTGCGTGCGTGCGTGAGTGCGTGCGTGCGTGCGTGCGTACGCGCGCACAAGTGCATATTTGCATGCCTCCCCCGTGTACACGAGTGTCTTCCCACAGTCCTGAAAATCGGAAAAAGACACGGGAGCACAGAGAGAGAGAGAAGAGAGAGAGAGAGAGAGAGAGAGAGAGAGAGGAGAGAGAGAGAGAGAGAGAGAGAGGAGAGAGAGAGAGGCAGAGGCAGAGACAGAGAAAGAGAGATACATACAGACAGTCAGACAGAGACAGATGTGGGCATACACACACACACATACACGGACGCACGCACGCACGCACGCACACGCACACACGCATGCACACATACGCACACATGCACACATGCACACAACCACACACACAGACACACACGCGCACGCACACACACACACACACACACACACACACACCACACACACACACACATGCAGAGA
>CM031628.1:51919619-51922119 GCA_018398815.1 Conus ventricosus | reverse complement strand
GTGGGGTGGGGGTTGGCGGATGGAGTGGAAGGGGGGGGGGGGGGAGTGTGAGGCCATGACGGAGAAAGGGTCACTTGGTTGGCGGATGGGTGGAAGGGGTGGGGGGGGGTGGTTTGGCGGATGAGTGGAAGGGTGGGAGGGGATGGGGGGGGTTGGCGGATGGAGTGGAAGGGGGGCGGGGGGGTGAGGCCATGACGGGGAGAATAGGGTCCGTTGCTGAAGTGTCTCTCCTGTGTGTTTTACGGTTTGGTTGTAGACTTGGATAGGGATGGGAGTAGAGAGAAGAGAGTAGAGATGAGAGTGAGAGAGAGATGAGAGAGATAGTGAGAGAGAGGAGTAGAGAGATGCAATGCGGAAGCGGAAAGCGGAGTTTATTCAGTATAGGCCATTAGCCATTTGAAGGGGTCAATACAATAACGGCAATTAACTTTTGTGGTAAACAGGATAGTTAGGCAATTATATCAAATGACATGACAGTTGAGCATTATATCCATCTGACTGGAATCTAATGAATATTTAGCTGAGTAGTATAGTGCGTCTTTTAATGCTTTTTATGCGAAATATATGCAAAATTCTTCAATATAATTCGTTCCGATTTGCCATGAGCAATACAACTTTAAACAGGCATGGGCTTTTTAGATATTTAGGGGGAATACAATCATTTCTTAAATCCTGGAAGACAGGGCTGCACAGCAAAAATGTTGTTCATCCTCTTTGGCATTCTTACACAATGGACATATAATAGTATCTTCATCAGCATTAGTATACCGATTCTTCTGTGCGGATATCTCGGCTATTCCAAATCTCATTCTTGCGAGATAGGTCTTCAAATGTCTATCAATGTCCAGCAAAAGATACGCTTCA
Organism: Conus ventricosus; assembly: GCA_018398815.1. Classification (NCBI taxonomy): domain Eukaryota; kingdom Metazoa; phylum Mollusca; class Gastropoda; order Neogastropoda; family Conidae; genus Conus; species Conus ventricosus. Next base: position 51,921,255 of record CM031628.1, on the reverse strand, counting down.
CAATTCCTAGATGATTTAAATGTTCTATAAAAAGCATACCTGTCACTATTTTGAACGTGTTCCTCCATTTTTGCCATCGGTTATAAATCAACCTTTGACGTAGTTCTTTTAAAAAGATATTGACATTTTCCACACCTTGATTGACCCAGACGAACCCGAACCCATTTTGATGCAAAAATCTCGAATGTCTGACGCCCAATTTTTCTTACTTTTAATTCTAAACTAAGCAACATTTTATATGCCTTATATGGTAATCTTTTCTCATCCATACGTAGAATTGTCAACCAGTAACTAATACATCGTAAATAGGAGTTGATGTACATAGGATATCGACCTGTATCCCCATATACAAAATCATTTGGCGTTTTAGGTTGCACTCCCAAGAATCTTTTTAAAGCAAACAAGTGAACTTTTTCTATTTCAGCAACAGCTTTATCCATACCCATAACTCTGCTCCATACTGAGCAATGGTTGGATTTGCGCATCAAAAAGTTTAAGTAACACAACCAAAGAGTTGTTATTAAGCATATACAATTTTCTCAATATACAAAGTACCGCATGTTTTGCTCTGCTCGCAAGGTCCTGACAGGCAGGCGAAAAACTAAGACGGGTAGTGAAACAGATGCCAAGATATTTGTAACAATTCACAACTTCCATTGTCTCTCCATTTAAAAACCATCTCTCCCTTGCTGCCAGGTATCCACCTTTTCGAAAAAACTACAATGCGGCTCTTTTCCATATTTATCTTAAGTTGAAGCCTTGTAGCTGCATTATGGAGGTTATTTAACTGGGTTTGGAGTCCAACAGGAGTTTTTTGATAACAAAGCAATATCATCAGCTAGTAACAAGAAAAATAATTCGAAGATTTCAGGTGACAGTGTGGCTCCATGACGTCCCTTTTCAATTATTTCTGTGGCCAATTCATTTATAAATAACGAAAATAATACAGGACTACAGGCATCTCCCTGTTTCACGCCCTGTGTGCACAAAATACAGTCTGTGAGTTCACTGCCCGCTCTTACTTTGCTTTCACATTAGAATACATACTTTTTATACACCGAAACAGCTTCCCTTTAACACCATTCTTTTGAAGAACTGGCCATAGAATTTCTCTTGAAATAGAATCAAAGGCCTTCTCAAAATCAATAAAAGCAACGTAAAATTTTTACGATTTAATGAAAACTGCTTCTGTACAATTGCTAATAATGTAAACATGTGATCCACTGTAGAGTATCCTTTCTTAAAACCAGCCTGATATTCGTCAGTGATATTATACTGTTCTACCCATATCTGCAACCTGTAGTTTATAATAGAACTATATAACTTGCTGCCAATGTTACAAAGTGACATCCTCTGTAGTTGCCAGGGTCATTAACATTTCCTTTTTTAAACAATGGCACTATGATTGATTCCATCCAGCCTTCAGGGTATATTCCTCTGTCAAAAAGAGCATTGAAAAATCTAACAAGGAAACTCAACAATAGTCTCGCCACCATTTTTAAACATTTCTCCAATTAAGCCACCTGGGCCAGCAGATTTGCCGTTTTTCAACTTCTTTATAGCTACTATAACTTCCTCTTTGGAGATTGGGTCATCCAGAAAACTAATTTCATCTGTGCTTTCCGAATAATTTACC
>CM031628.1:51887119-51912119 GCA_018398815.1 Conus ventricosus | reverse complement strand
AACACACACACACACACATACACACACACACACACACACACACACACACACCACACACACACACACCACACACACACACATGCACGCACGCAGGTAAGCACAGACAGACACACACACACACACGCACATGCGCATATGCACGCACGCTTGTAAGCACACACACACACACACACACACACACACACACACACACACACACACACACACACACACACACACACAACTTGTTCTTTATATATACGATTAACTGTTACCTGCTCACACATGTCTCTCCTTGCACACTTTTGACTGTTTCCCATAATCTGTCCTCTGCTTGATTAATAATGCTCATTATGAACCATATTACTGAGATCGCCTGACACCGCCTTTTAATATCCCCTCCATCGGAAAGAACGACTTACTATAGAACCCGTCACAATTCTTTGCCTCTTCAAGGGAAATAAACACAGCCACTCCGACTTCACAACAAACTGGTCCTCCTCCATCGCCTTAAATCACCCTTGACGCCAAGCGAGTCATTTCCGATCTGTTGCCGCCACGGTGTTGATTTTTGCGCGAGCATTTTTCATCCTTTCCTGCTTCCCAGGTTCCAGGTCAACCTTCCACATTCCGTTGAGGGTTTGTGATCATGATTTTAGAGGGCGTGACGTGAAAGAGGCGCGTGGGTGATGTACCGGTGTTGAGTGTCGTTGGCTATGAAGTGCATTTCTTGGGGGTCAGTGTGAGCTGGTCTATGCGTTGGATTCCACATGTTTCGGCTGTGAGAACAACAACAATAGTGGAAGAATTAACATACTGAGATGATCAGCAAAGAGAGAGAGAGAGAGAAAATACTAGGGAAACACTGGAAAGAGGTGAAGTGAGTGAGAGAGGATAGGGTGGAGACAGAAAGAGAGAGAGAGAGAGAGAGAGGAGAGAGAGAGAGAGAGAGAGAGACAGAGACAGAGGCAGAGAGAGAGTGAGGGAGGGAAGGGAGAACATGGAATGATAGTTATCAATTTGCTTTGAAATGGTTTACATCTGCACGTGTCATACATATTTAGTCCCGTTTAAAACACACACACACACACACACACACACACACACCACACACACACACACACACACACCACACACACACACACCACACACACAACGCACGCACAAATACACACACACAGACACATACACACACAAAAAAACTGTCGCATCCATTGTAAATGTCTATAATTAACTGTGTATGCACATAAAAATTGAACGCTCACTGCAAATCACTGGTGATACGTCCAGACCTTAGTGATGACATGTAACTGTACTAATGTCAAATATTAAACGATGAAGACAGGCGAAGCTTCCGACCAAAAGACGATCTGTGCAACATTGTCAGAAGAAGAGAAATGGACTTGCAGGCACCCTTCAAGACTACATGGACTGGAGTGCATCTACCTGGAAGGCACAGTGTCGGAGACACAGTGTGGAAGGCACAGTGTCGGAGACACAGTGTGGAAGGCACAGTGTGGAAGGCACAGTGTCGGAGACACAGTGTGGAAGGCACAGTGTGGAAGGCACAGTGTGGAAGGCACAGTGTGGAAGGCACAGAGTCGGAGACAAGAGGAACGAGCAGACAGAGGAAGAGGTGGAAGGGCAATATTAGAGAGTGAACAGATCTGTCCATTGTCAGATCTCAGAGGTGGGAGGGCAATATTAGAGAGTGGACAGATCTGTCCATTGTCAGATCTCAGAGGTGGAAGGGCAATATTAGAGAGTGGACAGATCTGTCCATTGTCAGATCTCATAGGTGGAAGGGCAATATTAGAGAGTGGACAGATCTGTTCATTGTCAGATCTCAGAGGCTGAAAGAGCCACAATAAGAGACAACTGTGTCTGTGGTATCGCAATAATCTTCCAGCCAAGGCGAGGCTGTTTCTTTCTATCTCTCAGAAACCTTGCAACATATTATTCAAAATGTCGGATGACAAGAAATCCTACTTCATCTCTCACCACAACCCATGTCCCTCCTGAACACCTGTCCACTTCATCTCTCTCACACAACCCATTTCCCTCCTGAACACCTGTCCACTTCATTTCTCTCCACAACCCATTTCCCTCCTGAACACCTGTCCCACTTCATCTCTCACCACAACCCATGTCCCTCCTGAACACCTGTCCACTTCATCTCTCTCCACAACCCATTTCCCCTCTGAACACCTGTCCACTTCATCTCTCTCCACAACCCATTTCCCTCCTGAACACCTGTCCATCTTCATCTCTCACCACAACCCCATTTCCCTCCTGAACACCTGTCCACTTCATCTCTCACCACAACCCATTTCCCTCCTGAACACCTGTCCACTTCATCTCTCACCACAACCCATCTCCCTCCTGAACACCTGTTCATTTATGGCCCCTCCTATGACATTCACGACTTCCACACAGGCACAATTACCAAAATATTTTATGGCAAACTTAACATCAGTGGAAACATTTCAAAGACACAACAGCCACAACATTAATTATCACATGTCTGTTTTTCATATCCATTACTCTTGACATGCTGGTAACATGATTATTCCTTCCATGTTTCTTCCCTCATGGGATTCTGTTTCCAGTCGGGCCTGTGCCTCTGTTCCGGGCTGAAACTGTGCTTCAGTGTATGGAAAAGAACGACAGGCTGTGTTTGATGCAGTGATGTGAAATGTTGATAACATGAAAGCTGTTCTTGTGTTTGAAAGGAAGCTGCATATCCATGTTGGTGTCTGAAACATGCTGGTGAGATGGGGAGAAAAAACGGACGAAACAACATGGGCGGAAAGAAATGGGGGAGGGATATGAGCAGAATGAAGGAGATACAGTTGAAGATAAAGAAGAAAAGAAAAACTGAAAAAGCCCACATACAACAAAGAATGCAATGCCACGCTTAGGTCATGGGCAATACAACACGGATCATGAATGCAATGCCACGCTTAGGTCATGGGCAATACAACACAGATCAGTGAATGCAATGCCACGCTTAGGTCATGGGCAATACAACACGGATCAGTGAATGCAATGCCACGCTTAGGTCATGGGCAATACAACACGATCAATGAATGCAATGCCACGCTTAGGTCATGGGCAATACAACACGGATCAATGAATGCAATGCCACGCTTAGGTCATGGGCAATACAACACGGATCAATGAATGCAATGCCACGCTTAGGTCATGGGCAATACAACACGATCAATGAATGCAATGCCACGTTTAGGTCATGGGCAATACAGCACAGATCAATGAATGCAATGCCACGCTTAGGTCATGGGCAATACAACACGATCAGTGAATGCAATGCCACGCTTAGGATCAGGGCAATACAGCACAATCAATGAATGCAATGCCACGCTTAGGTCATGGGCAATACAACACGGATCAGTGAATGCAATGCCACGCTAGGTCATGGGCAATACAACACGGATCAGTGAATGCAATGCCACGCTTAGGTCATGGGCAATACAGCACAGATCAATGAATGCAGTGCCGCTTAGGTCATGGGCAATACAACACAGATCAGTGAATGCTGATAAGTATGTCCTGTTCAGACGACAGCTGTTTGAGAATTAATGGTCGTTCTTCACATGGCTTCTGTGTGTGTGTGTTGTGTGGTGTGTGTGTGTGTGTTGTGTGTGTGTGTGTGGTGTTGTGTGTGGTGTGTGTGTGGTGTGTGTGTGTGTGTGTGTTTGCGTGCAGCGCGTGCTTACGCTTGCTCGTGAATGTATGTGTATGTCTGTATGTGTGTTTGCTCAAGGGCATGCGTGCATACACGTGTGTGACTCTACATGTCATACATTCATAGAGAGACAGACATACATACACACATGCACACAGTGAGGTTTGTAGTGGTGTGTGTTGTGTGTGTGTGTGTGTGTTGTGTGTGTGTGTGTGTGGTGTGTGTGTGGTGTGTGTGTGTGTGTGTGTGTGTGTGTGTACAGGTAAGACAACAATAACTTTCCATCAACTGATACAAAAGATGTCTTCAGATACACTTCACTCTTTGGAGACTTGTGTCTGTTTTACTTTGCTGTGTCCTTGACAAACAAAGCTTAGTTAAAACTCTGGTGCTGGACCTATCTTCGCCTTCAAGCGTCTTACATGGCCTCACCTTGAAAGCAACCCTTCGCCCTGCTCAATCCATCACCACTCTTTTGGTTTTATCTACGAAACAACTGCATCCACTCCGACTTCACAACAAACTGGTCCTCTTCATCACCTTAAATCACCCTTGACGCCAAGCAAGTCACTTCAGATATGTTGCCGCCACGGTTTTGATTTTTGCGTGTGCTTTTTTCATCTTAGCTGCTACCCCGGATTTCAGGTCAACCTTCTGCATTCCGTTGAGGGTTTGTGATCATGATTTTCAGAGGGTGTGAGGGGAAAGAGGAGTGCGGGTGATGTAACGGTGTTGAGTGCTGTTTGCTTTGGGGAAGGGTGGTGTTATCTAGGTGTCGATGTAAGCCGATCCGTGGGCAGGTTTCCAGATGTTGTTTGGGGAAAAAGCAAGGAGTGGATGTATGAACTTATTAAATCCTCAGGACATAGATAGGGAAGAGAAAGTAAAATAAGGGCATTTTGAAAAAAAATGGAGACAGGAGCAGTGTAGAGGATTGTGTGTGTGTGTGTGTGTGTGTGTGTGTGTGTGTGTGTGGTGTGTGTGTGTGTGTGTGTGTTGTGTGTGAAAGAGAGAGAGTGAGAGAGAGAGAGAGAGAGAGAGAGAGAGAGAGAGAGAGAGAGAGGGAGAGGGAGAGGAAGAGAGAGACTCTGCATTCAAGGGCCACAAGAAGTCCGCACCAGACTTACATGTCTAATTTAATTTCTTAAGATAACCAAGAAATCCATTTATTATTTCTTAAGATAACCAAGACAATCCATTTATTGATCATTTCTTAAGATAACCAACGACAATCATTTATTGATAATTTTTAAGATAACAAGACAATCCATTTTATTGATAATTTCGTAATTGCTTCTTTACTCCTGTACAGCATGGACAGTCGTTATAATTTCTTAAGATAACCAAGACAACCATTTATGATAATTTCCATAATTGCTTCTTTGCTCCTGTACAGCATGGACAGTCGTTATAATTTCTTAAGATAACCAAGACAATCCATTTATTGATAATTTCCGTAATTGCTTCTTACTCCTGTACAGCATGGACAGTCGTTATAATTTCTTAAGATAACCAGACAATCCATTTATTGATAATTTCCATAATTGCTTCTTTGCCCTGTACAGCATGACAGTCGTTATAATTTCTTAAGATAACAAGACAATCCATTTATTGATAATTTCCATAATTGCTTCTTTGCTCCTGTACAGCATGGACAGTCGTTATAATTTCTTAAGATAACCAAGACAATCCATTTATTGATAATTTCCATAATTGCTTCTTTGCTCCTGTACAGCATGGACAGTCGTTGCAGATTCACGGTGTAAGTCCAACCTAAGAACGAAATGTTAGCGCACAGTCTACGGTGGTAAGTCCAAACTAATAGAACGAAATGTTAGCGCACAGTCTACGGTGGTAATTCCAACATAAAGAACGAAATGTTAGCGCACAGTCTACGTGTAAGTCCAAACTAAAGAACGAATGTTAGCGCACAGTCTACGGTGGTAAGTCCAAACTAAAGAACGAAATGTTAGCGCACAGTTTTGAACATCTCTCACAAACACCACGTTCCAAACGAGGATGTCAAACATGAAGAGGATCACACGAGGATCCGTTCAATGTTGGAAAGAGAAGACAGACGAACTGGTACAGGCACCTGCCAAGATCACCTGGCCTGGAACAAATACACATGGAAGGCACCAAGAAGGAGCAGAGGAAGAGAATGTGGGAACACAATGTTAACGAACGAACTGCTCTGACCTTTGTCAGTTCTCAAAAGGGATGCACAGCTGCAACACAGAAAAATTGAGAGCGGTATTTCAATATCCCCTACACAGGGGCATGAGATAGGCAAGGCGAGGATGTTTCTATCTCTTAGAAATCTTGCAACACATAATTCGAATTTCTGATGACAGGAAATCCCAGTTTATCTCTGATCACAGCCCAAGTTCCTCTTGAACGCCTATCCATTCATGACCCCTCCGATGAAATGCACGACATCCACATAGACATAATTAGTGTATCGTTCTATGGGTATTATTAGCACCAGCGGAAACATTTCAAAGGCACAACAGTTGCAACTTTAATTTTCACATGTCTGTTTTCCATATCCGTTACCCTTGATTCGCTGATAAACGTGATTATTCCTTTCATGTTTCTTCCCGGCCAGGATTCTGTTTCCAATCAGGCGTGCGCTTCTCTTCCGGGCTTCTAATGACGCCGCAGCATAAAAAAGGGATGAAAGTGCCGTGTCTGATGCAGAAGTGTGGAATGCTGTTGATGACGTAAAGTCTGTTATCTGTGTTGAAGGGATATCATGTGTGCATGTTGGTGTGTGAAACATGCTATTGAGATGGTGGAGACGAAGGACGTACAGCATGAGCAGAAGAGAAGTGGGGATGGATAGTTGCAGAGAGGAGGTGGAGATACCGTTGAAGGAGGGAAAGAAAGGCAGCATACAAATAGCACTTAAAGCAGACTGCAATGCAACGTGTTTTGACAGAGAGTACACACACACACACACACACACACACACACACACACACACCACACACACACACACACACACACACCACAACAAACACACACACAAAAGGGGGGGGGGGGGGTATGCGGTAGGCAACAGGGACCCTAGTCAAAATGATCAGAGCATGTGCACACAGAACTGAGGGTTGCGAGTTTGAACCTCTCGTGGAGACGTATTTCATCGACTTGAAAACCTTCTTTGTCAACCCAGGTGTACATGGCTAGCTGATTGAGTTCAGAGAAAGTTAAAGACGGCGAGGGAGAGGGACGGGTCGTGTTCCATCACGCTATGCCCTAGACACACTGACCATCTGACAGTTCACTACAGACCACTACGGCCAACACGCTATGGGAGCTATCCAGTCCTTTTTGTCTTCTCTCTCTCTCTCTCTCTCTCTCTCTCTCTCTCTCTCTCTCTCTCTCTCTCTCTCTCTCTCTCTCTCTCTCTGTCTGTCTGTCTGTCTGTCTGTCAGTCTCTCTGTCTCTGTCTCTCTGTGTCTGTCTGTCTGTCTGTCTCTCTCTTCTCTCTCTCTCTCTCTCTCTCTCTCTCTCTCTCTCTCTCTCTCTCTTAAGAAATCCAATTAGTGAATTTTTGATAAGTATGGCTTCTTCACACAGCATCTAAACTTTCCGATTTCATGGTCGTTCTCAAACATGACGTGATATAAATGAATGACGTGTGTGTGGAAGAGAGAGAGAGAGAGAGAGAGAGAGAGAGAGAGAGAGAGAGAGAGAGAATTTCGAATCACTGTAAGCCGTTATTTCTCTTTGTGTCTTGCACTGTCAGCATTCTGCATGGCAGCATGATACGTATCATCATCAACTGGCAGAGAGAAAGGGTCGTGAGGCTGTTCACTCGAGGAAGTTGCATGGCAGCATGATACGTATCATCATCAACTGGCAGAGAGAAAGGGTCGTGAGGCTGTTCACTCGAGGAAGTGATCTTGAAGGGCTGAACACTACGTGTCGCCAAAGAAAGTAACGCCATCTGGGAAATAGTGATCAAAACTGTATGCATGTATCATTCCATCTATCATCGTTTTTCTCGCTTTCCCTCTGTCAAATTACCTTGAAGTGTGGCTTGTCAATTCTTCGATCTCAATGATCTCCTCCAGGTATGTTTGATACGAATCATTTCGTTTATGTTCAGATTCTTTGCCGTTATTGAAGATGGTGGTCATGTTAAGAATGAACTGTGAATGGAAGCATCATTGTGTTGCAGTCTGTCTAACGTCGGATGTTGTGCATTCTGATTTACTTGCTATACGCGTCCTTTGTTCAGTTCGTTTCATCACCGAACTGCAGCTGTGCGCCAGGTAAACTTTTTGAAGTGGTAGCAGTCACGGATTGGATTTCGTCAACCGCGCTTTTTTGTTTTCTCTTTGTTGCTTATTTTCTGTCAAGAGTTTATTTGTAGGGACCATGGCATATGTAAGTGAACCAGTCGATTTTTGATGGTGTGAGATAATATTTACTGTTGATGAAATTATGCTTTTGGTGTGTGTGTGTGTGTGTGTGTGTGTGTGAGCGTTTTATGCGTGCGTGCGTGCGTGTGCGTGTATGTATGTGTGTGTGTGTGTGTGTGTGTGTGTGTGAGTGTGTGTGTGTGTGTGTGTGTGTGTGTGTGTGTGCGTGCGTGCGCGCGTGTGTGTGTGTGGTGTGTGTGTGTTGTGCGCGCGCGTGCGTGTATGCGTGTTTTTGTGTGTTTTGTATGTGTGTGTGTGTGTGTGTGTGTGTTTGTGTGTGTGTGTGTGTGTGAGAGAGAGAGAGAGGAGAGAGAGCGAGAAGAGAGAGAGAGAGAGAGAGATCCATGTTCCTGAATTGATCCTGAACAGATCCTTGATCCACCCTTTAGATCTGGAGCTGAACTACAGATTCACACTTCAGTTTAAGACATATATCCTTGACAAATTTCTGACTTAAAGAAAAAAAATTCCGATAAAATTGCCTATGAGTTATTTATTTATTTATTTATTTATTTATTTATTTATTTATTTTAGTTACTGTTTCTTCTTTTATGTAATCTTGATTACAGACAGACAAAAAATCCAAACCAACAAACCAACCAAACAAACAAACATACAAACAAACGGCCCTCCCTTCATCCCTGGTGACGACTGGCTTTATCATCCGTCGTTCACTTCAAAGAGCCAGGCTCAACTAGGGGTAGTTTTGTTATGAAAGACTGCACTAAAGAGATTATGTTTTCAATCCCAGTCGTTGCTTTATTTGTCTATTTGTTTTCTTGTTTTTGTGTCCTTGACACCGTAGACTGTTTAGGCGATGTACCTCTAAAATTTTTGGCACCAAGGAAGAACTGAAAAAAGCCGTTAAATTGCAAGATGACCCTTTTTTCCTTGTGGATGAAATGGGCTCTGGACAGACAATGATGAGCCGTTCCCTGTGGATGAAATGGGCTCTGGACAGACAATGATGAGCCTTTCCCGTTGATGAAATGGGCTCTGGACAGACAATGATGAGCCTTTCCATGTGGTGAAAAGGGCTCTGGACAGACAATGTGAGCCTTTCCCTGTGGATAAAAAAGGGGCTCTGGAGACAATGTTGGCCTTTCCTGTGGATGAAAAATGGGCTTTGGACAGACAATGATGAGCCTTTCCCCTGTGGATGAAATGGGCTCTGGACAGACAATGATGAGCCTTTCCCTGGATAAAAATGGCTCTGGACAGACAATGAGGGAGCCTTTCCACTGAATGAAATGGGTTTCTGGACAGACAATGATGAGCCTTTTTCATGTGGATGAAAGGGGGCCATGGACAGACAATGATGAGCCTTTCCCTGTGGATGAAAATGGGTCTGGACAGACAATGATGAGCCTTTTCATGTGGATGAAATGGGCCATGGACAGACAATGATGACCCTTCCATGTGGATGAAAATGGGCTCTGGACAGACAATGATGAGCCTTTCCCCTGTGGATGAAATGGCCTCTGGACAGACAATGATGACCCTTTTCCCTGTGGATGAAATGGGCTCTGGACAGACGATACATGAGCGGCTCTGTTTACAAGGCATACTGTGAGCGGTCCTGCTGATGATATTATCTAATATTCAAAACATTTGGGCCCCTCTTCTTTACTTTCATTTATCCCCCCTTTTACCTCCCCTTCCGCCTCCTTTTTGTTTAATAAATTCTTGCCAAGTAAAAGTTTAATGAAACCGGAAGTGGGTAATCTGCTCCTGTTTTCCCTCACACTATTTGTGTGTACAAAACAAATTAAACACAGCTCGAGGGGAAATCGCAGTCTTCAACAAAGATAGGCCTGACGCATCGGCTTTTTTCAGCCTGCGCTTTGAAGGAATGACGGGTGTTAAGCTGGCGCACGGGGTTTTAAAGCGAATTATGTGGACTCTGATTCATTGTCACTTGTTTTGAACGTGGTTTTGTCTGCTGATGCAGAATGCTTGGCTAGAAGAATGAATGACGTGTGACAGAATATGTGATTATAGGCATTAGGCATTGAAAAGTGCTCTCAAGAGCGTGCGCGTGCTCTTGTGTGTTAATGCGCGCACGTGTGTGTGGTTTTGTGTGGTTTTGTTGTGTGTGTGCGTGCGTGCGTGGTGCGTGCGTGCGTGCGTGCGTGCGTGCGTGTGTGTGTGTGGGGTGTGTGTGTGTGTTTTTGCGTGTGTGTGTGTGTGTGTGTGTGTGCGTGGTGTGTTGTGTGGTGTGTGTGTGTGTGTGTGTGGTGTGTGTGTGTGTGTGTGTGTGGTGTTTGTTTGTGGTGTGTTGTGTGTGTGTGTGTGTGTGTGTGTGTTTTGTCCTCTCTCTCTCTCTCTCTCTCCCCTGTCTCTCTGTTCTCTCTCTCTCTCTCTCTCTCTCTCTCTCTCTCTCTCTTTCTCTGTGACGGCGCGAGCAAACGAGCGCACGTGCGAGAGAGAGGAGAGAGAGAGAGAGAGAGAAAAGAGAGAGAGAGGAGAGAGGAGAGAGAGAGGGGAGAGAGGAGAGAGAGGAAGACAGGGGAAGAGAAAAGAAGAGAGGGGAAAAGAGAGAGGAGAGGGAGAGATGAGAGAGAAGGAGAGAGAGGGGAAAAGAGAAGCAGACAGAAAAGACGGTCAGACAGATAGACAGACAGCAACAGAGATAAATAATTCAATAACTTAACAAATCCATATCTATCTCTCTATCTATCTATCTATCTATCTATCTATCTATCTTTTCTATCTATCTATCCATCTATCCATTATCCATCTATCTATCCCCTATTATCCATCTATTATCCATCTATCTATCCATCTATCCACCTATCCATCCATCCATCCATCCATCCATCCATCCATCCATCTATTTTTCTATCTATCCATCTATCCCTCCATCTATCTACCCCCATATATCTATCTATCTTCCATCCATCATCACCATCCATCCCTCTATCTATCTATCTAACCATCCATCTATCTTCATCCATCTATCTATTATCTATCCATCCATCCATCTATCCATCCACTACTATCTACCATCCATCCATCCATCTATCTATCTATCTATCCAAACCATCTATCTATCTATCTGTCTGTCCGTCTAAACCATCGACCTATCTATCTATCTATCTATATATCTATCTATCTATCTATCTATCTATCTATCTACCCGTATGTCTGTATTTCCGTCTATCCATCGCCCTATCTTCTATCCATTTACGCACCATAAATGGTAAAGCCCTGACATGGGTGCAAGACATATTTGGGGAAACTCTGCCCCCCCCCCCCCCCCCCAACTCCTCCAGCCCCCCCCTTCCCTCCCCCCTGTTCCCCGCTCCCCACCCCTTCATTCCTTTTCCCATTTCCATCCAGCCATTTGAAACGTCGAAACCCTCTCGGAACGGAAACGCAAAAAACCCAGGGGAAGACAGGATTTGAAACACGCGCATTGGCAACCGAATGACGCGGACTGAGAGTGTCTTTCAAGTGGATTGGTGGGCGTTAAGGGCAGACGCGGCGGGTGATGATGAGAGTGTGTGTATTAGGGAGTCGTGGGACGGTTTATCTTTGCTCGCTGAACCGGGGTGAAGGATGATTGATTGGCAGAGACAGTAAAAGGAATGGAGGTGAAAAGAAAAAACACCGTAATAGTCTTTAGAATAGAAACTCTCTTTTCTCTCTTCTCTGTCTCTGTCTGTTGTCTGCTTTTTCTCTCTTCTCTCTCTCTCTCTTCTCTTCTCTCTCTCTCTCTCTCTTTTCTCTCTCTCTTTTCTGTGTATGTTTTTTTCTGTTATGGCCTCTCTCTCTCTCTCTCTCTCTCTCTCTCTCTCTCTTCCGCCATACCAAAAATTTTATGCACGAAGTGACTAGTATATCTCCGAAAACGTGTCATTTCACGCCACCTATTTCCGCGCAGTTTCACTCTATGGTTGTCTGACAGCAATGCACCGGTGTTACTTGCTGTAGTCACCCCCCACCCACAATCACTCCCAGGGCAGTACCCAAACTCATCCCTGCGAAGAAAATTTCCCGACCTACGTCCCCTTTGTTCCGAAGCCAGTTCCTTTTTTTTTTTTAAAGACAATTCTAAAGATGTTCCCCGAGACGAAACACATCAATCAAAACATCCCGCATCTGAATTGGATTCTGATCCATAACTAGTCCCGCCCTGTTTTAACACCACTTCCTGTGAAGGATTTGGAGCATATAAAAAAGCAAGGAATGCTTTGGGCATGTCCCCACTTCCACTTCCTTGAAACATAGGGCAGGTCACGTTAGACACAAGGTTACATTCACTGCATAAGGTGTGGTCTATCGATCTATCTATCTATCTATCTATCTATCTATCTATCTATCTATCTATCTATCTACTTTTTTGTCTGTTTGTATGTCTTTTCTATCTCTCTGTCTATCGATTTCTTTAGCTGTTTGTCTGTCTGTCTATATATTTATATATCGCTATATCTATCTACGTATCTCTCTCTCAATATCTATCTATATCTATCTATCTATCTATCTATCTATCTATATCTATCTATCTATCTATCTATCTATCTATCTATCTATCTATATATATATATATATATATATATATATATATATATATATATCCTGAGAGAGGGGAGAGAGAGAGAGAGAGAGAGAGAGAGAGAGAGAGAGAGAGAGAGAGACAGACAGACAGACAGACAGACAGACAGAGATCCAAACTGGCCGGTAGCTCCGAGGCGCATACCCCGATGATGGGAAAAACATGATGACGTCATGGCCATAAATCATAAACATAAACAGTCCATTTCATGACGTGTTTTGACGTTATGATGACGAAACCATCGGTCGACGTGGCCGTGGAAGCCGTGGGAGATGCGTTTTACAGGACTGGCAACCATCCTTTCCTGGTCCAGGGAAGGGTCTGTCTGGTTGATTCAGTGACATAGCGGAGTGCAGAAACTGAAGAGAGAGAGAGAGAGAGAGAGAGAGAGAGAGAGAAGAGAGAGAGAGAGAGAGAGAGAGAGATGAAAGAGTAGAGCAGAGGATAGAGAGAGAGAGCGAGAGCTTGGGAGAGAGAGAGAGAGAGAGAGAGAGAGAGAGAGAGAGAGAGAGAGAGAGAGAGAGAGAGAGACAGACACAGAGAGAGAGAGAGAGAGAGAGAGAGAGAAAAGAGAGAGAGAGAGAGAGAGAGAGAGAGAGAGAGATGCCGAAATCTCTCTCTCTCTCTCTCTCTCTCTCTCTCTCTCTCTCTCTCTCTCTCTCTCTCTCTCTCTCTTCCACGATCTTACAGTGTTGGGAATTCCACCGCTTTCGAAGTAAGCATTTTTACAGCCGACTGCATGAAGACCTCAACTAAGTGTGTGTTTTTTGATTTCTTAAACAGGAAATCTTTTTCCATTCAGTGTGAGATTTTGTTGAGAATATCCCGACTCTAATCCTTTTTTTTAGCATGTTAGGAACGAACTGCTTTCAATTTGCTACGTGACCACAGTAACGACAATATCATAACACGGGCTAAAATCATCTTGGAGTAGAACAAGAGACTGCGACGTTGGCTGGATACGAATGCAGTCAAGCAGAGTGAGACATCTGGAACATGGTTCCAAAACACCAATGCCCGGAGTGAATGTACACATTACCCAAACTACCTGCACGCGAGACAGGGAGGTGCAATGGGTTTTTGGTTTGGTTGGTTGTGGGGAGTTTTTTGTTTTTTTGGGGGGGGCCGGGGGCGGTGTGGGGGTGAGGTTTTGGTGTTTTTGTGTGTGTGTGTGTGTGTGTGTGTGTGTGGGGTGGGGGGCGGGGCGTGGGGCGGGGGGGGGGGGGGGGGTTTTTCCCTTTGTGTGTTTTTGTGTTGTTGTTTGGGGGGGGGGCGGGGGCGCGCGGCGGGTTGGTGTTTTTGTGTTGTTTGGGGGGGTTAGGGTTTTTTTGTGTGTTATTGTTGTGTGGGTGTGTGTGGTGTGTTTTGTGTTTTGGTGTGTGTGTTTTGGGAGAGAGAGGAGAGACCGGGGGGTTTGAAGAGGGGAGAGAGAGGAGAGAGAGATCCTTTTCCCTAAATTTAAATCCTAAAAACGGGATCCTTGATCCCCCCTTTAGATTGGAGCTGAATTCCCGATTCAAAATTCATTTTAAAGAATTACCCTTGAAAAATTTTGATTTTAAAAAAAAAAAATTTCCGAAAAAAATTCCCTATGGGTTATTTATTTTTTTAAATTTTTTATTATTTATTTATTTATTTTTTTATTTATTTTTTATTTATTTTTTTTTACTGTTTTTTTTTAAAGGGTATTTGATTACAGACAGAAAAAAAACCCAAACCAAAACCCAAACCCAAAAAAAACAAACTTTACAAAAAACCCGGCCCCCCCCTTCATCCTGGTGAGGGACTGGCTTTATATCCGTCGTTACTTCAAAGAGCCAGGTAAACCTAGGGGTATTTTTTGTTTGAAAGACGCCAAAAAGAGATTATTTTTTAAATCCCGGGTCGTTGTTTTTTTGGGTTATTTGTTTTCTTTGTTTTTGTCCTTGACCCCGTAGATTTTTTTAGGCGATTTTACCTCTATAATTTGGCCCCAAGGAAGAACTGAACACACCCGTTAAATTGCAATGATGGCCCCCCTTTTCCCTGTGGATGAAAGGGGCTTGGACAGAAAATGATGACCCGTTCCCTGTGGTGAAATGGGCTCTGGCCAGACAATGATGACCCTTTCCCCTTGTGGATGAAAGGGGGTTTGGGAAAACAATGAGGGCCCCTTTTCCCATGTGGAGGGAAATGGGTTTGGGACAGACATGATGGCCTTTCCCTGTGGTGAAAATGGGCTCTGGACAGAAAATGATGAGTTTTTCCCTGGGGAAATGAAAGGGGGTTTTGGGGACAGAAAAAGATGACCTTTCCTGTGGATGAAATGGGCTCGGGAAAGCCCAATGATGACCCTTTTTTCCCCTGGAAAAAAAATGGGCTCTGGAAAGGAAAATGTTGATTTTTCCCCACTGATGAAATGGGTCTGGAAAAGAAAATTTTGATGAGTTTTTTTTCATGGGGGATAAAAGGGGGCCATGGACGGCAAGGGTTGAGCCTTTCCATGTGGTTTGAAAAGGGGGTCGGGGACGAAAATTGATGGTTTTTCCCCTGTGGTTTAAAAAGGGGCTTGGACGGGACAATGATGACCCTTTTCCCCTGGGGATGAAAAGGGGCTCGGGAACAGCGTTTACATAAAGCGGTCTGTTTAAAGGCATACGTGAGCGGTCCTGCTGAGTTTTTTAAAATATTAAAAAAAACACTTTTTGGGCCCTTTTTCTTTCTCTCATTTACCCCCTTTCTTCCCCCTTTCCCCGCCCCCTTTTTTTTTTAAAAAATTTCTTCCCAAGTAAAAGTTCTTAATAAAAACGGAAGTGGGTTTTCGTCCTTTTTTTCCCCTCACATTTTGTGTGTACAAAACAAAAAAACAAAAAGGCTCGAGGGGAAATCGAAAGTTTTTAAAAACGAAGATGGCTGACGATCGGTTTTTTTTCCGGGCCGGGCGTTTGAAGGTAAAAGGGAGGGGGTTTTTAAAGTGGCGGCCCGGGGGAAATTAAAAGCGAATTATGTGGACTCTGTTTCCCATTGTCACTTTTTTTTAAACGGGGGGTTTTTAGTCTGCTGTTGCAGAATGCTTGGCTAGAAAAATGAATGACGTGTGAAGAATATGTGATTATAGGCATTAGGAAATTAAAAAACGTCCCTCTCAAGGGCGTGCGCGTGCTCTTGTGTGTGTTTTGCGCCCCACGTGTTTTGGTGTGTGTGTGTGTGTGTGTGTGTGGTGTGTGTTTTGCGTGGTGCGTGGGGCGGGGGCGGCGTGCGTGCGTGCGTGGGTGTGTGTGTGTGGGGTGTGTGTGTGTGTGTGTGCGTGCGTGTGTGTGTTTGTGTGTGTGTGTGCGTGGTGTGTGTGTGTGTGTGTGTGGGGGGTTTTGTGTGTGTGTTTTTTGTGTGTGTGTGTGTGTGTGTGTTTTGTGTTTGTGTGTGTGGTGGTGTGTGTGGGGTGTTGTGTGTGTGTGTGTGTTTGTGTCCTCCTCTCTCTTCTCTCTCTCCCCCCTTTTACCCCTTTTTTTTCTCTCTCTCTCTTCTCTTCTCTCTTTTCTCTGTGACGGCGGCAAAGAGCGCACGTGCGAGAGGGGAGATAGATAAGAGGAGAGAGGGGAAAGAGGGGGAGGGGGAGAGAGAGGAGGAGGAGGGGACAGGGGAGACAGGGAGAGAGGGGAGAGAGGGAAGAGAGGGGAGGAGAGACGAGAGAGGAGAGAGAGAGAGACGAGGGGAGGGAGAGAGAGAGAGAAAAGCAGAAAAACAGGGGGTCGAATAGCCCAGACAGCAACAAAAGTAAATAATTCAATAACTTAAAAAATTTTCCATATCTTTATCTTTTCTATTTCTTTCTATCAAATCTACTATCTATCTATCTATCTACCCCATCTATCCATCTATCCATTACCCAATTATCTATCCTTTATTTACCCCATTTTATCCATCTATCTATCCATTTATCCCCCTATCCACCCACCCACCCACCCCATCCCCCACCAAACCATCCTCATCTTCTTCTACCCATTACCCATCCATCCTTTCAAATCCTTTCATCCACCCTTATTTATCTATCATCCATCTCTTTTCCCCTTTCTTTATCTATCTATTTTCCCATCCATCCATCTACCCACCCCTCTATCTTTTCAACCCAACCCATCCATCTATCTATCTATTATCCATCCATCAATCTATCTATTGTCTGTCCGTTTTCCCCAGGGAAAATTATCTATCTATCTATATATTATTTTATCTATCATCCGTATGTCTGTTTTTCCCGGCTTTTCCATGGGCCTTTTTCTATCCATTTACGCACCAAAAAATGAGTAAACCCCTGAAAATTCGGTAAAGGGCATACGGGGAAAAACTCTCCCCCCCCCCCAAACCCCTTTCCTGCCCCCCCCCTTTTCCCTCCTCCCTTTTCCCCCGCTCCCCCCCCTTTCTTTCCCTTTCCCATTTCCACCCAGCCATCTTAAAAGTCGAAAAACCCATCTCGGAACAAAAAAACGCAAAAAAAGGGGAAAGCCGGCTTTTTGGAAAACCCGGGCCTTGGAAAACCGACATGACGCGGACTGAGAGTGTTTTTAAAGGGGAAATTGGGGGGGCTTTTTAAGCAGCGCGGGGGTGATGATGAGAGTGTGTGTATTGGGAAAGTCGTGGGGAGGTTTATCTTTGCTCGTTTAAACCCCGGGGTAAAGGATGATTGAGGGAAAGGACAGAAAAAGGAATGGGGGGTGAAAAAAAAAACCCACCGTAAATAGTTTTTAAAAAAATTAAAAACTCTCTGTCTCTCTGTCTTGTCTTGTCTGTCTGTCTGTTTGTTTGTTGTCTGTCTTCTCCTCTCTCTCTCTCTTTTCTCTCTCTCCTCTCTCTCTCTCTCTCTCCCCTCTCTTCTTCTCTGGTCTCTGTGTATTTTTTTTTCCCTGTTTTTTGGGCCTCTCTCTCTCTTTTCTCTCTCTCTCTCTCTTCTCTCTTTTCTCTCTCTCTCTCTCTCTCTTTTGTTTTTCTCTGGGTTTTTTTTTTTTGTTAGGGCCCTCTCTCTTTTCTCTCCCCTCTCTCTCTCTCTTTTCTCTTCTCTCTCTCTCTTCTTTCCTTCCCCTTCCGCCCCCAAATTAGGGCACGAAGTGACTAGTCATACCTCCAAAAACGTTTTCCTTTCACGAACTTTTTCCGCGCAGTTTACTTTTGGGTTTGTTGACAGCACCCCACCGGTTTTATTCCCGTGGGCACCCCCCACAACCCACCCCAGGGCCTTTTTCCCCAAAAACTCACCCCTCCCAAAAGGAAAACCCAGCCCTACGTCCCCTTTCCCCCCCCGAACCCAGTACCCTTTTTTTTTAAACGCCCCCCTTTCCCTAAAGATGTTCCAGGAGAAAACAAAATCAAAAACCCTCCGCATCTGAATTGGTTTTGATCCATAACTAGTCCCCCCCCGTTTTAACACCATTTCCCCTGTGGGGGGATTTGGAGCATAAAAAAGAAGGAAAATGCTTTGGGCAGGGCCCCATTCCATTCCTTGAAACATGGGGAAGGTCACGTTGACACAAGGTTACATTCCCTGATAAGGTGTGGTCTATCTTCTATTATCTATCTATTATCTTCTTTATCTATTATTTTTTGTCTTTTGGAAAAGTTTTATCTATCTCTTGTTTTTCGTTTCTTTAGTGTTTTTCGGGCTGTCTATTATTTATATATCGCTATATCTATCTAGTATCCCCTCTCCCCAATATCTATCTATTTTAAACTATCTATCTATCTTTTCTATCTTTTTATCTATCTATATATATATTATATATATATATATAATTATTTTATAATATATTTCCTGAAAAGGAGAGAGAGAGGAGGGGAGGGGAGAGAGGAGGGAGGGGGGGAGGAGAGAGGGGAAAGGGGGAGAGAGAGAGAAGAGGACGCCAAAACAGAAAAGCCGGGCCAGACAGAGATCCAAACTGGCCGGTAGCCCCGGGCGAAATTTCCCGAGAGGGGAAAAACCATGATGACGTCATGGCCATAAATATAAACAAAAAACATTTTTTTTCCTTTTCGTGTTTGACGTTATGAGGGAAAAAACCCATGGGTTTGGGGCGTGGGCCGGGGGGAAGCCGGGGGAAAGATGCTTTTCCCCCGGGAAGGGGAAAATCCTTTCCGGGTCCAGGGAAGGGTCTGTTTTGGTTAAATTCAGTAAACATAGCGGAGTCCCGACCAAAAGGAGAGAGGGGGGGAGGGGAGAAGGGGAGGGGAAGAGGAGAGAGGTGAGGAGAAAAGAAGAGAGGGGAGGAGAGAGGAGGAGAGAGGGGAAAAAGGGGAGGGGATAAAGGGGAGGAGGAGAGAGGAGAGGGGGAGAGGGGGGCCGAGAGAGGGGGAGGGGGAGGAGAGGAGAGGGGGAGAGAGAGGAGGGGAGAGGAAAAGGAGAAAAGAGAGAGAGACAGAAGAGAGAGAGAGAGAGAGAGAGGAGAAAAGGGGAGAGAGAGAGAGAGGGCGAAATCTCTTTTCTCTCTCTTCTCTCTTCTCTTCTTTTTCTTCTCTCTTCTCTCTCTTTTCCACGATCTTACAGTTTTGGGAAATTTCCCACCGCTTTGGAAGTAACCCATTTTCTCACCCGACTGCATGAAGCCCCTAAAACTAATTTGTGTTTTTTTTGATTTTTAAACGGGAAATCTTTTTCCCTTCAGTGTGGATTTTGTTGAGAATATCCCCGACTTAAGCCTTTTTTTTTAGCATGTTGGGAAACGAATGCTTTTAATTTTTGGGACGTGACCACAAAAAAAAAGACCCCTATCTAAAAACGGGGTAAAATTTATTTGGGGTAGGAAAAAAGGGGTTGGGGAGTTGCTGGATACGAATGCAATCAAGCAAAAGTGAGAAAATTGGAACCTGGTTCAAAAAAAACCCAATGCCCCGGGTGAATAAAAATTTCCCAAATACCCGCCCCGCGTGACCGGGGGGTTTAAAATGGGTCAAACCTATGTATTCAGTCCATTTGCGTGTTTTTGGGGCCCTTTCCGCCAAAAAACCCCCCCTGGGGGAAAGATTTTTTGGGGGGGGGGGGGGGGGGGATGGGGGGGGGGGGAAGGGGGGGGTAGTTTGGCCAGTAAAAGCCCCCCCTCCAATTCATTTTGCAAAGTGTTTTGGTTGATATGTTTTTACGTTTGAGATACTTTTAAGCGGAAAAAAAAAAAATGTGTTTTGGTTTTTGTGGTGTGTGTGTTGTGTGTGTGTGTGGTGGGGGGGGGGGGGGGGTTTTGGGGTTTTTCCCTTTAAAAAGGGAAAAAAGGAAAAGGGTCAGCCCCGGGGTTAAAAGGGCCAGGAGGTAACCCCTTTTGACGCGTTGCCATTTTCTCCCGCCCGGGGGGAGAGATTCTTGGGGTGGGGAGTGTTTTTCGGTACATGGGCACCTCTCTTGCTAAGCGTTTTCACTCACACGTTTTGTCTTTTTGAACCAAAACCCCTTCCCCCGCAAACCCGTCACGTCATTTCCATCATTTATCTTCCTCTCATTTATCTCAAACTCATCATCCTCATTTATTTGTATCGTCATACATTTTTTTTTTCAAACCTCATCTTCATCATTTTTTTCATCCCTTTATCATCACCTTTATCATTTACCTTCCCCCAGCCAAGCTTTCCAAAAGCTCGGGAAACCCCAAACCCCAAAGGTTTTACTGTGCGGGTGTCAAAAACCCCTTTCCCCCCATGACTCCTTTCGTTTTCCCTGTCCCCGTTTTTTCTCCCGTGTCAAATTCAGTGGGGATCAAGAGCCTGGACGTGTGATGTGATGATGTGGAGTTTTCAGAGAACCTACCATGTGATGTGATGTTTTGGTGTGTCAAAGAAACCTAAAACAATGTGATTTTGATGATGGGAAATGTCAAAGAGCCTACAATGTGATGTTATGATGTGGTGGGTTTAAAGAGCCTACAAAATGTGATTTGATGTGTGGGGGTTTTCAAAAAAGGGCCCACACATGTGATGTCATAATTTTGGTTTTGTCAAAGAGCCCACACATGTGATGTCATGTTTTGGGTGTGTCCCAAAAAGCCTTAACCCTTGAGTGATGATTGGGGGTTTTGTCAAAAAGCTACCAATGGGGACCTTTATGATGTTTGGTTTTGTCAAAGAGCTAACAAAGGATGTCATGATGTGGTGTGGGGCAAAGAGCCTAAAATGTGATGTCAAAGATTTTGGGGGGGTCAAAGGCCCACAAATGTGATGTCATGATTTTGATGATGTGGAGGGTCAAAGGGGGCCCCCACAATGTGAATTTTCTGATGTGGGTGTCAAAGGCCTCCCATGTGATGTCATTTAAGTGATGATGTGGGGGTGTCAAAGAGCCTTTCCCCTTTTTGATGGCATGATGTGGTGTGTTTAAAAAAGGGCCTTTCAATTTTGAGTCATGATGTGGGGGTGTCAAAGAGCCTAAAAATGGGATGTCATGTGTGGGTGTCAAAAAGGGCCTTTCACATGTGACGTGATGATGTGTTGATGGGGGGTGTTTAAAGAGCCTACCCCAAAAGTGTGTCGTGATGTGATGTGTCAAAAAAGCCTAAAATTTTGATGTCTGAGGGGGGTATTTTTTCAAAAAGGCCCACACTGTGTTTTATGAGTGATGGGGTTGGTGTTGGGCAAAGGGGCCTTTCACCCTGTGAGTGATGATGTGATGTGTCAAAGGCCCACACATTGATTTTCATGATTTTGGTGTGTCAAAGAGCCTACACATGTGATGTCATGATGGGGAAGGGGGTCAAAGAGCCCCAATGTGATGTCTTTATGTGGGAAAATGTCAAAGAAACCTAACATGTTGGGTGTGATGTGTGTTGTGTCAAAAAGCCTACACATGTGACGTGATGAGTGGAGTGTCAAAGAGCTAAAATGTGACGTGATGATGTGGTGGTCAAAGGGGGGGGGGAAACCTTTCACATGTGATGTCTGATGTGAGGGTGTGGTGTGTCAAAGGGGCCTACACATGTGATGTATGATTGGTTTTTGTCAAAGAGGCCCCCACAGTGACGTAATGGGTGTGGTGTTGGGCAAAGAGCCCAAAAATTGGTGTCATGATGTGGTTTTGTCCAAAAAGCCTACACATGTGATGTCATGATGTGATGAATTTTGGGGTTTTTCCAAAAAAGCCTACATATGTGATGTCATGTTTTGATGTGTCAAAAAAGCCTCCCCTTTTGGTTTTTGATGTGGTGGGGGTAAAGAGCCTACACATGTGTTTTCTGATGTGGAGTGGGGCCAAAGGGGCCTAACATGTGATGTATGATTTTGATGTGTCCAAAAAAGCCCACACATGTGATGTTGATGGGGGTGGTCCCCAAAAAGCCTTTCACATGTGATGTCAAGATGTGAAGTGTCAAAGAGCCCAACATGTGAAGTCATGATGTGGAGGGGTCAAAGAGCCCACCCATGTGATGTCATGATGTGATGGTCAAAGGCCTACCCATGTGATGTGATGATGTGTTGTGTCCAAAAAGGGGCCCACACTTTTGACGGGAAAGATGTGGAGTGTCAAAGGCCCAAAAATGTGACGTGATGATTTTGGTGTGTCAAAAAGCCTTTCACATTTTGGGCGTGATGATGTGGGAAAGTCAAAGAGCCTTTCAATGTGATGTCATGATGTTTGGGGTGTCAAAAGCCCACAATGTGATGTTTTGATGTGGAGTTTTTCAAAGAGCCTAACATGTGAGTGATGATGTGGTGTGTCAATGAGCCCACACATGTGACGTGATGAGTGGTGTGTCAAAGAGCCCAACATGTGCGTGATGATGTGGAAAATGTCAATTTAGCCCCACATGTGGGGTGATGAGGGGGAGTGTTTAAAGAGCCCCATATATGTGACGTGATGATGTGGAGTGTCAAAGAGCCTAACATGTGAAGTGATGATGTGGAGTGTCAAGAACCCTCCCCATTTTGATGTTTATGATGTAGGTGTCAAAGGGCCTACAATGTGGGGCGTGATGATTTTAGGTGGGAAAAGGGCCCACACATGTGAGTGATGATTTTGGGGTTTTTCAAAAAAGCCTAAACATTGATGTGATGATGTAGAGTGTCAAAAAGCCACACATGTGACGTTTATTTATGTGGAGGTCAAAGAGCCTACACATGTGAGTGTGTGTGGGGTTTAATGGCCAAAAAAAGTGACTGGGTGATTTTGGAGTGTCAAAAGAGCCTATAAAAATGTGATTGATGATTTTGGAGTGTCAGTGATCATTTCATACTTTTGGGAATTCCTTTCGATTAAGGGAAAAGAAGAGAGAGTTTTTCCCCGTATTGAAAGCACGTTCTGGGGAATAAAACTGATAAGCAGGGTTTATTTTGGGGCATTTTGGTTTAAAAGAGAGGAGAAGAGGGGAGGAGAGGGGGAGAGAGGAAGAGAGGGGAGGGGAGAGGGGGAGAAGGATGAGAGAGGGAGGGGAGAGAGAGAGGTGAAGACGAAGACCGACCGACAGGGAAAGGGGAGAGAAAGTAGAGAAAGTGAGGGGAGAGAGGAGAGAAAAGGAGGAAGAGGGGAGGGGAAAAGGGGGGAGAGAAGAGGGAGGAGAGGAGGAGAGAAGAGAGAAGGGGGAGAGAGGGGAGACGGTTTCTGGGGTATTTCCCCATCTTTTCATTTAGGTGTAAATTGCTTTCAAACCAACCCGGGGGAGCGAAAACCCCAAAAGAAAAAAAAGGGTTTATGAAACGCCACACCCTGGTTAACCCTGAGAATTACTTTGTGGGGTATATGTCGCCAGGAGAGAGGGAGGACGAGGGGGGGGAGAGAGGGAGAGAGAGGGAGGGGAGGAGAGAGAGAAGAGGAAGGGAGAGGAAGGGGAGAGAGGGAGGAACAAATTCACCCAGAAAAAACAAATTCAGATATTTTCTTTATTTTTGTAAAAAATGCATGATAAATGATGAAAAAATTTGGGAAAACCCAAACCTGTTTCACCTCTTGTTTTTTTTCCGTTTAAAATGTTTTGTGTTTGTTTGTTTTGGTTTATTATGTAATAAAAAAACAGGTAAATTTTTTTATCACTGTGAGCACAATTTTGTTTATAGCTCTGAGGGATTGTCGCGTATCAGCGTTTTAAAACATTAAGGGTGGATTTCTGGTGAATATGTCTGGTTTTGTTTACACAAATGTCAACGAGCACTTTTGGGAAAACCCTTGCTTTGTTTGTTTTTTGGGTTTTTTTCCTGTAAAAAAAAAAGTTTAAAAAGCTGGTTTTATTTTTTAGCTGCTTCGCAAAATTTTTGATTTATGGGGACGATCAGTGTTTATAATCATCGTCATTTTATTAATTTCTTGGTGATGAGGGGGATGAGGATAATGATGGTGATGTTTATGATGTGATGGGTGATGATGATGTTTATGATGATTGGGGATTATGATGTTTATTTATGATGATGATGCGTGGACGACGACGATGTGATGATGATGAAGATGATGTGATTTAGGGGGGAGGGGGGAGGAGGAGGGGAGGAGGGGAGGAGGAGGGAGGAAGGGGAGGGGGGGGGGAGGGAGACGACGACGATAGTAATGATGAATGATGATGGGTTTCTGGTGATGGGATGAAGATTTATGATGATTGATGATGATGATGTGATGTGATGATGATGATGTGATGATGATTTATTTACGGGGCGCGACGGCCCACAAAAGATGGAATTTATGGGTGATGATGATGTGATGATGATGGGTGTGTGATGATTTATGGATGATGATGAAGATGTGATCTCAAGGGGAAAAAGTCTACAACACACACACCAAAAACCCCACAAACACAAACCCACACCACCCCAAAACACACCCCCACCCAAAACCACACCACACAACCCAAAGCAGCACGCATGCAGCCCCGCATGCGCGAAAGCAAAGGGACGACCCCACACAGCATTTCATCACACCTTTTATGTATTGGGATGCATTAAAATATGCATGTTTGTATGTTTTTGTTTTATGTATGTTGTATGTATGTATGTATGTTGTTGTATGTATGTTGTATGTATGTATGCATTATGTGTGTATGTCAGCTGTATGTAGGAATGTATGATTTGTTCATTTGTTTATTATCTATTTTTTTTTTTATTTAATTATTCGCGCTCTCTTTTTTCTTTGTTCTTTCCCTTTCCCTTTTTTTTTTTTATCCCCCCTTTTTTTTTTTCCCCTTTTAAAAAGGTTCTTTTCTTTTAAAAAGAGACATTTTTCAGTGCATTGAATGAAGGGCGAAAATGCAAACAAACGTAAAAAGGAAAAAAAAAATAGAAGAACAAGATGAAATATTTTTAACTAAAAAATGTTGCTGAGACAATTTTAAAAGTCTCCCAATTACTAAGAACGAGGGGGGGATTTTTTATGACATGTTCTCCCCCCCAAAACATTTTTACTTCCCATTT
>CM031628.1:51867857-51870357 GCA_018398815.1 Conus ventricosus | reverse complement strand
TAACAAGCACTCACACACCTGATGCAACTGGACCATTTCCTGTTGCCCTCTGTGTACCATAACAAGCGCTCACACACCTGATGCAACTGAACCATTTCCCTGTTGCCCTCTGTGTACCATAACAAGCGCTCACACACCTGATGCAACTGAACCATTTCCCTGTTGCCCTCTGTGTACCATAACAAGCGCTCACACACCTGATGCAACTGAACCATTTCCCTGTTGCCCTCTGTGTACCATAACAAGCACTCAGACACCTGATGCAAATGGACCATTTTCCCTGTTGCCCTCTGTGTACCATAACAAGCGCTCACACACCTGATGCAACTGAACCATTTCCTGTTGCCTCTGTGTACCATAAACAAGCACTCAGACACCTGATGCAACTGGACCATTTCTCTGTTGCCCTCTGTGTACCATAACAAGCACTCAGACACCTGATGCAACTGGACCATTTCCCTGTTGCCCTCTGTGTACCATAACAAGCACTCACACACCAGATGCAACTGTCCAACTCAAGACAGTGAAACTAGGCAGGTCTGTCACGGCCTCTCTGCAGCAACCCGTTGGTCATACAATGAAAGAATGGGGATGATAACGTTGTGCAACACATTGTAGTAAGCTACGTGTACTGACCTTCAACACAGCAAAGAGACTGAAGCCTCAGATTGACCATCGTCTACACAGGTGATGCGCTGTCCCTCAAGCGCCTTACATCAGTGAAACAAGACATCTGTCATCTGTTGTGCAGTGCTTGGCCGATTGAAAAGATACGGCACTGGCTTAACAGAGATGAAGTAGGAATTCTTTGGTGGTTGGGGAAATGGTTTGAGGAGAAGAGAGAGAAGAGAGAGAGAAGAGAGAGAGAGAGAAGAGAGAGAGAGAGAGAGAGAGAGAGAGAGAGAGGAGAGAGGGAGGGGGGGGGGGGGGGGACTCAGAAACATGATGCCTGAGTTGAAAGCCTTTTGATGCATGACACATAGAGCAAACAAGGTGATATTCAATATAACCATAACAGATTCCATGCCACTACATTTCAAAAACAAACTGCAGAGATTACAACAAAGGGTGTGATGGTGGGGTGGGGGTTGACGGGTGAAAGAAAGAAAATGGGTTTGACAGAGAGAGGGCTGAATACACACATCAAGTCTTTCTCTACCAGCACACAGCAGCCATCATGATCAAGACGTCACGAGAACAGTTTCCTTTGAATCACCTCTCCAGAGGCGCTTTTCATCTGCTGATACAGATTCCTCAATGGAACCTGTCCAGAGGCGCTCGTCATCTGCTGATACAGATTCCTCAATGGATCCTGTCCAGAGGCGCTCGTCATCTGCTGACACAGATTCCTCAATGGAACCTGTCCAGAGGCGCTCGTCATCTGCTGATACAGATTCCTCAATGGAACCGTCCAGAGGGGCTCGTCATCTGCTGATACAGATTCCTCAATGGAACCTGTCCAAGGCCCTGTATCTGCTGACACAGATTCCTCAATGGAACCTGTCCAGAGGGGCTCGTCATCTGCTGATACAGATTCCTCAATGGAAACCTGTCCAGAGGCGCCTGTCATCTGCTGACACAGATTCCTCAATGGAACCTGTCCAGAGGCGCTCGTCATCTGCTGATACAGATTCCTCAATGGAACCTGTCCAGAGGCGCTCGTCATCTGCTGACACAGATTCCTCAATGGAACCCGGCTGTCAGTCCTCCCCTACCATCCAAAGCATATGTATGTGTCTATGTGTGTGTGAAGTGTTTGTGCATGTGTTTAAGTGCGTGCGTGCGTGCGGTGTGTGTGTGTGTGTGTGTGTGTGTGTGTGTGTGTGTGTGTGTGTGTGTGTGTGTGTTGTGAGGAGAGAGAGAGAGAGAGAGAGAGAGAGGAGAGAGAGAGAGAGAGAGAGAGAGAGAAGAGAGAGAGAGAGAGAGGCGCAACCAGTTAATATCCAGATACAGACCGAACGTCCACTTTCCAATTCGTATCTTGTACGGACCGGCACTAAACTAGTTCATGAAGCCGTCACTTCCAATAATCATCACCACGGCCAGAGAGATTGGGCAGTCGAACGGACCCTCTCCGAAAGCTCTGTCCAGTAACAAGGTACCGTCATTGAGACCGTGATAAACCTGTCCGTGTGCTCTCACGCTAGGAGCACGTGACTGATTGAAATGACGGGCGATGGTGTTAACAGACACTGACTGGGAACATTGGACGCTTGTGAAGAGAGAGGTTTTGGTTGGGGTGGGAGAAGGGAGGAGAAGAGGGGCACTGAGAGGAGAAGAGAGAGAGAGAGAGAGAGAGAGAGAGAGAGAGAGAGAGAGGAGTCACTGGTCAGTAGCCCCACAACTCCTCAAGCTATGAGAGAGCTCAGCTGTGATGAACACTGCACACTTGTCTCCATATTGGATGGCGTGTCTAATCGCCTGGATTGTAGCAAAGCTCTTGTCTATCTTTCAGCAAAAGTCTCTCCACCTCTTTTTTGTCTGCCACAAACTCTCTTCC